>JBAMNC010000138.1:0-387500 GCA_037902135.1 Cetoscarus ocellatus
GGCTGAATACAAGTCTGACTTTGTGCCACAATCAGATTTTATGTTTGGCTTCTGATGTTGTTATTGCTCATTTTCAGTTACCTGGTAAGCTAAATGAATTGGACAACAACGGTGACCTGGCCCTCGATCTGGCGCTCTCTCGTAAATTGGAAAGTATTGCCACCACTCTAGTTAATAACAAAGCTGACGTGGACATGGTGGATCAAAGTGGTTGGAGTCTTCTGCACAAGGCCATTCAGAGAGGTTTGTGGTTGTCATTATTAAATCCTCTGTGTTGTGTCTGTAAATTTTGTATTTCCCTGTGTCCCTTTATTTTTTTTTTTTTTTTTTTTTTTTACTTTTTGCCAATACCATTGTATAAACACCGATCAGGCATAACATGATGAACACTGACAGGTGAAGTGAATAACACTGGTTTTGTTTTTATCATGGCACCTATTTGTGGGTAGGACATATTAGGCAGGACGTAAATATTTTGTCCTCAAAGTTGATGTTAGAAGCAGGACAAAAGCGGGATAAGCATAAGGATTTGAGCGAGTCTGACATCTCCAAGACTACAGTACTTGTGGGGTGCTCCTGGCCTGCAGTGGTCAGAATCTAAAGTAATCTTAGGCAGGAGCAGTGGTGAACCGGCGACAGGGTCATGGGCGGCCAAGGCTCATTGATGCATGCGAGGAGGGAGAGCTGTCCCGTGTGGTCAGATCCAACAGACGAGCTATTGTTGCTCAGTTTGCTGAAGAAGTAAATGCTGGTTCTGATAGAAAGGTGTCAGAATACACAAATGCAAATGATATGACAACAAGTAAGGTCTAGATCAGCTTTTTCTTTTATATTTTTTTTACTAAAACATTTATTATGAAACACTCAACAGAGGTAGATTGGTCAAGTTAATTGAATTTGAAGCACAACACGTTGCCCTGTTTGTTGTGTATACAGTTTGACTTGGCTTGAGATGTATCTACAAGGGCTGAAGGACACTGGAAGAAGCTGACAAATATGTGTTTTTTTTCTCTGTGATTCTCAATTTTTACACAGGAAAAAGAAAACTATACCAGATAAATGCAGTGAATATTAATGTACATAGATTAAATTGGGAGGCACGGTGATGAAACATGAATTTCGGTGAATTTACGGTGAATTTCTTGCACTGTGTTCTTCATGCCATGTAAATCAAGGACATAAAGCTCTCGTTAGAGACAGTCAGTGGAAAAAACAATAAAGAAGTCAGAAAGTAATCATGGCAGATAGAAGGGACAGAAGTGATCAAAATTGTGGCTTACTCCTTCACAGTGTTTAGTGGTTGGAAATACCAGAAACTTGCAGAACTATTCATCCATGTAGTACTGCATTGAATATCAGCAGTGACATGAGTCTGATATTGCTACCACTGTAAACCTATGTGGGCCAACTTTCTGAAAATCCACTGGAATTGATAAGGAATTGGATTTATAAGCAGAATTGATGATGACACTGCTATTAACAAATCTTATCAATTCCCATTCCTATGCATGCCTCATAGCAAGAAGTTTGCTGCGTCAAACCCCTGTTTCAGACAGAGCCTTTCTGTGTGGAGTTTACTTGTTCTCCAGTGCATGCACTGGTTCCCTCAGGGAAATCAGGCTTCCTACCACTGACCAGAAATATGCTCATAAGGTTAATTGATGATTCCAAAAGGTGTGAGTGTGAATGGTTGTCCGTCTCTCTGTGTGGTTCAGGGTGTACCCCGCCTCTTGCCCATTGTCAGCTGGGATAGGTTTCAGCCCACCGTGACCCCAAAGCGGTATAGAAAACAAAAGAATGGCTAAATTAAGTTTTAGACCAAACAGTTCTGTATTTTTTTCGTAGGTCTTAAATCTACTTTGATGACACACTGTAGCTCTCTAACAGAGAGCTGGTGTAGTTATTAGGGCTGAATAATATATCGTTATCGTATCGATATCGAGATATGAACATTCAAGATATTAATATCGAAAAGCAACAATATAAACAATATAGATTTCCCCCGCGCTAAAACTGCAAGTTCTGCATTCTTTTGTATTATGTTGTTTTCATATTTCTGAAAAATGCTTGGATTTCACCGAACCCGTAGTCATATCATATCGTATCGATATCGCGATATCTGGCATAAATATCGAGATATGAAATTTTGTCCATATCGTTCAGCCCTAGTAGTTATGCATGTCATTATAGTTTTAGAAATAAACATGTTGCTTTTTAATGAGTCACTTAAGCACCATCGACTGCTTGCAACGATATCCACAGTTAAATTTAGTTGGCATAGACACCATGTGATTTAACCTTTAATTAAAGGAAATGTCCCTGGGTTGAACTTTCTACGACTCCCACACCAGCGTACACCTGCAACTTGAAACTAAATTCGTGGCATGTCTGTACCATTAAGGGGCCATATCTTTGGTCCACATGTTGACAAGCACAGACCGAGGGACTTTGATGGCAGGAATTCACTCACTGTAGATCCGCCATGAGAAGATGCATCAAGCATCATTCTGATGTTAGTTTTTGTAGGGAGGACACCATCTCTGTATTTCTTACCTCAACCAAGGAGATAATGTTTATGCCGGTGTATTTTTGTTTGTTTGTTAACAAGATTACGCAAAAACTACTGGGCATATTTTGCTGAAATTTTCCGGAGATGGCCCAACTTAAAAATGATTAGATTTTGGTGGTGTTCAAGATAACCGCTACTAGTGAACAATTGTTTTTGCTCAATAACTTCCTGACTAATAATGACATCAACATGATTCCTAGTGCTACGTGAACCTTTTCAGGGTGAAGGAATCATATTATGATGGCAACTTGGAACTATTGCTTATAGATGTAACAGCAACATGTGAGCTACCTTGGTGGAGGTTTGCGCTGTATGAGTGCTTTCTAGTACTGGTCAGCTTTCTGACTAATGATGGTGTTACCAGGCTGACTTTTATTGAAGATTTAGCGTAAGAAGGGAAAATAAACAACACAAGTGGCAGCATTAAGTGGTTCAGATGATGTGACTAGCATAGCATGCTCTGCAGTGTGGCTACTGTGCATGAACACATTTATTTATTTATTTATAGGACAGTGCACATTAATGAACATAGGCATGTATATGTGCCAGATTATAGCCACAGGCTAATTTCCATCTGTAGTCCCCGGCAGGTTGATGTAATGCAATTGTACAGGTATGTACATCTCAGTCGTGATTGTAAAACAACATCATTTCAGCTCAATTAGCTACCAGTTGATCTAATTTTTTCATACATAGTTTATTCAAAGCATTTCCCTGTCTGTTCAAGTTCTTTACCATACAGAAACTAGGTAACAGTATGAACCCTGGATTTTGTAAAGATTCTTTCTCCAACATTACTGATCCTTTCTCTTCTTCTTCCAGGTGATGAATTTGCCTCCATCTTCCTGATTCGTCACTCAGCTCAGGTGAATGCAGCCACAGTGGGGGCAGTTGAAACCCCTCTTCACCTGGTCTGTTCTTTTAGTCCTAAGAAACATTCTGCTGATGTGATGAGCGGCATGGCAAGAATCGCAGAGGCTCTACTGAAGACAGGTGCCAACCCCAACATGCAGAACAGTAAGGGCAGGTGGGTCACTAGGCACATGATGGATAAACTTATACTGTTTTTTAATTTGGTGAAGAGCTGTGCTAAGTGTCTTGCTCCTTCAGTTTTGTCTTTTGTTTGTTTCAGAACTCCATTACATGAAGCTGTGGCATCAGGGAATGAGCCAGTGTTCAACCAGTTATTACAGTGCAAACAGTGAGTTACATAAGATGATATTCCAGTCTTTGAATTCAGCTTGAACTGAATAGATCACCATTACATAAAAATGTTTCTTTCTCTATGTATCCTTACCATCAACAATTAAAAAACAACCCTCATTGACTTTTATTATCAAAAACTAGTGCATATCAGTTCAATAAAGACCTCTATAATATTTTCATAGGATATTTACTGTCCCTAAAATACTTCCAGCACTTTTCAAACCAATTTAAACCCTTATTTTTTATCAACATAGAGATATTGTTCATTAGACACTGTTATTCTGTTTATTTATCTTCTGGATGTTTTTTTTTTCTTTTGCTGGGATTTACAGTCACTTTTTTTCCTTTACAAATACAATGTATAGCTTCAAATTCACTTTGTGACTCTGCCAAGTCTTTCCTTGTCATGTCTCTGCAGACACTGATTAGTTCTTATGATAGGGGGGGAAGTGAGCAGCGTGCTTAGCGTTATTTGGAAGATCCCCAAGAAAACAAGTTGTGAATTTTAGCTCCAGTTTCCTGTTCATAGCTGACATCAATGGTTTGTCGCACTGGCACCCCTGACTTGGTCTTCTGCTGCCTTATGGTTGGTTGATGTCATTATTCACAGGCAGTTGAAGTGTACCTAATAAAGTGACCAGTGAGTGTGTATGGGCCAGTTTGTTTTCATTGAAGGTTTGGGAGGAAGTGGCTGGGAATCATCCCACAACTCCCTGAAGGTAGAGCTCTGAGATATATTGAGTTTTTGAAAACTATCAATACATTTTCAAACAAGACATAAGTTAAGATGGTAAAAAGCTATACTGTTGAAGTCCTTCTTGTTCTAAAATGAGGGTGGATGGTAAAATAAAGAAATAGTAACTTAATAATTTGTGTTCAAGGTCTCAGACAAGCAGCAGAATTATGTTTTTTGCTGAGAATGATAAAACAGGGGCAAACAAGTTGGAGCATGACGAATCTTTCCCAACTTTTGACTTGAGCAACATAAAGTTCGATATGATTACAGTGTAAAATAGTGAGTTGTAGCCCTAAACCTCAAAACTATAAAGCTCTCTGCATTGAAACAGCCTTTGCTTTAAGCTGAATTAACTTAACTTATAATGAAGAAAGCAAAATATTTATAGGTAAAAATATCTATCTATCTATCTATCTATAAATAGATATATCTGTATGTGTATATATATATTTTGAGTATTGCCATTCAGCTTAAAAAAATGTTGAGGTATGAATTTCTGTCCATATTGCCCAACCCTACCTCCAGGTCATCTTTTGTTATTTTTTTGATTGAAAGACAGTGTGTTTAAAGAGACATTTCCGATCATGTGTCGATGTTCATCATCTCCTTCTGAAGTTAATCCAGTGTTTAACCTGACTTAATCTGTCCATCTTGTTAGGCTTGACCTGGAACTCAAAGATCACGAGGGCAGCACGGCTCTGTGGCTGGCCCTGCAGTACATCACCATGTCTTCAGACCCTTCAATAAACCCGTTTGAGGATGATGCTCCAGTAGTGAACGGGACCTCTTTCGACGAAAATAGCTTTGCAGCACAGCTAATCCAGAGAGGGAGCAATGCTGACGCGCCTGACACCTCCACAGGTGTTGTTTCCTACCCTCACACTACAGTGTCTTCTTAAAGAGAATGCTGTTGTGCTTTCAAACTTTTTAATCTTCGCCACTTTGTGTCTTATCCCTGTAGGAAACTGTCTCATGCAGAGAGCGGCTCAGGCAGGCAATGAGGCAGCGGCTCTTTTCCTCGCCACTCATGGAGCGAAGGTTAACCATGTCAACAAATGGGTGTGTATAAGATTTTGGACACAAGTCTAAAAGGACTTTTAGTATTGGTATTATACAATTAACAGTCAGTATAGTAAAATGTTTTCTTTCATTACCCTTAGACAAGCTTGTGTGGTTTTTTAAATGTTCTAAAGACTGTGCCAAAGTTAAAAATAACCCTTATTTTTGTTAGCTAAAGTGCCTATTTCTATTGTTCTGTGATTCTGTTCTATCTATAAATGTGGTTATCTTAGACACCTTTTTTCTGTAAACGTCAAATTACTTCATCTCTAGCTGTGTATCATGAAGTGAGAACTGTATTCCAGTACCTTAAAAATGTAGACATCATTTATCCCTTAACTTTTTTTCAGGGTGAGAGTCCTCTTCATACAGCATGTCGCTGTGGCTTGGCGAGCCTGACAGCAGAGCTTCTCCAGCAGGGAGCTAATCCCAACCTTCAAACCCAGAAGGCTTTGTCAGATGATAACCGTGATGTGGCCATGCAGACCCCCCTCCACATGGCCATCGCTCACAACCATCCAGATGTTGTCTCTGTGATTCTCGAACAAAAAGGTCAGTGCATGTGCCATTAAATCTGGTGTATAAATCTCTTATAACACTTTTTAATCTTCTGAAAAGTTGACAGCATCCAACAGACTCATGTGACTGGTATATCAGTGTAAAGAGCTTAGACATAGGCTGCCATAGATTGCACAATGCCTGAAAATACTGAAAATTTACCCCATTCATTGGATATTGCAACTGGACACTTCACTACACACAGCGTAAACAGCTATACAGGCCAGGGTGATGGGGGTTGATGACGCATTTTGGAAGCTTTTCTCTCTCATTTGGTCAAAGTCCTACATTTAAAGAAAACAGTGGTATTCTGTAGAATATATCACTGTGCACCATGTTGGTTTTGAAAAGTCCTCACAACATAAGAAAACAAGTGACCAGCAAAGCAGCTCACAGGCTGAATGTTTGTACTCACTGTAACCACTGGCAGTGCTTTTCCATTTGTGGTGTCTTCTCAACTTGGCTGGACCCTACACGGTTTGGATTCTGCTGGCCTCATTCTCCATTACAGTATAGACTTCTGTCTGTACTGACTGGGTCTTCATAGCATAGCCGTGTAAAACTAGCATCCTCGCAACAACAAAGGAGGAAATAGAGGTGACAGTCTCACGCCACTTTGTAGTTTTTTGTCATTGTCAGGAGATGAATTTTTTTTTAAAGACAGTTGCAAGCAGCAAAGCAACAAATTACCAAAAGCAGAGGAAAGCTTGGGAAGTCATGAAGCATTATGGAGCAGACAACGGGAGAATACCACTGTCTCATGGTGATACTCTGACCATTCAGAGGTCAGCAGTGTCTCCACACCACATTGAGGGTCTGTCCCAATTCTACCCTTACCCCTGGTTTTGCATGTTGACGTCTAGTGAAGGGGTGTCCCAATTCTCCGTAGGGACAAGGGGAAGGGCTAAGGCAAAGGGCCACACAGCCCTTGAAACAAAGACAGACCAGGACCTCACTTGAAAGGAAGGGGTGTGAGAATTTCCATAATACACAGCACCCGCTGACATGAAGGCAGAGCGGAAACCGAAGGAAGCGCATATTTATAAGTAATTATTAAATCATCAAGTAAATATTTATCATGTTTTTAATTGTTGGTTGTATTATAAAATTTCTCGTTATAACGAGCTAGCTTTTGCAACTGTAGCTACGGCTGTTGTCGCATCTGCCTACGTCACAGCCAGCGAGTGGCTCTGGGTGATGACGTAGCGGGAATCGAGTGGCATCTTGTTTCTCAGTAGCGTTGTTTTCACCCCCTTCCCCTTGGCCCTTAAAACAGAGGACTAAAGGGAAAGATGAAGGGTAAGGGCGAAGGGGCACAATTGGGACTCACCCTTCTCAGCTCAGCTCAGCTCACAGGAACCCTCATGGAGGAGATACAAAATACTTTGACAGCTCCTAGACACAATCCCTAATGGGAAACCAAACCAACTGAGTAAAGTCGAATCTGATACCATGCAGTGAAAAGCCATAGGTGGAGAGCTCAACAGCTTTATTGTTGCTGGTAGGAAAGCAAACAGCACAAAATCAAAACAGATGTAGTAAAAGGGCCACGAGGCCTCACAAAAACTTCACATCATGATGTATGTTAGTTCTTTACAGGAACCTTAATGACATGGTTCTTTTTTTTTTCTTTTTTGACCTTCTAGTGAGCCTCAAAAACAGACCATTTTACACAACTGGGCATCTTACATTTCTGTTTTCAGGCAAATAAATTGCAAACATGCCAGATGTGATCATTTCTGTTTCAAGTATTTTTAAACAAATCCATTGATTTTTTTCTTTCATGTCTGCCGCTGTTTCAGCCAACGCACTTCATGCAACCAACAACTTCCAGATCATTCCAGACTTCAGTCTCAAAGACTGCATCGACCAGACAGTGCTGGGCTTGGCCCTCTGGACAGGTATGCATTAATTTTGCACTTTTTAATTTAGTTGTAGTTATAGTCTTATGCCTTAAATATCTTTTACTTTTAGTCATGATTTAGGCATCCAAATTGTTTTAATTTTAGTCTAGTTTAGTTGATGAAATTTCACAACATTTTATTCAACGAAATCTACTGTAAATTATGTCGACTAAAATATGAAGTGTGAAGTGTAAGGCACTTTTTTGTTTCCTTGAATTTCTGAAGTCATGTTTTACATTTAGATAAAATGAAACCTCTATAACCCTTTATTGAATGCTAGTAAAGTTTGAATTTATAAATAAACAGAAACAAATTGAGCTTTTGTGTGAAATACAGTCACCTTTATTTAGGCTACCTGGAAGAGCATCTCAGTTACAATAACAGAACTGACAACAAACAGTGACCTGCTCTACATGAATATATCAATTCATAAAGAGAGGAGCTCTGATTGGATCACTCCCCAACCTATCCCACCACCATTAAGTTAAGGCAGCTGTGATTGGATGTCCCTCTTAACTCATCCAGCCTTTCCACACAACCAAAGTAGCTGTGATTGGATATTCCTAACTTGTCCCTACTTTCTCCATGACAACATTAGGTCTGATTAAGTCTCTGTCAAACATTTTAGTCCAGTTTTTTTTTGTCAGTTAATTTAGTTTTAGTTTTTGTCCATGTGCACTTGTTTTCATAAGTTACTGTCTAGTTTTTGTCAGGGGGAAAAGGTTGTTGACGAAAACTATAACAAAAATAATTAGTCAGCAAAATTAACACTGTGAACAACTACATATCCACAAATGAGAAGTGCCAAGGTTATCAATAAAATGTATGTTTATTCTCCTTAAAAAAAGGCCATCAAGGTAAAAACAAAAAAGATTTCAACTCTTCATCAGTTCATACATGTGTGGGATTTTTTTAACATGTTGGACAACCAAGTTTTTGATTTCAGTTTAGTTTTTAATGATGATTAGTCAGTGAGGTTTTGGTTTCATTTTGTGTTGTTTTGTTTTTTTGTTGAGTGTATATTAGTTAAAGTGTTAATTTTCTTTTTTCATTATTATAATTATTTATTTTTTGAAAAGGATATTTGTCTGGGTCAAGATTTAAAAAGGCCAGAAAAAGTTGACCTCATATGATTGATTGATGATTTAAAAATACATATGTAAAGAATGTGTTGTATTTTTGTTCAAAGAATAAACAACTGTTGTCTATAAATGCATGCCCTGGGTGAGCCTTACAGGCTGGGCTCACCCACTTGAACCACTGGTTCCACTTAAATTACTTGTAACAATTGATTGTTTATTCACTTTAATTCATTCATATTTTAATTTTAAAACAATTTGGAACCTAAAATAAAACTTAATATTATTCTTGCATTTTAAGAGCAGCATGTGTTATTTGCATGTCAGTTTAAATAGACTTATTTAGTATGAAATAAATATGATGACATGCAGTGTTCAACAGATTTATTAGACCACTGCCCAATGTATGGATTATGCCATAGCTGCCCCAAATTAAAAGCATTTTTAATTACCTAAATCATTTTTTCTTTTTCTGTAATGGTCAATAGATCAGTAGGTTGGAGCTCTTAAACTGGAGTCATATTTTTAATGCTAAAATTTGAATATTATTATCTATCAATTTTCAAATTTACTGTTTTACAAAGAAACAAAAAAATTGCAAAGCTCATTAATAATAAAATTATATTTATTTACATGCATTCCTGAACAAAAAAATAGTTTTATTGGTTGAATGTTGTTCTTGATTAATTTCTGGCTTCTCAGAGGAGCCTAGTGAGCGGCTTAAATTTGGTATAAAAGGTCAATTCAGTTTCAGATTCCTCACTCTTGTTCAAAATGTTTGTCCAATAACAAAAACATTTTCAGTTTTTAACAAGTTTTTGAGATATTTGACAGTTGGTCTAATGAATTTGTTGAGCACTGTAAATACATTTCAAAGAAATATCCCATGTAAGTTTTTAATAAACACCACATAAAACTTACATTTATGATTACTTTACATTTTTGATTATTACACTTAGGTTTTAGCTTTTTTTTGTCTGTAATCATTATGATAATAACCCTGATGACTGCTTCTTTGTCGTGCTATGTTGTTTTCCTGTTAGGTATGCACACCATAGCTGCTCAGCTGCTGGGATCAGGGGCTTCTATCAATGACACGATGTCTGATGGACAAACTTTGCTCCACATGGCCATCCAAAGACAGGACAGCAAGAGCGCCCTCTTCCTCCTCGAGCACCAGGCAGATATCAATGTTAGGTAATGCTTGCTTTACTGCGGCTGTAAAACATTAAAAGCTCTTTTACTTGTTGTTTAAAGTAGTTTATGCTGTTAGTCGTGCACAGGATGACACATCAAGGTCACTGACCTCCAGGTTGTGGCTGTTCTCTATTAAAAAAGGATTCATTTACAAGGTCTTATGCTGTGATTATGAACAACCTAAACCCCAATTCAGCAGTTTTAATTAAATAAAAAAGAAGGGTTACACTGTCAGAAAAGGCTTCTCCCAACTGTTAAACACTAGAAAGGGAGGGTCCATTAACTGTTACATGTTTTTAATTTAATTTAATTTAATTATTTATATTTTTTCCTACCTTGTCAGGACCAAGGAGGAAAAAACAGCACTCCAGCTGGCCATCAGTAACCAGCTGCCCCTGGTTGTGGATGCAATTTGCACAAGGGGAGCTGATATGTCTGTGGTGAACGACAAAGGAGACCCTCCACTGTGGCTGGCTCTGGTCAACGGCCCTGGAGGACATCGCATCTACACTGGTGAGACTGTGCAGATTGTGCACTATTGACAGTACGCTCAAGGTGGACCTTTATTAATCAAAACAATTAGAATAACCTATTCTTAAAGGGATAAGCCAACTATTTTTGGTTTTCATGTCTTGCCTCACTCCAGAGTCCATGACAAGCAGATAGCCAGCATTCTTGTGACTGTACATGCAGTAACAAGGAAGAGATGGACAAAGCTTGCCCACCGTTAATTAGCATAGGTCAAACACTGAGAGTCAGTGGGTATTGTTAGCCCGCCTCTGCCTACAGTCATCAGAATAAACTCCTCAGTAACTCAGTGCCGTTCATTTGCGAGCCATTCTTAAATGCAAATTGCCTGCAAATTTAAGAATGGCTCACAAACGAATGGCTCACTCACAATTGCAAATCTGTACCCATCAGTCTCTTAAAAGAGTCATTCAAAAGACGTGACTCGTTCACCTACGTCACAGCTGAAGCAAACCGCCGTGGAAGTAGGTCAACAAAACAAAGCATCTGTTTAGGAGTAGAAGATATGATGATAGTAGCAGATAATGTAACATAACGTGGTTAAAAAAAAGTCAAACAAGCTCAAAGCACTGTTTAGAGTTGCTGAAGAGTTTATCTGATGACTGTAGGCAGAGGCAGGCTAATGCTAGCCATTGACTCTCAGCATTTGAGCTAAGCTAATTAACAGTGAGCAAGCTTTGTCCGTCTCTTCCATGTTACTGCATGCACAGTCAAAACAATGGTGTCTATCTGCTTGTCATGGACTCGAGAGTGAGGCAAGACACAAAAAGGAAAGAAAAGTTGACATATCCCTTTAATATACAGTTCACTTTGTTTCATCCAGGCCTTATTTTATGTGAGCAACGATTATTATAAAAATGATGGCAAAAATATTATTAAAAAAACCCTGATATTCTGATGCAGAGAAGCTTCTAAGAATCATAAAGATAGATGTGCTCACACCCTCAGCACTATTACCTGTTTTGTCTTAAGCTGCTTATGTGGAAGGTTTTTTTTAATATCTGTCAGAGAAACAGTCTCTTCTTTCATTTTGACATTATAAGTCTTGTCTGTTCCTTTCAGGTCCGCCATGGCTGTGATGCGACTTGTTGGAGCCCTGGACCCTCAGGCTGCCAGCAGACCCTCCTGCACAGAGCTATTGATGAGAACAATGAGGTCACTGCTTGTTTCCTCATCCGCAGGTCAGCTTTTCTCCTTAAATCGTCAGAATGTGCAGATTATTGATCACAGCTTTGAGCAATTGTCCAAGGAAAACAGTAGCTCAGATTTAGGCTGCTAGTGTGTGTTTTTTGTGATTGGGAGAGGGTCCAAAGTGTAAGCATTGATTGATGCTAAATACCACTCAACACAGAACCTCCCTGCCGGTGATGGAAAATAAGGACGCCACTACTCCTCTGAATGTCTCATATAACTTTAAAAAGTTGTGGAGAAACTAGTGGGCAAGTCAAGAAGTCTCCACCTCTTGATATCAAACGTCCCTTTTTATGGTGTACACAGACTAGTTTCCTTTATTTTTTGACTCTAGTTTTGTTGTTAAGCTAATGTCTTAACTTAATAGAAGTCTCTTTATTTCCAAAAGATAAGCAGTTTTTGGCCCATTTAGATCAGATTGTATTAATCCCTAATAGTAATTCAATTTTTTGTAGTTGACCAGACCATTTATACAACTGAACAGACAGCAGAGGGGACTACTCTCTAAAACAGTAACAAACAGTATATTGTCAGAGCACTCATTTGATTCGATTTGAATTTCTTATTCACTTCAAACATTAAAAACAAGGTCAAAACAACATATTATACACATGTACACCAAACAACTGTACAAATTCATCACATAAATAAAAAAACAATGTATGTGCATACATATATGCATTTGAAATGTTCTGCCCATTCCTAAACACTTTCTGTGGGTTCTTTGTATTGAGTGGTCAATCTGGTGTGTCAGGTTACTTATTTATATTTTAGGTCAGAACTAAAGATATTGATATACTTTGCTCCAAAAAGCTGTAAACTGTTTATTTTTTCTCAAAGATCATAAACAATTTGTACGATTTTTTTGAACGTCTTCTAAAATTTAGTATAATTTGATTATAATTTAATAACATAATAGTTTGCCCCTCTGGCAGTGAGAGTAGTACTTCTGCGGCCCTCTCTGTATCCAAAGTTGCCCTTTACCTGATTTGGAATATTAGTCCTCCAGGTGGTTGAAGGAAGACAGAAGCTGCCATAGGGCATGATAATATGATACTTACACTGATTAAGCAACTAAAGTAAAACCCCTGACAGTCAAATGCTGTCACGTTTACCAAGGGATCATTGGGCCTCAGTGAGTCATTTTGTACAAACACATCCACATATTTCCTCTTGTATAACACTGTCCAACACTGTGTTTCAGAGAATAAGCCCTGTGAGGCAGTGTCTCCTACGTTAAGCCATGGTTTCAGACCACATGGGTGTAGCAGGGCATACATGTACAATAAACAAAACACCTTTCACATGATACAATACGATGGGATAAAATTCACGATTAGCCTCTTACAGAAATTGATCTCGGCCTTTTAAGTGTTGCATGTAATTTACCCACCTTCACAGCAGAATCAGCTCTGAAGACAACAGGGCCAAACATGACCCACATGTATAAAGAAGAGCACAGACCCATACAAGCCTCACAGTCCTGCTTTGAACAGGATCCAGAGATGACTCATGACCCACACTACTTGGATCCTAACCAGATGCATAGTGAGCAAAATAAATAAAAAAAACAATAAAATAATTACTGATATAAAAATTATAACTAGAAAAGCACTCAGAGAGCGCAGACCTCTGCCAAGCAGCTCAGTTCCAGTCGTGGCTTTTCTACCACCCCTGTAAAAGATACAATTCTGGATCACCAGATCCAAAGTAGTGCCAGGATCCAGACCAAACTAAGGACATACATGGAGGTTGTTATCCTGTATGAACACAAGAAGTTTGTGAACGTCACTTAATATTTAGATTTTATATGAATTATTGAATGTCGTCAAAGGGATTTCCTGTTATAAAGTTAATTTTTTTGTGAAATCAGTCTGGATCAGATTAAATTTACCTTGCTGAAAGAGACATGGCCCCCATCATATCCTGTAAAGTTGATGCGAATCTGTTCAAAAATGGCAGAGATATGATTTTTTAAAATTCCGCCCCCTTCAGGGACTTTTTGAAATTTTGGGAATTTTTTGCATCCAAACATACATACCACCACCCAAATCTAATCATTTCCAAGTTGGGCCATTACCAACATCTCCTGAAAATTTCAGTGAAATCCATCCAGTAGCTTTTGTGTAATTTTTCTAACAATCAAACAAACAAACACCGGCAAAAACATAACCTCCCTGACAGAGGTACTAAAGAAAAATAAGGTGTCCGTGCAATACTGCACAACTTATGTAGCCCAGGAAACATAATTCATTAAAATAAGACAATTCCAGAGAAGCAGCTGGAGCACATGAGTCATCTTCATAAAATGTCAAAAGTGATTTGTGCCTCCAGTTGTTTCTTTGGAAATGTCTTTACTTGGAAATCCATTGCAGTGATTTTTAAAAGACCTTGGTTCTGTTCTGAGAGCACCGACCTGCATCTGTGGAGTGGCTGAAGGGCAGGAGACTCTTACCTGACCTGAAACATCAATAGGGATGGGAATCGAAAACCAATTCCAGTTGAGAATCGTTAACAGCTCCGTTAACGTATCGATATCATGAGTCTTTTTGCTTATCAATTCCTTCCACTGACAGGGTTCAGAAGTGGTCAGAATTGTGGCTTTACTTTTTACAAAAGGCACCTACTGCACAACCTTAAGTGAGTGGAAACACCAGCAACTTGCAGAAGCAGTTATCTCTGCTGTGACATATGTGTTTGACATTGTTGCCACTGAAAATCTACAAGCCAATATTTGCCCACACGGAAAATCTGCAGGAATCAATAAGAGAATCATTAAAGAATTGAATCGATTAGCGTAAATAGCATTGGTATCGATAAAATCTTATCAATTCCCATCCCTAAACATCAATCATCATTTTGATTGAGTTGAAAACAAGTCTGTTTTTTTAACTGGTTCAGTTTATATTTAGAGACAATAAATCTAAAGTGTGCGATGACTGGACACACGTCTTTGCATTTCTATGTTAAGACATTGGTAAGGCTTGTTTGAAAGTGTTAGTGGTTAGGTACAGGATTAATTTTAAGATTCTTTTGTTTTTAAGTCTCTGAATGGGCTAGCCCTGGAATACCTGTCTGACTTTATTAAGTTACATCAGCCCTTCAGAGCCTTTAGGTCAGGTAATCAGGTGGTCTTGGACGTCCCGTGATCCTTTTTATAAACTAGAGGAGTTGCAGCTCCCACTCTGTCTACCTTTCACTGTGTGGACTGCAAATAGCCTCTCCACTTTTAAAACACTGTTTGAGACGCACTTGTTCACTTTGGCAGAGTATAGTCAATTTTATTGGGTCTTTTATTTGTGATGTTTCTCTGTATTGTTTTATTTTTATTGTTTTTTTATTGCTTTGTTTTTATTGTTTCTGCCTATTTTACTGTAAAACACTTTGGTAGGCCACTGGCTATTTTAAATGTGCTACATAAATAAAGCTGACATTGACAAAATGGACTTCAAACATTATTATGAAATGAAGAATAATTACATCTAAACATGTCAGAGGTGACTAAAACAGAATATAATCACAATTCTGTATCAAAGTTTGAAGATGAAAAAAAGAGTTGACAGCCCTGTTTCAAACTAAACTCATGTTTTAAAGTCTTTAGATTAATGAGACCAGCTCTTCTAATGTCTTTGTCTGTGTGCCTCCAGTGGGTGTGACGTTAACAGCCCCAGACAACCCGGACCTAACGGGGAAGGAGATGAAGAAGCCAGAGACGGACAAACACCCCTCCACCTAGCAAGCAACTGGGGGTTGGAGGAGGTGGTGCAGTGCCTTTTAGAGTTTGGAGCTAATGTTAATGCACAGGTCAGTTCCTGTTTCATCAGTGGGCCCTTTTATGCTCAGTGCTAAGACTCTCCAACCTCAATGTACGTTTGATAACTAAGAGTTACTGCAGACATTAATTGATTTGTTATGTTTCTTTGTATTGTTCTGTTTTATTGCTTTTATTGTTTCTGCTTATTTTACTGTAAAGCACTTTGGTAGGCCACTGGCTGTTTTAAATGTGCTATATAAATAAAACTGACATTGAGATGAATCAGTTTTGTCTTCATTTGTCAGGATGCAGAGGGCAGAGCTCCATCCACGCTGCCATTAGCAACCAGCACAACGTCATCATACAGCTCCTCATATCTCATCCTGACATTCGTCTCAACATACGAGACCGCCAAGGAATGACCCCCTTCGCCTGTGCCATGACGTATAAGAACAATAAAGCAGCAGAGGCCATCTTAAAAAGGGAGCCTGGAGCTGCAGAGCAGGTAGAGCCAACAGGGAGGCACCATTTTGTCTCATAGCAACACTTGAACTGCAGTTAACAAAGCCATTTATCTCCTTTGACCCTCTGTTTATTTCTAGGTGGACAACAAAGGGCGTAATTTTCTGCATGTGGCCGTGCAGAATTCAGACATCGAAAGTGTCTTGTTCCTCATCAGTGTCCAGGCCAACGTCAACTCTAGAGTTCAGGATGCTGCTAAACTCACCCCCCTCCACCTGGCTGTCCAGGCCGGGTCTGAGATCATAGTCCGCAACCTGGTACACACCTCGGCTTCTGTTGTTCCTCTTCATTTTAATAATTCATACAACCCAAGTGTAAACGAAAGAGCAGAGCTGTTGATGCTGTTTCTGTTTTGTATTTGTTCGCCTCCAGCTGCTTGCGGGAGCCAAAGTAAATGAGCTGACCAAACACAGACAGACAGCGCTGCATTTGGCCGCTCAGCAGGACCTGGCCACGATTTGTTCTGTGCTGCTGGAGAACGGAGTGGACTTTGCTGCCGAGGATGAAAACGGAAATAATGGTACATTCCTTTTCTTCCTTCATTAGGGCAAGCCAATATCTACAGTTTTAACATATTATTTAAACAACAAATCAGATACTGTGTAGAACAATGTTGTTTACATATGTTGATATAGTGTATTTAATGACTTCATAACATTGTGCATTTCTTCTTAATTCATCTGGCTATTGGTGTGTGCAATGTTGAATCAACAATTTTGAAAAAAATGTACCAGGCCTAATGCTTTTTAAAACCACTAACAGTGATGTACTTACTTTGAAATAATAAACCTTCATTAAAATAACCTTTTTTAAAATACCCTTTAAGGGGCATTTATATTATGAGTAAAAGTCAAACCATATTGACACGTTTGATGCCACAAAATCAAAAATACAAGTCTCAAACACCCAATAATTGGTAGATTATCATTTTTAGACATTAAGATTGCAGAACTTAAAAAGTGAGCAAAAATTTGTGCAAAAAATTATGCAAGAGTACTAAAAATAAACCTCACTACCCAGACATGTTGCCAGATTTTTTTTCTTTTTGCAAGTTATGTAGTGTATCTAGGAGGCTTAAACAAGTTCTTTATTATTAAAATACAAACATTTCCAATATTGGGTGTCAAGGACTTACATTTTTTTGCAGCTGTATCATACAAATATCAGTATTGTGTGTTTTCATATCACCGTATTAGAGCCCTGTTATTGTGATAAACATTTATTATCTGTTCATAGGGTATATCATGATGCATATTTTATATTAATTCATTTACGTTACTTTTGATCTATGCCCCACAGCTCAACACACGATAAAAAAAAGGTGGAAGCTTGAATGAAGCCGTTCCAAGTTAAATTTGTTTTTCTCTAATTATTGTTCCAAGGCTTCAAGTGTGTTCAGAAAAGCTCTCCTACTTTTTTAAGGTAGCTGAATACATTTCAAAATATCACTTAAATAATATGGTTCAGGTAAAAGTGACTTGACTTTAAAGACAACAATATTAAGTTGTAAGTAGGAAATGTTTCATGGCATTTCTGATTGCTGGGGTAATCGATAACCTGATATGACAGATGGGCCGTTCAATACGTTTCACTGGTCCATAGAAAGTGTTTGGGGATGTGCAGAACCTTTCAAAAGCATATCCTGCAGGTGATTTGAAGATTGTTTTATCAATCACATTCACTAAGGGCCAATCAAATGGTAGTAGTAGGCGGGCACTATTGCTGCAGTGTGAAACATGAAACGTGAGCCACTTCATACAACAAACTCTTGTAAAACTTGGCAGAGATGGAGCATTTAAAAATATTTTTCATCAACAAGTGCTTTCAGTGTTTTTATTTCTTTTTAATTTCATAAAAAAATGGGGTCCAGATCTGATAAAACTGCTACAGAAGCTGTTAGCATCTAAGCTCATCTCTGTACAAGCAGTCACTTCCTGCTGTCATCTTGTTTGTAGCTCCCACCTCTTCTTGATTTAAAACACGCTGATTGGGCTGTGCCACTTTGGGCCGAGCACAATTGTGGTAGATTGGAGCTTAGCAAGATGTTTCTGCCTGATTATAGACGTTGAATCTGACGGATCCAGCTGCACTACAAGCTTAGGTAATTGAAAAGTTCTGTAAAGGCGTATCTGATCAAAGAGGAGCTTTAACAAAGCTGAAAGGGTTAGGTGTGTCTCTGAACCACACAAACAAGCTGTTGTGTATCTTATCCTAATCTTATCTAATTTTATCATACTGATAACATTTTAATCAGTTATAGTTTTAAAGGATTTTAAAACTGTAACTGTCAGAAATACAGCAGTTTCATAGTGACCAGTCCAGCTATGATGATGCTTCGTTTTATGAGACTTTTCTGTAAGATGAAGCGTTACTGCTCTGCACGATATTTAATGTAATCATTCTTTCAATTTGATTTTGTGGTTGTGTCCACAGCTCTTCATCTGGCTGTGATGCAGGGCCGCCTTAACAATGTCAGAACCCTTCTCACAGAGTCCAACATAGATGCGGAGGCCTTCAATCTCAGGTACTGTCTGTTTCTGTCATAATTTTCTTCTTTATGGTATGAAACTGTTTAGCCTGTAGAGCAAATGCACAGAAATTTAGAGAAATGGGACACATTGAAGAGTAAGTCTTATCATTTTTAAAGCTAAAACCTATGTACTAGAGTAACGCAATTAATGTATGTTGTTATCATCTTATGAGTCATTGCAATAAACACATTTTGACTGTCTGAATTTAGCACAATAATAAATATAAACTTTTTTTAATTTGATCAACAATGGCCCTGCTGTCACTCTTTTTTGGTGCAGTCAGGTGAGGCTAAAGATGGCTAAGGCTACCTTTAAATTTTAACCATGCCAGTTTAGTGCAGAAAAGTTTTAGATTCAGGAAAGTCATGTTGCAGCTGCATATTTGGCACGAAGCGAGGAGGGTAGTGGAGGCTAGAACACAAAGTTAGAGCTCATATGCCCTCCATATTGTTTGCTAAGTTATCACAGTCTATATCGTTTTAACAATATTAAACAATGTTATGACACATCACATGTTTTTGTTATTTGTACAGGCTAACCATGTCGTGTAATAACAACTCACCTTTGATCTGTCATGTTATTTCTGATCAGGGGTCAGTCACCCATGCATGTACTGGGACATTATGGGAAAGAAAATGCAGCTGCCATTTTTGAGTTATTCCTGGAGTGTATGCCTGAGTATCCTCTGGACAAACCTGATAATGAAGGGAACACAGGTACAAAAATTCTGTCATTATTTGATACACACACACATTTTGTTAGTATTTGTGGTAAACTTTGAACAGCTGAGCCTTATATATGTTTATTATTTATTTATTTATTTTTTCAGTTTTGCTCCTGGCCTACATGAAAGGAAATGCTAACCTGTGCCGTGCCATTGTGAGGGCCGGGGCTCGACTTGGCGTCAATAATAATCAGGGCATCAACATTTTCAACTACCAAGTCGCAACCAAACAGTTGCTCTTCCGCCTTTTAGGTAAGTTTTCTCAACTTGTTTCTACTTGGCAAGAGCACACTTAAAATGAGCTAGCTCAAAGTTTAACACAGAATAAAATGAAGAACTCTCATGCATAGTTCACTAGCTGTGATGTATTTACAAGACTCCATCTCTGTCATCAGGCAGATTTATCTTACAAAGCTCAAAGCTTATACACCTGTAAAGAGGTCAGTGTAGATGGCAGTAAAGTGGTGGGTTTGTCAGAGTTGGACAACATTTCTTCATTCAAAGAAAAAGCTGATATGAAGTGAAAATGTACAACATTACATTTATGTTTCTTAATTTGCATTGAATGGTATTTATACTTGTTCTTTCCAAATCAGCATCATGACAGCTGCCTATATATATATTATATATATTCCTAACTTGTCCCTACTTTCTACATGACCAAATTAGGTCTGACTGGATTAAGTCTCTGTCAAACATTTTAGTCTAGTTTGTATTTGTTGATGAAAATGTCAGTTAATTAAGTTTTAGTTTTTGTCCATGTGCACTTGTTTTTATTAGTTACTGTCTAGTTTTTTGTCGGGGGAAAAAAAGGTTGTTGACGAAAACTATGACGGAAATAATTAGTCAACAAAATTAACACTGGCCCACAGTGAGTGTGACAGAACACTGGTCCAGTCACCTCATGATTACTCTTTTTCCTTCAAAGATTCTGAGACTTTTAGTTAAAAAGAACACTGCAATGCTAATAAACAAGCAGAATGCATGCAGTAAAATGAACTTTTTGACTCACTGGCCAAGTAGTTGAAAAAGGCTAGTTTTTAAAAACAGAAAGTGTCCATAATGAATATCTGTTTGTTTAGATGTCCACTAGAGAAACGCGTTATGAGTGTTTTTTATTATCAGAGATAGAATATAATAAAAATGATTTAGAGGACAGCTAAGGACAGAAGGAACAGCTGAAAGTCTCTGCTCAACACCTTCACTTTTGAACTGTAACACCGTCTGTGATGAGTGCCCTGTGAACGGCATGGAGATGCCATGGGGGGAACGAGTTCACCCTCTCTTTGTTCTGTCTCCAGAGGTGTGATATTGGAGAGAATGAGACATATGGACTCAGCAGGAGACAGGAGAGCTACAAGCGTGGATCACTGCCTTTGTGTGTGGAGGCATATTGCAGCAGCTCTACAGAATTAATGTGAATGTCTCTAGATGTAAATACAGCGGAACCTCGTTTCAGCACTTTGACGTAAAAGGCACTGTGAATTGGGCTTCAGTTAGTTTATTGATGTTGATATCAAAATGTTATTGTAGAGAGTTGAGGAATCTTAAAAACTGGAATAAAGTAATTGTAGCATGATGTACTTTGAATCATGTGACTGATATTGCGAGTCCTGCATTGTGGTTATTGCACAGTAAAACATTGCAAATGTGATGTTAAATGATGTATTGCTCAGCCCCTAGCATGTGGGTACAAACAATGCTGTTGTGTTTCATTGCCTCCACCAAGGAGGTTGTGTTTTTGCCAGCATATGTTTGTCTGTTTGTTTGTTGGCAAGATTACGCACAAACTACTGGACGGATTTTGCTGAAATTTTCAGGAGATGTTGGTAATGGTCCAACTTCAAACTGATTAGATTTTGGTGGTGATCCAGATAACTGCCAATAGCGACCAATCGTTTTTGCTCAATAACTGTCTAACTAATAATGATATCAACATGATTCTGAGTGCTAGGTGTGGGTTTTCAGCGTCAAGGAATGGTGGTTGCTTTATCATGGAACTATTGCTTATAGATGTAACAGCAACATGTGAGCTACATTGGCAGAGGATTGCGCTGTCCAAGTGCTTTCTAGTTGTACTTGAATAAATATCTAATGACAGAGTGTTTCAATTCTCTTGATTTGTTTAGATATGCTTTCCAAAGAGCCCCCATGGTGTGATGGATCAAACTGTTATGAATGTGGTGCCAAGTTTGGAGTAACAACACGGAAACATCACTGGTTAGTAACAGGCTTTTTCATTTCACGCACAATATTGTTCCTGATTTGCTTTTTTCATTTGTGTCAGCTCCTGATTGACCCAGTGTGTCCTCCTCTCCTTTAGCCGCCACTGTGGGCGCCTGCTGTGCCACAAGTGCTCTATAAAGGAGATCCCCATCATCAAGTTTGACCTGAACAAGCCGGTGAGGGTGTGCGACATCTGCTTCGACGTACTGACTCTGGGAGGGGTATCGTAATCCAGCGATCTGGAGCTCCTCCACACTCTGACTCTGGCCATACCAGGCTCTACTCAGCACAGTTATCCAGGCACACCAGGAGAAGGGACGTCAGTAGCAGGACGAACTAATGAGAGACTCCCGGACCATTATGGACCATCATCTTTATAATGTCTTCAAAAACTGTTAACGTCCTAGAGAGACTGTTTTTTGTTTCTGTTTTGATCAAAGTATCTAAAGGGGATATAAGATCTCCAGCTCTGTGATGGCTGGACTGAAACTGTTAATCAATTTCCCACGATCGGTAATGTTTATGATTAGCTCTTATTATCTCAAGCAGTTTAGCCACTGCTGTATATCCACATTTCAGTTCCATGATGAACGTTTAAATGATCAAATCAAGGTTGAAAGGAGGGTTTACTGCTCCCTGTAGGTTTGTTTCACCATCTGCAGCCTTCATGCTACACGACCTGCCCAAAGACAAAAACAATTCTTGTCTCGATGAGAGCTGAGGCTGCTGTTAACGAGCAAAACTCTAAACGACTGTAGGTCAGTGATCTACTAAGACTGAACTCTCAACATGTTCTCTGTAATCTGTCATCCATCGCTCTTCTCATCCTGACTCTGTGCTGACCAGAGGAGGATTTAAAGGGAAATAACTTTTACATGATCATCATTCCCAAATGAATTCTATCATTAACATCTTATTTTACTGTTCAAGACGGCACAACTGAGCATTCCTCATGAAGTCTGTTTCTGTTACTGTGATGCTTCCATCGTCTTCTTACTTCATAACACGTCGAGTTTGGGAAACGTGACCCGAGAAACCGTCTACACGTAAGAACAAACTCATCTGCCCAGGGTTACAGTGACGCCTTTATGCCTATGCATGTGATTTAATTTGTAGCCTTTTTCATGTCATTGTCATAATCATGTCTGAAAAATCACTCATCAAATGATTACATTCCATTTTTGATCTGCCATGAGGTCCTCTGTAGGAAGTCGTGATCAAACCCCCCAAAATGTTGCCTCAAGTCAAGTCGTGGTCTTGACCCATCACATGTAACGCTTCTTGAGTTCTAAGCCTAACAGGTGCACTTTATCAAAGACCACGTGGCATTTGCGATCATTGGGGAGAATGTGGAGCAGAGGGACGGCCGTCGAGCGAGCGAGCGGGCGGGCGAATGGGGCCTCTCTAAGTATTGTGAAATTGTACAGATAAATGTGTGATATTTTTGACCACTACAACTGTTTTGTACTTAAATGCAGTTTGTGCTTGTCATTGTGACAAACCTAAATCTTGCCTCTGTTAATCTTTTATGCACATTGTTTAATCTTTTATGCACATTATATTGTATCTGTATGCTCAGATATCTAGCCTGTCTCTTCCTGGTGTATCCTTTTAGAAAAAGGGAGGACAAATTTACATAAAGGTCATCAAAACAAATGCTATCAAGCCTCTTGATTCCATCCCTTCAATGTGATATGGTTTTATAACTGAAAACGCTTTTGAGAAATGAAACGAAATGAAAAATAAGGCTTTACTCCAGAAAATTAGAGAATGTCGTATTTAACTAAGATATAATTTAATTATGTTCAAAATTATTGTTAATTATCTCGGGCACGTCACTTTGGAGTCTGGATCGGTCCACTGACTGAAGATGTAAACTTTTTTTTTTTTTTCTTTAAAGATTATTTTTTGGGCATTTTGTGCCTTTATTGATGGGGGATAGAGACAGTGGATAGGCTTGTGAAAGGGGGCGAGAGAGTGTAGGGGAGAACACTCTGCAGACTGCCCACAGGCTGGATCTGAACTCAGACTGGCTCAAGCATATGTAGGGGTCGTGCTTGGTTGCTTACCACTCTGCCAAACCAGCACCCCAAGAGGGGTGAAAACTTTGCCTTGTTTAATTTTACTGTTTGTTCTGTATCAAAAATAACTTTGATGAGGGCTTCCACAGAAACACTTATAATACTTAGACCAAAAAAAAAACAAACTAGGGATGCAAAATATTGAAAATTTTTCTTATATGCCAGTGTTTCCAAACTCATTTTAGCCAACATCGTGGCTTTCGGGCATGAACCTCCTGTCTCAATTTTTTAATGATTTTTCTTTTTTTCATGAAACAGTGCTATGCTTCCATGTTGGTGAGTAGGTTTTATAAACATTTAACCAAATTAAAGTACAAAAAATACATTTGTAATTAGAACAGTAACATTCATTCATTCAGTGGTAGAACATTTTTTTATTAATTCCCTGAAAAGTTGCAGTTTGGAGGATAAAGTGCTCTCTCTTTTCATTGTGAAGAACACGAGCCACTAAGCCAGACAGAGAGTAACCATGTCTGTTGACCTTAAAGACTTAAGTTTTCAGTCTCATGGAGCTGCTTATTTTACCATGGCTATATCACCATGGTAAGTGAATCTAAACTCATGGTCAGGAGCAGTAAGGTTTACAGATTTAAGCTCAATATCCTAAGACTTCCCTTGAGAGAGTGGGCTTGTCAAAGCCTGGAGCTGAAGTTTCTGGTCTCAGTGTACCATAAAGCTGGGAATGAAGTTTCTGTTAGATCAGTCTTTCTGATCTAACAAATAAACGTGCACAGGGTGATACACTTAAACACACATTAAAAGGGTGACTTAGTATGGATGTGAATATATTGTTCTTGTGATCTTAGCTTGTCTCTAGGTGTTAAGCCTAGTCAAACAAAGCTTAAGAGCCACTGCCCTGCAGTCTCTCCTGAACTAGAGCTTGGCTGTTCCTCTCAGTGTGACAGTCTGATGTAAAAGCATAAATAAGACAACAGACATTTGAAGCTACGGTAGATGAAATATGTCTTTTTCAAATATAAACATCCAGTAATTAGAAATAAAAAGTAATCTCAAGATTACAGGGTCCATTGTGTGCAGAATAATATTTGAATAACAATATTAAAACAAGCTTCATCAGTTGAAGAACAAACAAGCAGTTTAATAACCTGCTTACAGACAGCGAGCTCTGTAGTGTACAAATCAGTCTGACTCACTGTGGGGAGCTTTTACTTTCAGACTAGAATTTTTGTTCCTAACTTACCAAAAGGTTTGCAGATACATTACAAACTGAAAGCCTTAATGTTAGGTAGATAAAGTATTTTGGCAGTACATTTTGCAGAAATGTTCATACCTGCTAGTGTCAGTAACAATTCTTTCAGTTGATATCTGACAGTTGCAAATAAAATGCACCCCTAAACCGATTACAAAACTAAACCTACAGTGAGATTTTTTACAAAATACAAACTAAACTAATAAATTAGCCATGAGAACTTTTTTTAACTTTAATAAAATTAAGCAAAACCCAAAATTAATAAAACTAAGGTAAAAAAAAAAAAAATAGTAATCTTGATGCAAATGTGAGCTGTGATTCATTGTTTCATGTCTTGTGCGTTCCTGAGATTTCTTCTTCTTGAAACAGCTCCCTCTGTGGTCCATATCTGAGCCGGCCCAGCAACTTCTAGTCTTTCACAGCGCATGACTCAGCATGTGGAGCACAGCCGTCATATTTCTGCAGCTTTGGATCGTCCTCTGCTGCAGACGGATCTTCAACACAAACACATCGAACTCCAGAGGAGCCTGCAGAGAAGAGTTTCCGTGGGACCCCCGCCCAGCTTCTCTCCACTCCACCACTGGAATAAAAGAAATACATCTTCAGACACAAATCAACTGATTACAGCTGCTTGTGTCAGACATCATGTATCAAAGAAAAGCAGTGTGTCAGATCTCTGAGTCATTCACCCTGTAATCTGGTTAATATTTGATCCATTCAGAAGTGTTTTCATACCTCCTGGTGGAGCACCAGACTCGTCCTCCACCCGCTGAGCTCCACTCTGAGTTACAGGCTGGAAACTGAACCTTCTCAGCCTCAGACTGGGCCTTCAGATGACGGCCCTCTGCTAAAGAGTTTTCTGCCTGTTTCAGAGCGTCCGTGGGGAGACCTGTCTCACTGTAGAACCGACCGATGAGCAGACCTGAAATAAAACACAGGAGAGGCGGGTGAGGAGAGAGAGAGTCAAGTGATACCAGGAGTAAACTCACTATCGTCTCAATGTATGTGTATGTGTGTATGGATGGATGGATGGATGGATGGATGGGTAGAAGGGTGGATTGATGTATGTATGATAGATGGATGGATGTATGTACAAGGTGTGTCAGAAAAGTTCCAGGACTGGTGTCACAAAAGATTTATTTAGAATCCAAACTACAAACTACAAGTTTTCTCCTTCGAAGTAGTAATCCCCCTGAAGTCTAATGCACTTCCATCCTTCTCATTCACTCCTGGAAGGATTCTTCCGGGATCCTCCGCAACTCCGTCGTCACGGCCTTTCTGCTGTCATCCACGTCTTCAAAACGGGTCCCCTTGATGAGCCCCTTGAGCTTGGGGAAGAGGAAAAAATCACAAGAGGAAAGATTTCAGTGACAAACATCACATACCCACAGCTTGGTATTCCCTCTTGTAGAAGTCCAGCCAGTCATAGAGGGCCATCACCTGCTGAGGAGAAAGACTGGACACATCGTCTGTGAGGCCCCTTTCTGTGAAGTCTCCAGAGACGTAGGCCTGTGAGGCGTCTTTACCTGAGAATACACACAAACAGGATTTTAGCAAAGGGGTGGCCCGAGGACATGAATAAAATGAGCCTCTTTTACATTTTGATCAAAGTTTTTACTTAAACGTCCCATATCCGGCAAAATCAATTATTCTTTCTCTTAATGACACCCTTCACCAAAGTCTCAGTTAACAGAGAAATGAGCCACACCTCTTTGAAGGAAATGACCCTTAAAGCTCAGTTCTAACTTCCTGGGGTTAATGATGTCATAGCTATACAGCCTCCACCTACATGTTTGCTTTCTGCTCATCACAGGCAGACGGCACAGCGTGTAACTCTCCTCTGCTCTTATATCAGACATCGTTTGGACAGCCAATCAGTGCAGAGCTCATTATCATAGCTTCCTGTAGCCCCACCCCCTCAGATCAGAGTGTTTCCAAAGGAGAGGGTAAAAGAGCTGCATCAGATCCTCTAAAGAGACTAATTTTTTCATTTGTTTATTCAGCTTAAACCAAGTTCTTGCTTTATAGTAGGACTGGACAAACTGAAAATGTACAGTTTTAATGATATTAGGCACATCATGCATTTTGACTGTAAGAGGGAAAGTCTGTTAAGTTTTGGAACATATTTTGATAACATAAAGGCAAAACATGATTCATGTCAGTTTTGTGTCACTTGGAGGGTGTTTTTCAAGAGGGAAAACATCGATTAAAATCATAAATCGCATTTTGTGGAAAAAATCAGGGATTTTATTTTTAGGTTATATCGCCCAGCCCTACTTTATAGGCACCCAGAACATGATGTAAGTGGACAAACACACCTGGACATGGGACCTTTAACAAAGCCTCATAACTACATAAACCACAGGTCAAGCCACATTTAAATAAGTTTAACATCTCTCATGGCAAGGTGAAACCTATTTGTGTGCTCTCAAAGTGTAATAACAGTATTTCTGCCACAAATCCAAAAATCAAGTTTATGTGATTTTACAAAACAGAAATCTAGTATGTTACTTATTTGATATTTTCATGTAAGTCTGCTATGCTAAAATTAGCTTGAAATCATGGTACTGATGGGCCTTTTGAGGAAAAATGAACTAAAATATGGAGGAAAATAGAAAATATTATAGCTGTATAAACTCTATTTTTATGCTATTTCATGTACAAAGTGTAATAGTATTTCTGCTACAAATCAGTGTTGTAAAAATCAAATGTATGTGTTTTTGCAACACAGAAATCTAGTATCTTATTTGTTTGGTATTTTGATATAGGGCTACTGTGCTAAAATTAGCTTGAAATCGTGGTATTGATGGGCTTTTTGACAAAAATGAACTACAATATGGAGGTAAATAGAAAATATTACAGTTTAATAAACTCTATTTATGCTACTTCATACACTGTTACTAGGGCTGGGCATTATATCGATTAAATACATTATTTTTTTTTTTGCAGAAGATTTAAAAATTAAAAATAGAAATGTTTACTTGTCTTACTCCAATTGCAAGTTGTTGCAATGTTTGAAAATATAAATACTGAAAGTTTACAGTTTTTATGATGGAAGGCCCTGTCAGGTTTTGAACAAGCACATCTTTAGACTAAATTTGTTTTATAAATGAGATTAAATATTAATCAGAGAGTTACATGTTAATATGCTGAGAAAATAGCTCAGCTTTCAGTGTTTATGTAGACAAACTACATAATCAACATTTTATGACATGCACTTTAACTTTAAGAGGGACATTCTGTTTGGTTTGGGAATATATTTTGACAACATAAAGGCAAAACTTGACTCAAGTCTTTTTTTTTTTTTTTTGGTTTTTAGAGGGGAAGAATTGAGTAAAATCGTAAATCGAGTGTTGTTGGAAAAAAAAAAAAAAAAAAAAAAAATATATATATATATATATATATATATATATATATATATATGTACTTTTTTTTAATTTTGAGGCCAAATTGCCCAGCCCGAACTATTACATTCCAATAATTCTGTTTATAATTTAGACCTCACATCTGTTTCACAGCTTTGTAGAGGATTTGAGGCCCCATGGTGAATGAGGCCCCAGGCAGTTGCCTCACTCTTAAGTTAAAACCATCCATGCACAGTATATAAAGAGCAGTGTAGTAGGATGCTAATCTACTTAAGCTGTTTATGTGCTATTATTAGACATGAATAGTGATCACATTATAGGTAAGTGCAATCTTTTGGTTGCATGTCAGCACCCAGCACAGTCAAAACAGAAAACATCTCATTGGGTTATACATGGGAGCCCCGGTGAATCACTAAGATACAATATCCATTTTATAAGAGGAAGAGAATCACCTGCCATACAGTGATAAGCACCACCAGGTCCATAATGCTTCTGTCCCTTCTGTACATCAAAGACCTGTCCCAGCAGAGCCAGGTAGAGGCCCTTACTGCCTTCCTCCCCGTCATACAGGGATAATTCACGTCTGCTCAGGAGCCGCATTGGGGGCCCCTGTTTTGACTCATATCTAAAGTCAAAGAGCCGCTCGAGGGGAAGAAACAACACTGCTACTGATAAAACCGCGACGAACACATAGCTGAGCATTATAATCACACGGTTTTATGTATTGGAAACTAACAACAAATTACATTTCCTCCTTTTAAAAATCTGACAGAAACCACAATAAATCCATGACAACAACGCAGGTGCTTCCGTGATAGTGATGTAAATTTTAGAACGAGTAGGCTTAAATTAACGATTCATTTGTGAAAGCGGGATCCGGCTTCTAACTTTGAGACTTTTTTCTGTTTGTATAGTAGTAAATAATCCATCTTTTCTCCTCATTTTTCTTTCTTGTGGGTAAAGGTGGAATGATACAGTATGTGACAATGGCCATGTTATGTGATAAATGTAAATGAAATCCAGAAAAGCAGAAAATAGCACATTACGATAACATTACTTTTTTATTTATTCACACTTACTGTTTGTACAGAGATGTCTAAAAGTTAATTGAATGATTTATTATCTCTTTAAAAATATGATTCAGCCAAAAACTTTGACGTAATACAATCCTTGAAAAATCCAGTTTTTTGAACTTCATAATGAATTATAGTAAATATAAATTATTACGGGAGTGGATTTGGGCCTCTGAAAAAAAAAAAAAAATTACAAAAAGATTTCAGAGGTTGAAAACAATTTTAGGTCTGTAAAGACAGTCATGATTCAGGGAAAAAAAAAATCAGAATTCTGACTTTTTCCACAGACGTAGACAAAAAAAAATTCAACCTCTAAAAATATTTTCAACCTTTAAAATAAATTCTTCAGTGACCCTAATCCTCTTTCTTAAATTATTAGCAATTATAGTCACTTTGCTTTAAAAAAAAAAAAAAAAAAAAAAAAAAATATATATATATATATATATATATATATATATATATATATATATATATATATATATATATATATATATATATATATATAATTTAACAACACATTTCAATTGTGAAAAGCAGTACTGGTACTTAAACTCACACAGTCATAAGAGTAAATGCATACTTTACATCCTCCTCTGTCCATGTGAATCTTTATTTCAATGTTCATATGATACATCCTAATATTTTGTGACTCTACTTAACCAAAAAACAGCCATAAAAACAGCAACAAAAAGGCCTGAACATTTCTAAATGTGTGAAAGATATTTTTGTTTGGAATTAAACCAAGGTGAACCGAAAAAAAATTTTCCATGTATTTTTTTAAAGATAATTATGTATATTGAACTACACAACACCGTTAAATTTAACTGACTCGTCATATCAAAAAGTGGTCGTAAGAGAACAGCCTTCGTGGGCCAGAAAGAATCCTTTGCTTGTTGGATTGAGCCAAATAATCCAGCTCACTTTTAAACCGTGAACTCCCCAGCACCATACATGCCGTTAACAGGAACCACGTTAAGCGCATGCGCACCAAGTTACGTTTCGTCCAAGCTGACGTACCTTACGTCAATGCGGTAGTAGTGAACGGCAGAGCCCTAGCTGTAGGTTAGAGGTCTGTGTACAGACCGGTGCTCTAAATTGACACCCAGAGGGCCGCACAGATTTCCAGGGGAGTCCTAGGACGGTGAAACAAACATGGGGAACGCGGAGAGCGGCTGCGGGGGCGGCAGCGGCGACGAGGAGGACATAGAAACGGAGAGCCCCGGTTTCGCGGAAGACAGTCCGGCCTCTGCGGCCACTGGCGGCGGCGGCGGAGGAGGAGGAGGCTCCGGGTCTGGGAGAAGCGGAAGGGGATCGAATAACCTGCCCGTACCCACCGGGGGACCACCGAGCCCCGGGGTCCTGCTGGAGCAAGTGAAACTGAGAGAGGCTGCTGCTCGGATCAGTGACTCAGGAGTCGCCATTCAGGAGTCGGTGCTGGCCGGGAACGAGGGGGTGCTGGTCCGGTGGCTGGAGGACCGGCTGAACCGAGGAGAGGAGTCTGTGAATGTGGAGCAGTTCTGTGAGATGTTAGAGAGCAGAGACGCCCCCAGAGATGAGTGTGAAGAGGTATACAGACACTGAAACGTGCCCACCACATGTACAGTGTCAATACTCCTGATGACAGGTCTATTCCTGCCCTAGTCCTGATCTAGTCCCGGGTTTAGACCAGATCAGGTACTGTGTTTACAGCCATAAATATTTCTGATGGCTTCTGAGAGGCTATGATTACCTTCAGGGGAGAGGACTCCTGATCTGTTAACCTGTTCGGTAATCTGAAGGGTGTGGAGGTTTAGGAGGAAGACTAATTAAGCTGTGTTAGTGCCCCAGTGCTTAGTCAGGTTTACTTTCACAGGGTTTGGGCCTCTAGTTGGTCTAACATGCTGCTTTGTTGTCTGCTGTGTGACATCTGTTGTGAGCAAAGGTTGCAGATGAATGGCTAAACCAGTGAATGTGTACTTTAGTCTGCCATTGGCTTTGTGTTGGTAGACGAGGAATGTCACTGGTACTCTACGAACAACAGGTTTCACTGCAGTGACTCTAAAAAGCAGAATCTTTGAGAGTATGAAGCTTCTGTTAGGGATGTCTGATTATGCCAAAATAGATACTTTGACAGTCATTGGTTGGTAATTGGTTAACATCATGGTTATTATACACTACTGTGTTTGTAAATCTATAAGAAATTAACAAAATTATTCTGTTGCCTAGCAACCGTAGTCTTGTAACAAACTGCCTTAGGGTGGGGTGTCTATCTTTTTTTCTAATAAAAGTGCTCAATAATAATAAATATTACGAATAAAAAATTATAAATACATAAATGTTTCCTGGGCTCATACATTTAAGGCGAAATTGAGCATTGATAATTGTGCTCTTGATAGCCCAGAAAATCAATCAATCTTTATTTGTATAGTGCCAGTTCATAACAAGTGTTATCTCAAGACACTTTACAGTAGAGCAGGACGAAGACAAACTCTTCATTTTATAGATACACATATATACATATATAATAGATATATTTGTACATACACATTCATGCATTCACATTCACATTGTATATACACATTCATGCATTCAGAGATGAATATTCATATGTATATATACATATATATATACATATATGTGAATATATTATATAATATAATATAAATTTACTAAAGTTAAGCCCCCTGAGATGTGGCATCTCATTTTCAAGAGGGTCCTCATGTCTATATTGTTGTAAAGATAGTTACTATTGGTGCATAATCAATACAACCATGGATAGAGAGGTCAGTCTAATATTAAAATGAATAACTATGATGAATATAAACTGGAGAGGAATGATGTTGATTAATATAGCAGCATCTCACTGAACTGCCATTCAAATGGGTTTAACTGGTCTAAAGGTATGAATTTATGTGAAATGATGTCATTTCTGCTGATTGTCGATGCAGGACAATGTCTCTTCTGTTTCTGCGGACAGTACGGTGGTGCAGCAGGTTGTGCGCATGTCCCACAGCAAGAAGGTTGCAGGTTTCAACCCATTGTCAGTTGGGGCCTTTCTGTGGACTTTACATATTCTCCCTGTGCACAAGTGGGTTCTCTCTGGCTTCCTCCCACAGACCAAAAAAATGCTAATAAGGTTGATTGGTGACTCTAAATTGCCCTTAGGTGTGAGTGTGAATGGTTGTCTGTCTCTCTGTGTTGGCTGGTGACCAGTCCAGGGTGTACCCCACCTCTCACCCAATGTCAGCTGGGATAGGCTCCAGCCCCCACACTGACCCTGAAAGGGATAAGTGGTATAGATAATGGATGGATGAATAAATTTAGGCTTTATTCTTGAAATGTTAGACATAAGATGCTAAACCTCCTCTGCCTTCTTTGCTCGCTGAGCTGCCCAGTTTAGCCCTCTGCCCAAAGAAACAAACATCACATACAGCAGGAGTGTTTTTCGATGGGCTGTTGCAAGAGTAAAATTATAAATACTCTTTTTTCAATTAAAAGTATCATTTAGCGATCAGTATGGCCCTAGTTCTGTTGTAACATACTGATTTAGAAATAGTGTCTGAAAAGTTCAAAATGATACTTAACCTTATTCTCTATAATGAAAAACATCATTTTTCTGCCTATCTCAAGATCCCCCAAACCACTCATACACACAAACATACTGATCTGCACCAAGGAAGGCAGTGCATTAGCCACCGCTGTACAGGTGAAGGTGATGGTGAGACATGACCCATAATATTTTCTTGTGTTCATTTTAGAAGTTGTGACGTGTAGATTAATTTTCGGCCTTATTTTAACAAGACAGTCTTCCCAGTGTTTACCTTTATCAACACGACAGCAAGTGCTTTAATGTAGAAGGTGAGGAACAGATGTGTCCTGCTTTGTATCAAAAGTTTTGAAAGTGAAAGTTAAGATATTTCAGTCTCAGGTATGCATGAATGCTTCACTTTCTCCACTTTGTAAAACAGGTTATCAGGCTCTACTGGGTGAGAAAAGTGGAAGGATAAAAGAGAATCACCCCTAACACCTTGTTAACCTCCCTATTTGCTAGTTCCTCAACAGGGAGGAAAACAAAGACAGGGCATCAGGATGAAAATGCAAGCTGTGTCATGCCGCTTTGCACTTGTTGCACACGGGCTGTCAGGACACTCCAGCAGAATTCAGTGAAACAAGGCTGATTGTTTACCCTGAGTCATTTTGTTCAATTAGGACATAATTTAATGAATTTTAGATGATTTTTTAATACTTTTTAAATAATAGAGGTCATGTGTGAGTGTGGTTGCTCTTACCTTTTTTTTTTTTTTTACAAATCAAAGGCTGCCTATTAGACATTTCAGCATCCTTTCGCGGATAAGAGGCAATAGTATGGACCTGGTTTGGTTGTGTAGGGGTTGAGAACTGGCCTCAAACCTGCAACTCATTCAAAATGAATTTGACAGACAAAACATTCATGCAATTTCCCTCCAGTTTTTTTTGTGAAAAACCCTGCCCCTCCCTGTCGCGTACTATGAGATTACTTTGGATAACTAAAAAAAATCCATCTGGTGTGTCAGGTTTGGCTTCCTCTGCTCCTCACTTAAGTCCTTACATCATTTAAATATTACATTTGCAATTTGTCTTATCCCAGGACAAGCAATTTCAGTTATGTGACTCAAAGCAGGTCATGCTGCCATTTATGAGTTGCTTGATGGAAACCAAAACTGCCAACTGTCTTGTACAATAACAGTTGGTCTTATACTACCACAAGTAGTCTTACCCAGAGGGCAGACCACATTCTGATGTTGTGTCCTGCATGTTAAATGAATGAACCAACAGGTGACGCTTGTTAAAGAAACACTGGTGTTGCAGTTCAAAGAGTGACCACTATATGAAGATTTAAATCTGTTTTTTTCCTTCTTCTTCATCTGTTAATCAGAATTATACAAATACTCATAATGTGTGTCTTTAAACATGAGACACTGATAAGGACACTGTCCATCTTCTGAAACATTTCTCTACTGCAAGCCTTTAGAAGTTAATCACAGGACTGCTCATGGAGAATTCACTTTAAACATGAATGTAGGCTACAGGTGAAGACAGAACTCTGCAAGCCATTAAAACTATCATACAAAAAACAGTGTTTTCTGAAAAATGAACAAAAGATATTGCAAAAGATATGATATATCTAAAAATATTGCAATATAATTATTTGTCCACAGTCATTCAGGCCTACCATAGATCCTATTTTAACCTCAGTCACAAGTCATAACACAACTTTAATTATAGGCAAAACTGCAAAAAAGCAAAACTGGAGACAAACATGAATCCCCAATACAGCTTCATGGTGTTTGTGTTTTTGCAATACTAGTGCTACATCAATACTTTTGAATCAAGCCAGTGCCCAAATGCTACTTGATTGAATAGATACTTAAAAAGGAGCGTTTATGTCTACTCTTGTTGTGACTGGTATTAAATTTTGTTGACTAATTATTTTCGTCATAGTTTTCGTCAATAACCTTTTCTTCCCTGAGAAAAACTAGACAGTAACTAATAAAAACAAGTGCACATGGACTAAAGCTAAAACTAAATTAACTGACATTTTCATCAACAGATATAAACTAGACTAAAACGTTTGACAGAGACTTAATCCAATCAGACCTAATTTCATCATGTAGAAAGTAGAGACAAGTTAGGAAAATATCCAATCACAGCTACTTTGGTTGTGTGGAATTGTTGGATGAGTTAAGAGGGACATCCAATCACAACTGCTTTAGCTTGGTGGTGGTGGGATAAGTTGGGGAGCGATCCAATCAGAGCTACTCTCTTTATGAGTTGATATATTCATGTAGAGCAGGTTCACTGTTGTCAGTTCTGGTATTGTAACTGAGATGCTCTGCTAGGTAGCCTAAATAAAGGTGATTGCATTTCACACAAAAGTTCAATTTGTTTCTGTTCATTTATACATTCAAACTTTACTAGCATTCAGTAAAGGGTTATTAGATGTTTCATTTTATCCAAGTGTAAAACAAGACTTCAGAAATTCAGGGAAACATAAAGTCATGCCTTACACTTTACACTTCATATTTTAGTCGACTCAATTTACTGTAGATTTTGTCGACTAAAATGTTGTGAAATTTGATCAACTAAAACAAGACGAAAATTAAAACAATTAAGACGACTACATTATGACTAAAAGTAAAAAATATTTAAGGCAAAAGACTATCTAAAACTAAATTAAAAAAAACTGTCAGTATTAACACTGGTTGTGACCCATGCATGAATGCTTTTCCTGCCTGTGTGCCATTTTTGTTTTGGCGGAGCAAAATATTGGACAACTAACTGAGCAGAATGCAGAGAAGATTCAGCAGCTTTTACTCTGAAGTATAGCAAATGGTCACAAAATGAAGCACTGTAATCTGTTTTTTATTTGATTTGATGAGTATGGGATGTGTTGGGACCTGCCCCATCAGATTTGGGTGCCCATCCCTTATCACTACCACAGGCTAGAAAGTAGCACAATGTCTAAAAAATGTCTTCTTGCTGTGTGTTTTGGGTGGTGGGTACCACAAGGATGGGGTATTAGTGTAGACTCAAAGGTGAGATCCGGCCAGTCTGCTTCAGTTCATCAGGGCTCATTTTAAACTCTGCCAATGCAGTCTGTATTTTTGCAGGCAGCCATTTGTTTGTTAGTTTGTGAGCGAGATAACTCAAAAAATTCTACAAGGATTCTGATGAAATTTTCAGGGAATGTTGGTCATGGCACAGGGAAGGAGTGATTGCATTTAGGTGGTCGTCCAAATTTAGATGTGGATCCAGGATTTTTTTTTTTTTTTACAGGATTTGTTAAAACTGGGCAGTTTTCCACATTTTCAAGAGTAACTCAGCTAAGAATGTCAAAAAGGTCTTTCTGGAAGGTCATGCTCTTTGAGAGCTTCTGTTTTTTAAATAACTTGACAGACATGCATTCACCCAAAAGCTCTTGGAGAGTTTTACACTCAATCACAGGGAGTAGGTGACCTCACATATTCAGTGAGACCTTTGTTATCATCTGCCAGAGTTATTTTCTCCAGCTAAGTCCCACTCTTTAAAAGTGTCACACTGTTTACAGACATGAGACAATCAATTGATTGCTCAAAACAAGCTGCTATGTCCCTTTTTATTAAGTAAGATAAATTGATGTCCCACTGAAGTCAGAGAGAGTTTGTTTCTTTGGAAAGATATGAGGAGTGAACACATTGTTTGCCACACAAATGGAATTCTTGCCAAGGAGTGAGTGTTTTATCATGTCAGTGTCTCAAGTGTTTCTGTCTTCGCCCCTGTCTCAGGCCTTTGGACAGTTTGACGCAGAGGGTGATGGGGTGGTGGACGTTGAGAGCATGCTGATGGCTCTGAAGAACTCCAACGGAGCTAATCTAAAAGGAGAGCTGAGTCATGTGATAAGACAACTACAGGCGTGCTCCCTCACTCCAGGTACGAGATGTGATTTGTTTACCTGGATCCACAAGGCCAACTTGATTTGAATGGGCGTTGCCAGCAGGTCCAGAGGAGCTGATCCGACGTAAATGACTTCTACTTTTCTTTGTGTTATTCAACAGGTTTTGTTGACATTTTCTCCAAGACCAAAGACCGGTTAGGGGCACATGCCTCTAAGATCCTTAAGTTCCTTCACAGGAATCGTATTCCCAGCAGTGCCATCCCCTTCCCCATCTTAGAGGGCTACAACAGTATCTGCACCATGAGGTCCAGCGTGGTCCAGGACTTCTTGGAGTTCCTCTTGCAGAAAGAAAAAGGTGAATTGAAGAGCTTCTGTTTCGAGCTGAATAATAGGTTTAAAGGTATATATGACACTCTGGAGCAAAAATGCATCATTCCCCATGTAAATATACTCTTGAGTATCTACCTTTTAAATAGAGTAAAGTCAAACTCTTTCTCCTGGGGTTTGTTGCTCTTAGCTTGGCGTCCGAGTGCAGTTATTACCTCCAACAAGGAGGTTATGTTTTTGCCAGCGTATGTTTGTTTGTCTGTTTGTTTGTTTGTTAGCAAGATTAAGCAAAAACTACTGGACAGATTTTGCTGAAATTTTCAGGAGATGTTGGTAATGGCCCAACTCAGAAATGATTAGATTTTGGTGGTGATCCAGATAACCGCCATTAGCGAACAGTCATTTTTGCTCAATAACTGTCTAACTAGTAATGATATCAACATGATTCTGAGTGCTAGGTGTGGGTTTTGAGGGTCAGGAATCATATTATGATGGTAACTTTATCATGGAACTATTGCGTATAGATGTAACAGTAATATGTGAGGGGATTTGCGCTCTCTGCGTGCTTTCTAGTTCTCTCTTCTGTTTGAAAGAGTGGAGTTTTTGTTTTAGTCAGACTTAAATGGTGCCAAACAAAATCTCACAAAGTCAAACTAAGCATGCTGCCAGCCATGCATATATGATTTCTGAATAAAACTAAAGACATATCTTCATTGTGTATCTTCCTCTGCATCATCTGTCTGTTCCTTTCAGATTTAGATATCCAGTATCGAGCAGAGCTGGACCGTGATCCAGAGGTGGACAAGGTAAAGGTAGTCACACAGTGCTACAGCTCAATCGAAGCTTCATCCAACGTCTCAGACATCAACAAGATGACAAATGGGGAAACTTCCTCCTTCTGGCAGTCGGACGGCAGTGCACGGTCACACTGGATAAGGTAAGGACTTCTTCTCTGTTAAATGTGACCCAGTGTGCTCCGTGCTTGTCCTTGAGTTATGAGGATATTTGTCTCTGTTAAAATCATTCACTGTGAGTCTGAACATTGTCTCCTTCCCCGTCCTCAGATTGAAAATGAAACCAGATGTGGTGCTGAGACGTCTTGCCATCGCTGTGGCTTCTAACGACCACAGCTACATGCCTCAGCTGGTCTCTGTAGCTGTCGGGAGGAACCGGCGCTCTCTGCAGGAGATCAGAGACATCCGGATCCCCAGTAATGTCACAGGCTACGTAGCTCTACTGGAGAACGCCAACATCACACACCCCTGTGAGTTATTACTTGGCAGTCCGCATTTTTACAGGTTTTTTTTCCTCTTTGTTTTCTGGTTCTTTACTGAAGTTTCTAGAACTTAGACTTCAACATCTTTCTTATTTTTATCCTACCAATGAAATCAGAGCACGGGGTCATCTTCAGAGCAGCATTGGAGGCTTTTGTATGAAAACAGAAAAACCAAGTGGCATGTTTTTAAATCCAGAGGGCAGGCTCCTTTATGTGTCTTTATAAAGATCTCACACTTGGATTAAATTTAATTGTTAATACGTTTCAGCCAGTAACACGTGTATGTTGTAATTTTTCTGCCAGTGGGAAAGTTGTTTGATCAGGTGAGGTCCAGGGAGCTCAGTGGGTCCTTCAGCATGAGATTCTAAGGGTCAAATGCTGTAATTATTGTGGTCTGGTGTATTTTTGTGCACATATGTGCCAAAGGATTCTTATTTCTGTATGGAAACTTAATAATTGATATAAAACTGTCTGGTGCAACATCAATGCCAGATTTCACATCACACTGCCAACATCTTAGTGTATCGTCACTGGTGCGTTGGATACAATAACTTCATCAAAAGCTGTCATTGAAGGACAGTGTTCTTCTTAAAAACACTTTTCCAACTCCGACCATGGCCGGTAGAGGTACAGAATTAGGCTCCAGAGGCCTTAATCGAACTCTGAATGCACAGGACACCGCTAGCCTAGTGAATCATTTCCACGCATCCCGTATATGCCACACCCTTGCCTTGGTGTGGGTGGCTTGGGTTCAATTCCTGCAAGTGGCCTCTTTCCTGCTAGTCTTCTCTAAGTTTCTCACCCTGCTTTCTTTTCTCAGTCTGCTGGTAATGAAAGCAAAAGCCCCCCAAAAAAACATGAAACAAGTTCTTAATGCACAAAATTCCCTCAGTCAGTGTGGAGGAGCCCCGATGCAAGGGTGGGAATGAAGTGAAAATTCACAGAGAAGGTGAAGGGCAGTGGTTTATAGTGGATACTTTCTATGCCCTGCCATTCCCCTGGTCATTTATGAGATTTTGATTTTGTTTTTAGAAGATAATCAGGGATATGAAAAGTATTCCACTGAGTATTAATGTGTGCAACAGCTGAATACTAACAGAGATAGTAATTGTGAATATATTTTATCTATTTGGATTATAAAGATCTAATATTTATATCGTAACTACAAGTGTTTTAACTCTTAATTTATAATCTTGGCCCTTTCTGCAGCACATGTAGCAGAGTATCATAGCTTAGCATAGCTCTAATAAGTATTCAGTGAACAATGTTAAAAAGTTTTACGTTATTTGTCCTGGAGGACATCTCTTTACATCAGGGTTCATCAGCTAAAATTGTGCAAGGGCCAGTTTTCTCCATGACATACATTATGGGAGGCAGATTTATGTAGATGATAATATTTTGTTCTGATTAACAGACTCAGATAAATGTCTGAATTATTTTATCTCTGCTGTTAAAAGTGAGATCACTTACTATCACTCATATAGCTGCCAGCCACATCAGGTTAATTTTTATTTCCTGGCTACTTCATTCTGGTGCTGTCATGTTTTCAGTTACTGAGCTTTACTCTAAAGTACTCATACTCCTGATTGAATATTGGCTGATATTGGCTGACAGGTGGATTTATGTAAAACAGTTCAAACATGAGGTCATTCCTGATAAATTGTTTCAACTGCAATCATTTTGGGGTTGTGTTAATGCTTGTGAGGACAGAGTGACAAAAAATTAGCATTAAAACAGCAAAACGACTCCCCCCTTATATTTTCGGAATTAGGTAATACTCTGGGGGCCAGATGGGAAGCCATGGGGGGCCTGATATGGCCCTGGGCCACCTGTTGATGATTGCTGCTTTACATGGTTATATGAGCATTTTTCAGTTTTATTCAAGTCAAGGGCTCAGTCCAGGTTTATCTATATTTCAGTTTAAAAAAATGCTGTAAACTTCAACCAATGTGGATATTTCTTTAAAATGTCTTAATCCAGTAATGTAGCCTCTCTCTGTGCAGCTCGTTACCTTTGATAAATAGTTCAGGTATAAAGTATTTGTATATTGTATTTATATAATTCCATCAGTCAGCTAACATCATCTTGTCTTTAACAAACTCCAGACATCCAAATCAACATTAAGCGGTGCCTGAGTGATGGATGTGACACACGGATTCATGGCTTGAAGACTCTGGGTTATCAGATTACTAAAAGTAAAGAAGTGTCTGTGTCGGACGCCTCGGCCATCTGGTACCTGTCTCTCCTCACCTCCCTCGTCACAGCATCCATGGAGACCAACCCTGCCCTGGCTCAGACCGTCCTTCAGAGCACACAGTAAGATTCACAGCTCATGACTTCACATTTTATGATACATTTATTAAAATATTGAAGTCTAAGTTCAGATCTTGAGGGGTTTTATGTCTCTTTTTTCCTAGGAAAGCCTTACGACACATGCCACCGCTGTCCCTCACACCATCCTCCACAGAGTTCCCCAAATTCTTCTCCCTGAACATCCTGGAGGAGGTGGATGGATTTCTCCTCAGGATAGCAGAGTAATGAGCATTACATCAGCACACTTACTCATCACCACCACACTGAGCTCATGCAGCTGACATCACCACAGTAAAAGCAGGCCACAGTCAGAGTATCGATTCAGAGAAGGGATGACATGCTGGCTTGCTGTTTAATTTTATTGTCTGTTAATCCATCAGAGTTATCAAACGTCAGGCCCACAGTTTGGGAAGCACTGCCTTGGTGCATTTAAGGTGCACTTCATCAATGTCCTGATAGAGATGATGTGCTTAAGGGGGGGGCGGAAAAACTTTCAGAGTTGAGTGTGATGCAAAATGACTTTCACACTATAAGCAACGCTTCCCTAGATAGTGCAAGCAAAGGCAACTCAAAAGACCTCCATCCTGGGGAGCACCCGCTCCGACCGTCTTCTTATGTGGGTTTGGTGTTGATCTGCTGACAGCCCCATATCAGTTCACCTCCTGGATACTTTAATGATTGTAATAGCAAAGAAATATTCAAAAATAACTTGTTATTGTGGAGTTGTTCTCCTGATCACAGGAAAGTTTGTCATATTCTTCTTTATTTTACAGCTTTATTGAAAATTAGAGACATCATGAATCAATGTTGTCAGTGCAAACTGAAAATTCTTCATGATAATGAGTCTCAATAGTCTTAAGAAACAAGAAATATATCAAAAAAATGTTTAACATGGATACATATTAAATGAAAAACCAACAAAAAAGAAGAAGTTTGAGTTAAGTCCAATTTTGTGCGTATCATTTGATGTAAAAAAAGATGTGCAGACATTAGTGTGTTAGTTGTGTTTAATTCTTTTAAATCAGGGATGGGTAACTGGCAGCCTGGGGGCCACATGCAGCTCTACAACTCCCTCAATACGGCCCAACTATATGAACTGTATGTTCATGAAGAAACCTGACAAAATCTGCCATGTCAGGATCAAAATAGGCGCTCTAGTTGGCTGTAATTGTTTCTGTTAAAACTTTATTTTATGTATTTGCTTCAACAGAAATAAGTATTTTATCAAAATGTCTGTCACTTGCATAAAAAATGTCACTAAAACTGTCTTAAATCCTGATATTGATAAGGTGTTGCTAATTGTATTTGAGTTAAGTGTATTCAGATTTAGCAAAGTAACTTTTTATGGCGGATAAATATATGTGTAAAGATATATATATATATATATATATATATATATATATATATATATATATATATATATATATATATATATATATGCCTCCTTTTTTGTACCCCTCAAATTGAAAAAGCAATGCGGATAATTATCATGCAACCCTATAAGTATCAATATATTTATTTATTACAGTTTTTCACGACTGCTAAGACACATTTCTTGAAACCTTCCCTCTTTTCCCTCATCAGTAAACACAAAACTCAGTTTTCAAACTGCACTGATTAAACCTCTGTCTCATGAGGCAAATCAAACACTGCTCTGACATTACACACTCTGCAGTCAGGATGTCAAGCACCACTGAACAGGAAATGCTCCTACAACACAAAAACACAAACACAGATATCAGTGATCACTCAAAAAGAAGTTTATTTATGCAACAATAAGTGAGTGAGTGAGTAAGAAATGGACTGTCAGTGAAGTTCATCTCAAAACAATAAATGATGCTACTGTAAAAATACGTTTACCTACATCTTCAAGAGAAATAAACAAAATCCCACAGCAGAGAAGCTCCTGAAACATGAATAGACTGTAGGCACACTGTCTTCTGCACGGATAAAGAAGTCAGGATTCTTCATTTTTTACTCCACTGAAAAAAAGATTTAAGACTACAGTTACAGTTATTTAAATACAGTGCTGTAGATTTTTCATTCGGCCTCAGCATCACGTCTCACACTATCAGACTTCTGCAAAAACCCATGTTGTCCAAACTGCAGCATACAAACCCCAATTCCAGTGAAGTTGGATAAAATGTAAATAAAAACAGACTACTATGATTTGCAAACCACTTTAGACCTATAATTAATGGAATACACTGCAAAGACAAGATATTTCATGTTCAAACGTATAAACATTTGATTTTTTTGCAAATATTAAAGGTTTAGTTCAGGTTTTTGGAAATGAGACCCATGGCACAGGTGGATATAAAGGGTAATAAGGGAATCTGAGAACTTTGTGTTAAAGTGAAACACTGTAAAGCAGAGGTCACCCACCTGTAGATATTGATCTACTGGTGGACCTTTGTGACATTTCTGGTAGATCTGCAAAGAAATATGTGCATAAGTTCTCAATTGGCTATGCTTTTTGGAGAGGTCTCCATGTCCAAAGCATGTAGGGATAAGGTGATTTTCAGAATTAATTACATCTTATCATTTTACCCTGTTGGTTTTTACTACGAGCAAGATGATTAAACTGTTAAAAATGCATTATGCAGGCTTTCTTGCCCCCTCTCAGTCTTAAGGTTTTATGAGTTTTGTTTAGTGACAGGCTGCGCAAGATGTTGAGTGCAAACTTGAAGTTTATAATTTTTTCAAGTTTTTGATAGATTGAATTCTGCATCAAAACGAAATTAAAGTGACTATATTTTTAGTGTATTAAGGCTGGTAGATCCAGCTTCTCCTGCCAGCAACATTGGTGATCTTTGATCAGAAAAGGTTGGTGATCACTGCTGTAAAGAATCTTACTGTAGCCAATTGTGGAGCCAATGTAGTTTTTGATTAGTTTTAACCTATAAGTGGGTCAGTTAAGAGGCTTTCGGTGGCTCCGTGTACTGCTATGTCCTGGCTACTGTCTGCCCCCCTGAGGACAAAGCTTGCAGTTTCCTTTATTGGCACTCATGTTTACTAGTGCTATGGATCTTTAGCAACCCCCCTTGAAAAAACCCAAACTAACCCTTTAAGTCATTCGTTGCATCAGTTTCAAAATGAGTGAATATTTGCCAATAAAATTGAACAACATGAACATTAAATATCTGGTCTTTGTAGAGTATTCAGATGATTATAAGTCAAAAAGGATTTGCTTTGATCATTGTGTTCTGCCCTAACTTCATTGAGGTTTGCAGACAGGATGCTCTACCTACTCATTATGAAAATGTTATGAAACATACGGTAAACCTTGAGTTTCACCCGCAGATGGGCGGCCAATTGTAATTTTTCACTATAAGGAGATAGTATCAACTCATTTGCAGTTTTCGTGTTGAATTTCCTCTCAGATTGTCAATATTTGTCTTTGATGTTAATTTTTAACATGCGTGTGCTCTCTAGCTGGGCTTATACTGGTTTCGTCAATCACCCCTGATAAGCTCCAAGTTTCTTCACTTTTGAGCTGCTGGGGTTTAAGTGTGACTCCTGTGCTGTAATTGTGTTGAACTTTGGCTTCCTGTGGTTTAATTGTGGATCGTAAGAGCATCAGGATGATGGATGTGCTTTAAGGGTGATAGTGTGCTCTGAGTTCTGCAAAGGGAATTGATAAGATTTTACTGATACCAATGCCATTAATGATTCAGCATATTGATCCAGTTATCCTTTATCGATTCCTGATGATGTTCTATCCTGAAAAACAGTTGGTTTACTTAGGTTTTCAGTGGCAGCAATGTCAAACACATGTCACTCCTGATATTCAACCCCATGCTACATACTGTGGACATAACCTGTGCATGCTTCTGGTGTTTCCATTCACTAAAAGTTGTGCAGTCAGTGTCTTTTTGTTTGGAATTAAGCCAGAGCTGCCTCTTGTCTGCCAAGATTTTTGACTTCTCTATTATTTCTGCTGACTGTTTTTGATGAGAGCATGACACCCTTGAATTGCGCAGCATGCAGAACAAAGTGAAAGGAATTTATTAAGGAATTGTTAAGCGAAAAGACTAATGATATTGATTCCTTGAGGGAGCTGTTATTGATTCTCTACTGCAGTGATTCCCAACCAGGTGTAGGGGTACGCGAGCATATTGCAGGGATATGTGGAAACATTTAATAATTTATTTCCAACTTGGAAGTACCGAGATAAGCCTGTCATTAAAATGCTAAGTGTGCGCTACTACTAGTTTCCCTGTGGCACAGGTTATTGTCTTTTTACAGACACTTCCTGAGTGTTTGGTGCTCTGGTGTCACCATAAATGGGTTGTTTTCTTGAATTATTTGCCAGGACTTCACCACCAAAGAAGCACTGAGGCTGCGGTGTGTCGGCAGAGGTAGAAGTGAATCCATATTAACCAGGTTGATTACGTTCTACTTTTGAAGAAACATCAACACGTATGAGTGAAGGGGTACTCATGGTATGACTAAAAGACTCAGGGGGTGCACGAGACAACAAAGGTTGGGAACCACTGGTCTACTGGAATTGGTTTTCGATTCCCATCCCTAAAGAAGAGTGAGTGGGATTTGTGAGTCATGTCTAACCATGGAAATGGTTTAAGGTTTTGTCAGAAGGGTTTCCCATCCAGTAATTGAGTTTAGGCATCTGACCATTTGTTTCAGAGAGTGGAATTTAGTGTTTTAGCAACTGTGAAAAACTGCAAAGAGCCGTAGGCCTCCTCTGATTTATGATGTTCCAGATAGATCCAGGAGGTTTATATAAATGCTGACGTTACATTTCTTTGAACTCAAGAAGAGAACTGATTAAGGAATTATATGTTTATCATAAATCTAAATGGGAATTAAAGCTACAAAAGACAGCTTGGTGAAATAGGACATTTTGTACTTATTCCATTAAAATCCTTGATGTCATTTATTCTGTTTCACAGTATCAGTTAACAAAATTAAATCACAGATAAATTCCTGCTTATTTAACCAAGTCAAATTGCTTCATAAATGGATTTTTGTTGTAATGATTGTTCCTTTAGTCCAAGGCAGCTGCAGAGCAAATTCATTTCAGTCTTCAGCACTGTGCGCATAGTTTTTCATCAAAAGATGTATTTTTTAATGTGTAACTCACATAAAGTTTTAATTTTTTGTTATGGATGAAGTTTAGAAAGGCTGTTAATTGTTCATTTTCATGCCCACCCTGTGACAGGGGTGACAAACATTTAAAATACTTGTATAAAAAGTAACTATCTCATTTATGTGTTTGTGTTTTTGTTGGCCATATAAAGACAAAAGCAAATTTCAGTCTTTTCCACTGCCAGCTAAAAGCTTTGAGGATCTTAAAAGTAACTCGCTCTTTTTCTGTCTCTGTGCAGCTGCTGTGAGAGTCCTGACGCAGAGCTCACCCTCCTTGCCTTTGCTCTGGCCCGGGGCAGCGTGGCGAAGGTGCTCCAGGCCCTGTCCTGCATCAGCGATCACTTAGAGGCTGAGTACAAGGCCTCCGCCCTCATCGTGTCCATGGCTTCCGTCAGGCTGAGACTACTTAATCGCAACGGTAATGCGACCGGCCCTCCTTCACTCTCACTCTCACTGAGACATCTGAAACCACAGGCCTGGGAGAGAAAGTGCTTAGCTCACTCGCAGAGCAGATGCATTAGTGGAATGTGCAGTGGAAAACTGCTAATTCTGTTACAAAGATGCTGTTCAGTGTTTCCAAGAAGAGGAATGAAATTCAACCCTGCATGGAAAATGATCAAATGGTTAAGCATGGATGTCTTGTTACAGGGAAGCCCCTCCAGTTACACCTGCAGGCCTGTGACGTGAAGAGCAAAGAGGAGAAATCAGGACCAGAGAACATGCTGACAGAGACCTCCACTGGGGACGGTATGACTAAAAGAGCTTTATTTGCTAACAAATTCACAATTTTAACTTTTAAGTTAGATAAATAGAGATGTATAAGTAAGGACGTGTTGGTTTAACATCAGTATTTTCCCCTTTTACACACATCTAACATCTGCACATAATGTGGCAGGAACAGATGTCAGCTGGAGATGTTTACTTGTTGTATAAAATCAATTTAATGTTGGCCACATGCACACCTAACTGTTGGACACACTCTGATCTGTTTTATGATTGGAGTAGAATTTCAGTCCTTTAAAACTTCCTGGATCTGCATCTGTCTTCAGATCACCACCAAAGATGAATCACATCTTCCTTAAGCCATGGCAAACATTCTCTGACAATTTAATCAAAGTCTGTTGAGAAGTCTTTGAGTTATCTCGCTCACAGTCAGACAAACAAACAGAAAAACTTTTGCAAAAATCACAGCCTCCTTAGTCGAGGTAATTAAGCTACATTGGTGTCTTCCATCAGCAAAATTTTTATCTCAAATATTGGTCTCTTTATCAGCCCTGATTTTTACAATTTACAATTACAAACAAACATCTTAGTTCAACAAAAGCATCAACGAGGGTAGAATAATTACCTCCACCGAGGACGTTATGCTTTTTCTGTCTGTCTGTCTGTCTGTTAGCAAGATAACTCCAAAAGTAATGGACAGATTTTGATGACATTTTCAGGGACTGTTAATTATTGCACAAGGAATAAGTGAATGATTTTGATGGTGATCGTTATCAGGATGCAGATCCAGGAGTTTTTTTTAATCAGGGATTTGTTAACATTGTAAGAGAGAGCAAATAGTGTTTGAGGTGCCTTGGAAGAGGTTTGTGCCCTCAGAGCATTTCTAGTTTAAGATTTGCACTTTCTGATTATTATTACTTGTGAAAACTAATGAAATGATTAAAACCAAAGTGTAAAAAATGTTCACAATGACAGAAATGAAAGCAAAAGTTATTTTTGTAGATTTTTTTAAATACTGGATAAACTTGCTCACTGCAGAGTTTAAATCTTTTGTCTCATTTGATCCAAATGTTAAAAAGCTGCCTTGAAACTTTCTTAAGATCTTTCCCTAAACCCTTTACAACATAGAGACAAAGAAAACTAAAACCTTCACTAAAACTAGAATAAATCAAAGCCGTATTAAATGCATATTTACAAAACAAAAATGAAACCTACACATCAGCACAACCAGAAAATTAAAACCAAAGTGGAGTTGAAAACAAAAGTACAAAAAGGAAGCCCTGATGGAAAGTCCAAAACTTTTTTAACCCTGCTCTTTCTTATTGGTATATGAGAACAAAAGTAAAAAGTGTTGTGCTTAGTTTAAATTAATAATAATAAATCGAAAATAAGAGATTAAATCAATAGATATTTATTACAGGAATATTTGTGAAATTAAGCAGTCCAGCCCAGCACCTTTTATAGAGTCTACTTTTTTTTTTTTTTACTTCTTATAAAGATATTTTTAAGAACATATGATTTGGATCCATGAGTTGGAAATAAAGTTTTAAGTGAAGTACAGGGAACACAATCTCCTGCAACATGAATAAACCTTTTGTGTCCCAGAGACAGAAATAACAGGAGTAAATGTGACAGAGCGATGCAGAGTCAAACGGCTGAATTCATGCTGCCACAAAGCAGCCAGAGGATGAACTACAACACAAAGCAAAACTCCCATATGTATATAAATTATCAATCAATAAAATAACAGTATTGTGAAATACTGATTCAGTGTCCTGCCACATAATTATGTGAGATATTAGTGAATCTTCTTACACAGTTTTATTAAGTAAAAAAGTGAAAGGCAAAGTTGTTATACATTGTATATGAGTTCATAAATAAACGGTTCAGTCGCCAAAAACATGAGCAGTCATGCAGATAGAGCAGATAGTTGTTAAATATTGATCAGGAGTATACCTAGGCCAAGTCTGAAACCTGACAAATATCTGTATTCCTCATGCAGTCATAACATGGCACTGCAAGTGTTTGCCCCTATTGTTTTTCTTTTTCTGTAAGGAGATCGTTTCAAACTGAAAACTTGTTTCCCAACTTTATTTATATATATATATATATATATTTTGTAGTAACCTTTCTTTAAACATACTGTGTGACTCTGCAGAATCGTTTACAATGACATTAATGTCTTTTAAAGGTCTTGTAAAGATCTATAATCAGGAAGTGAGTGATGTGATCAGATATTTAATGGAGTGATAAATCAACATAACTTAAATAGTTTATGAGATGGTTCTGTTTGTAAAACAATGAATTATAAACTCTGACATGTCAGGTTAATCTGCTGGTTTTGTTTTGTGAGTGCTGGAGCTTAAACATTTGATTCAGCAATGTTTGATCATTAAAGATGACATTTCATTCATGTTTTTTGTTCATTGTAAATGGTCTCTTGCCATCCCCCTACTGTACTTCAGCACACATTTTGAGAAAGACTTGGAATTTTTAAGTAGTTACTGATCAAATGTTCAGCTTGTTTTGGAACATATGGTTTATTCAGTGATAAAGCTTACAGTCTCTAAAAAAACCACTTTATTCATTGCTTTAAAGGTTTCCTGACAGAAAGTGGCAGAAAGAAAGCCAGTGTGATCCTGTCGACTGAGGACCAGAGTAACTTCCAGGTCACGCAGATGAAGATCAAAGTGAGGCTCTGTTTGATTTGATTGAAGGTTTTAATGGATAGAGACGTACTGAAGATAGTAATACTCTGATTTGTGTGATTCAAAGGTGCGAAAAGGAGCCATCGGAGCAAAATGTGGCTTAGTCTTTGCATACAAAGAAGAAGACCCTTTTGACGCAGAGAAACATTTCAGGAGGTTTAAAAAATATGACTCCTGGGATTTCAAGGGTTACAAGGAGTTTGTACAAGACAGGTAAGGAGGACTCTTTTCCAAACATTATACAACTGCAGCTTTTATTCATTATTTTGCTAAGTAGTCTACTGAATTGGCAGTCAAAAGGACTTGTCATTCCTCAACAATTATATTTTGTGTCTGGATTGTAAATTATCAATGATGATAATGGCATATCTTTGGAAAATAAGTTAAAATGCAGTGTTCCAAGCAGAGTTTCAGAATACCCTATAGTTTGTTAAGGATTGAAAACAGAAATGTCTTGTAATTTTTGTCAAATCAAAGCAATTTCAATCAAAAAATCTTTATAGATCAAGTTGTATTTTAACATAGGAGCTCCAAACCTTGCATAGACCAGCCTGATTCAATGCCTGTTATCAGACCGATCTGTCGTGCCAAGCTCCAATCTACAATAATTGTGAGTGGCCTAAAACAGGATGTCCCAATCAGCAGTAAGCGACTGCTCGCACAGAGATTAGCATAGATGCTAACAGCTTCAGGAGAAGTTTTATCCCATCTGGACTGCATTTCATTATTAAATGAAAAACAGATATCAACACTACAAACTTCTTAATAGAAAGGATCAATTTGCTCAAAAGCTGACATGTTTTGGCAGGTTTGTTTTCGAAGGGGGCTTACTTTCTGTCTTTTACACGCAGCAATAATGCCCGCCTACTACATTATCTGATTGGCCCGTAATGAATGTGATTTAACAATCGTCTAGTCACCTGCCAGATATGCTTTGAAAGGTTCTGCTCATTCTAAACACTTTCTGTGCGCTGTTGTCCAGATGAACTGGTGAAACATATTGAACAGTCCAGCTGGTGTGTCAGGTTAGGGCTGTTTACACGACAGTGTCCAGAGTGGAAAGTTTTGAAATCATTTTCGTTTCTCTGTAAACAGGAATCAGGGAAAATCTTTTCTGTTTCTGTTGAAACATTGTGGTGTAAATAGGCCCTAAAAGGCCCCTTCTTTGTGTCATCTTTAAAGCCCTCTCACGTATAGTTTCTGCCTGTATTTACTTTGAGGATGCCAGAATTGCCTTCCAGAGCTGCTGTTTTGAGTTGAATTGACGTTCACTTTCATAGAGCTTACTTTTGAGAAATCTCCCACAGATTCTCAGAAGTGTTGAGGTGAGGGGATGATGATGGCCACACCATGATTTTTTTCCCTTTATGCACATAACAGCCAAGGGCTAAATGGTATTTTTGCAGCAAGGGACGGTGCATTGTCTTGCATGAAAATTGTTTTACTGTGGAAGGCAGCGTTCTTCTTTTTATACCATGGCAGGAAATGCGCAGTCAGGAACTCCACATATTTTGCTGGGGTCAGTTTGACACCTTCAGGCACCTTAAAGGCACCAACCAACTCACTTCCTATGATTCATCACCCCACCACCTCCCTGCTGACATCAAAACCTTGTTGGAAATGGTGGCCATCCACCAACCATCCAGAGCTCCATCCATCTGGACCATCCAGTGTAGCACAACATTCATCAGGGAATCAAACTGTTTGATAATGAGTCTTCATATTTCTGAGCTCACTGTAATTGTTTATCCTTGTGGGCATTGGTTGAGGGTGGCCAAAATACAGCTTTACACACATCAGCAAGCCTCTGGAGGACCCTGCATCAAGAGGTTCTCCAACGGCACCAGCAGCATCAAGTATCAGTGGATTTTTCACAGTTGCTGTCTTAATATGGTTAATTTGACTTATGGAATCTTTCCGTAATGCACCTTTGTATTGACAAACCCATCCTAGTTCTGAGTCACTCATTCATACATTCATTCAACCTTTATTTAATCTCAAAGAATCATTGAAGGCAAGTCCTCGTTTTTAATGATGTCGAGAGTACAAGGAAGAAAGAAATTTACTCCTGGTAAAAACATTTAAAAGAAGGTAAAACAGATTCATATACAGAGTAGTTACTAGAATGTGCTGAATAGTGATTTGTGGATTGATTCAACAGAAATGTGATATACAGGCATTTTACCAGTCAAAGCTTATAAATGAAGTAAAAAAAATGCCTGTCACGTCTCACACTCAGAGGTGTGCGGCTGCACTTTGTCTTATAAAACACAACAATGAGTGGAGTAACTGTCACCAGTAATAAATCTGAGGGATGAGTGATAAATGGAGTCCAGAGGTTTGAGAGTGGAGGCAGAGGTGTTTCTATAAATAGTGTCACCATAATCTAAAACAGATAAGAACACAGCCTCAATGATGTGTTTTCTGCTGATCACTGTAAAGTTTGTTTTCTTTCTGTAAAGGAAACCATCTTTTGTCTTAATTTTCTGGCAAGAATCTGGATGTGAGATTGAAGTGTGAGTTTTTGATTGAGCCAGATAATGAGATACTTTAATTCAGCTACTCTTTCAGTGCCACGTCCTGTTAAATATGAGCTATTGTGCGTGATGTATTTGGATCTGGAGAATAACATGAATTTGGTTTTCTGTGACTTGAGAACCAGCTTCAGGTTTACAGAGAATGTTGTGATTGATCAAGAGCTCACTAGAGGGTTTGAATAGCTGAGTGAGTGTTGTTGGCAGAGGGATACAAAACTGTCATCGGCATAAAGGTCTGTGTGACAGTCTGTGATATTGCAAGTAGTAATGTTGATGTATATTGTAAACAGAACAGGACCCAGTAATGAACCTTGCAGTACACCTTTTGACAGAGGTAACAGTGCAGAGCAATGATTGCCTAAAGTCACACACTGCTGTCTATGTAACAGGTATCAGAATCACACCAAAAATCTTCTCACAGTACGATGAGCTCTCTTCACTGTTCATGAAATATCCAGTGCTTTCATGCCTGGCAAAATACTGTACTACTTCTAGCTTTTCTTCTGCAGAAAGATCTTTCTTTCTCTATATATTGCATGAAACTAGTGACTTGCTGAATAATGTGGAACAACTACCTAAAATACTTTCCCTTTAGTTTGGCAAACTAATTACCAAACCTGTCTGAGGTTGTTGTGATGTAAACTGACAGGAGAAGCAAAGGAGAAATTGAAAACTTAATTGAAAAGCTAAAAATCAAAGTTTGTTTAACTGAAATCTAGGGCTGGGAAATATATCAATTTAATCGATGAATTTGAATTATTTACTGCAGAAGATTTAAAAAATGAAAAATCTAGATTATGAAACTGTGAATGTGAATGTTTGAAAGTACAATTACTGAAAATGTACAGTTTTCATGATGGTAGGCCTTGTCAGGTTTTGCACAAGCTTCTTTAGGCTTTTTTTTGTTTCTTAAATAAAGTTAAATATTGATCAGCTGTTTTCACATTTCACATCTTTCAGTGTTTACAGGCCTCCCATGTTCAAACTACATAATCCATATTTTGTGATAAAATTACAGCATGCATTTTAACTATAAGAGGGAAGTTCTTTTTTAGTTTTGGAACATACATTGATAACAAAATGGCAAAACTTGAGTCAAGTATTTTTTGTGTAACTTGGAGTTTTTTTCTTTGTTATTTGAGAGGGAAAAAGAATGGATTAAAATCGTAAATTGACTTCTGTGGGAAAAACTTGGGGATTTTATTTTTAAGTCATACCACCTAGCCCTACTGAAATCATGTTTGCATTATAATTTGGGACACAGTGTAAATGTTACAATTACGTTAAAGTGCAAAAGTCGTTGATAAATGGAAGTCCTCTGCAAACATACTACCATACATCTTGTTTGATGCCTATTCCTTCAGGTATGATCAAGTTTCAGCTGTTTTGGGGACTAAACTGACCTACAGTACGTTCTTTTCTCTGGATAGAAAAACTTGCATTGCACAGCAAATTAATTTTACATTATTTCTAATTAACAGTTTAAATTGAAATGCTAACAAGTGAAAATGAAAACCCCTAACACGGCTTCAGTGGATGGCTATTCAACATGAGCCTCAGGATTTCCCGCCGCTTAACAGAGAGGGTTTTTTGCCACAGTTGACAAGTTGCAGCAAAGTGCTGCCCTCAATGTGGATTCATGGGTTTGGAAAGAAATATATATAGATAAAGATTTTTTTAAGGTAATAAATTATTTATAAAATGATGAGTATGGCATTGACCCACTCTTTTGTAAACTGTTCTGAGATAGCATTTGTTTGGATGTGCTGCGATTCAAATAAAGATTGACTGATGTGGATCCTGAGGCTGAACCAGTGAAGAGTCTCAGCGATATTAATGAACTGACAGCATCTATGTTTATCAGATAAAGAAAGACGAGAAGATAATACCAACACTGTAGTTTATCTGTGTGAGTAACAGAGCCCCTCCTCAGTCATAGGGTCTTCTGTAATTGTCTGTAAGAGTGTCTAACACACCATGCTGTCATCTGACCTGCAGTGCGAGGACTCCATCACAGTCAGAGGATGAGCCGATTGGCTGGTTCGAGCTGGAGGATGACTGGAACGATGTGGAGATAAAGCTGCAGCAGTGTCGTGTTGCAAAGGTACAAAACTACATGAAGTCATACAGTTCTTCTTTTGTCCTCCTCATGCGTTATTTTAGCCCATCAAGCATGAATCCATCAACACAGCTTCTGAAATTTGTATTATTGAGTAGTCAGGGCATTCAGAATAGGATGAAATATGGCTGCCTCATTCATTTAGTATTTTTTTACCTCAGGTTATGTTTTTGCCGGCATGTTTCTTTGTTTGTTAGCAAGATTACACAAAAAATACTGGACGGACTTTGCTGAAATTTTCAGGAGATGTTGATAATGCCCCAACTTAGGCATGATTAGATTTTGGTGGTGATCCAGATAACCGCCATTGGCAAACGATCATTTTTGCTCAATAACTGTCTAACTAATAATGATTCTGAGTGCTAGGTGTGGTTTTTAGGGTCAAAGAATCATGTTATGGTGGTAACTTTATCAAGGAACTATTGCTTATAGTTGTAACAGCAATATGTGAGCTACCTTGGCGGAGGATTGTGTTCTCTGAGTGCTTTCTAGTCTGGTCACATAGTTAATTTACTTAAATTATAGCCGTGTCAGCATATACAATTTCCTTTGTTTGCTAAGTCACTAACCACTTAATTTTATATTCCACAAAATTTATGTTGTGCTTTATAATACAGTCGTTCTTATATTTTTTCTTCTTTGAACCATTTGTCTTTTGCTCTTTTTTCTACTATTGTTTTTATGTGGGCACCACATTTCTTAAGTTGCCTGTTTTTTTTCCCTCTGTAGTTCCTGATGGTGAAGTTTCTCTGCACTAGGCAGGACTCTGCAGAACGTCTTGGTGTGCAGTCCCTCACCTTCAGCGGTTACCTGTGTCCTGGAGCCGAGAAGCTCGGAGACCTGGACAACCTCAGTCCAGAGATGGAGAGCTTCGACCGTGAAGCTGTCAACGGCCTTTGCCTACTCAACAAAACACTTTTCTTCATACAGCAGCTAACAAGAGACATGGTAACTACTGGATACTCAAACACCTCAAAATTGTTCCCTCATAATACCATCACTCAGTATCTAAAAATTTTACAAGCCTTTTAAAATTGTTATTATGTTTTCTACAAACATTTTTAAAGAGGCCATATCATGCTTCCTTTAGTCTTATTTGTCTTTTAGTGTGTTTAACATATCTCCTCCTCATTATGGAGCAACTAAACAAAAAGTCTGTAGCATTAAGACCTCTCCCTCTCCTCTCTAGCTTCATCAGCTACCTAAAACGTCTCAGTCTACCAGTGTGATGTCATACCATTGTTTCATCATCCGTTTTAGCCCATTGCAGAGTGTAGATGTTAGAATGAATGCAGAGTTGATGACACTGAGCTGAAGTAACCAATTACCACTGAGTTCAGAGCAGAGTGAGCTCTGGGGGAGGGAGCCGTAAAGTGGCCGAAGCTCTAACAGAGCATCTTCGACAAACAGAGAATAAAGCTATATCAGGGAAAGCAGACGTTTCTGTTAATGTGAACATACCCCAGAAGTCATCAAAACTGAATATATGAACCTGGTTTGAGGCAAAATCTGACCAATTTAAGGCAAAGCTGCTGAAGTGTTTCATACAGTTTTGCTGTGCGGCTAAAATATTTAAAACTAGAAAGCACACAGAGAACACAATCCTCCGCCAAGGTAGCTCACATATTGCTGTTACATCTATAAGCAATAGCTCCATGATAAAGTTACCATCATAATATGATTCCATGGCCCTGAAAAACCACACCTAGCACTCAGAATCATGTTGATATCATTATTAGCAAGACAGTTATTGAGTAAAAACAATTGTTCGCTAATGGTGGTTATCTGGATCACCACCAAAATCATTTTCAAGTTGGGCCATTACCAACACCTGCTGAAAATGTCAGAAAATCTGTCCAGTTTTTGTGTAATCTTGCTAAAAAACAAATAAACGGACAAACAAAAACATAACCTCCTTGGCGGGGGTAATTCTATATATGTTGTATATATGTTTAAAATTGTTGATACACAAAATAACTCCAACAATAGGCAATATGAAAGCTTATCAATGAGTATTATCCTGTTCATGACAAAGTATTAGTCGTTTTTAAGATATTAACGCATAAACAGAGAGAGATTCCCTTTGTAATGTCAAGGACGGTATATATCTTTAGTTCTAAGCAGGGCCCCTTTTTTTGCCCTTTTTAATGACCTGGTTGTGACAACAATAGAAAATATGTTAGAACATGCTTTGACTCAAGTGTATTTCTATTTTGTATTAATGTTAAGACTTATTTGTAAATTACATTGATCTATTTTGAGCAGTCTATTCAAGCATCTGTCATCTTAACAGTAAATAACAGTGACAGAAACGTATTTTTTCTTGTTTTCATTCATGATATTTAATCTGTCTTTATTTTTTTATATCCAACGCTTTACATTAAAAAGAAATTACTACATTACTCCAGTTGGTCAATTACACTCTTCAAGGTATGTATTAAATAATTACTGTCATAACTGAGGAGTGGAGTAGGATATTATTTTTGTTTGTTTGGTAGTTTTTAACCCCCTCCAGGAGGCTATTGTGGACCTTATGTTGGAGGGACCCTACCTTTGACAAACATAGATTTAACTCACATTTTACAGAGTCATTGAAGTTATCCATGAACATTTTCACTTTATCTTTAAGTCAGCATTTTATCAGCAGTGACTTAGTCTGCCCTCTTGTGGTCATCGGGGACATTACAGCATGTTCATTAATTGTACACCTGAAGTCCTCAAGCTTTGTAAATGTTGAAATTTAAGACCGTTTCCCTCTCTTTCCTTGTGTGCAGGATGCCTCTCACTTTAAACAGAAGTATCTTCTGGACTTCAGTGGCCTCGGTCTGAACCTCTTCTGGAGCTTCTACAGTAAACTCAGGGAGATGTGAGTAACAACACTTTTATTTTTGTTTTTTTGTACACAGACCTTGAACGGCACACAAAGCCTTGCCATTACAACCAATTTGATAAATCCAGAGTTATGGCCTGTAAGCTAGAAATTGTCATATTTATTGAAGTCTTTTGTAATCCACCTGTTTGTCTTTGTGTCAGTGAGGGAGAGGAGGTGTTGAAGAGCAGAGTTCTGCTGCTCCAGTTGATGCAGAACTGTTTCCCCATGCTGCCAAACCCGCTGGAGCCCAGGAGCTCAGAGGAGGGAGCAGCGGTGGCAGATGGTCCGTCCACATCCAGCAGCACAGAGCTCCAGTCGGACTCTGTGGGGGCTGTGTGGGAACTTTACAATCACCTCTGCAGCGGTAAGAACACGCTCAGCTTTCATATAAGTGGGAGGAATAAAAAGTGCTTTTGTTTGACTGTTATTTGATAAATTCCTGGAAAGAGATTACTTAGAAAGTATAAAAAATACCTTGACATCTGAGAATTAATTGTAATTGGACTAGTTTTTCCTTATAGATTCCCACTCGAGCTGCACAAAACATCCTAAGGTTCTTCTTATCTCAAGATAAGCAACCAATATCAATAAAATGCAAAATCAATCTGAAATGATTTGAATAAATAAGAAACATTTAATTTAATTTTTTTTCCATCAGTCTATATATTTTTCTAGTCATTAAATGTAGGACTGGGTATTGAAGTATTACAGCCTTCCTTTCACTCTAGGCCTGCATGATATGAGAAAAATATGCCATGTGCAGTAATACTGTCCAATATTGCAATAGCAAGATGAACTGCGATATTTAACAAAAGATGAGGAGGCTGTAGGCTGTAATGCGCAGGAGCCCAGCCTGTGCTATTCCTCATTTTTAGTTGCAATATGAATTCTCTACTTAAAAGGCACAAATAAAGGGAGCTTACATCTTTAGCCTCATCTGACTGCATCAGAAGGGCTGGAAACCGGGCTGCTATACCACACCTTGAGAGATATTACCTGTTTGTCACTGTAATCATTTCACATTGTTGCAATGTCGAATGCCCACATCTCGATAACAATAAAATCACAATTAACCCTATTTCAAACAATTTAATTTCATAATATGAAGCTCATGCTAGCTATCAACCACCCTCAGATTTATCAGTGACTGTTTAATGTTGTACTTCTTTAGGATGTAGGGATAATATTAGAATATTTGTAATATACCATTCAAATCTTATTACAACCCTTTTTCTAAAGATTGTGCTTGACAAAGAAAATAGACTAATATGATATGATTTAGTAGTGTTAATGTGATTCAGAAGATAAATGTCTATGTCTGAGCCAACAAAATTGTAAAAATAAACAAAACAAAACAAAACTAGAAAAGCACTCAGAGAGCGCAGACCTCCGCCAAGCAGCTTCGGTCCACTTTGGCGAAAAATGGTCCTATCTGGCAGTGTTAAAGAATCCTTCAAAAAGTCCTGGATCCAGACGGTGATCTGGATCACCCCCCAACTTTAATCAGTTCTTCCATATCCCATTTCCGACAATTCCTGAAAATTTCACCTGAATCTGTTCAGAACTTTTCAAGTTATTTTGAACACAATCGGACAAACAGACAGATAAACGCCGGCAAAAACATAACCTCCTTGGTGGAGGTAAAAAAAAACAAAACAGTTTTGATGTTATTTTACATCAGTGGTTCCCAAACTTATGCAACCTTCAGGATATAAACATTTTTCAAGCCTCTCATCATAGACTCTATCATAAACTGACAAAAACAGGCTCAGCACTCCCTTTTCTGACAGATTCCTTTGTTTTTTTAATTTATCTGTGACATTTCCCTCAAGGAGAACAATAAAAAAAAAACTAAAATTAATTTTCCAGCATGAAACTTCCAAGATTTTAAAATATAAAAACAGCCAATTTGACTGTAGTACAGATGAAGTCTGGGGCAAGATACAGCTTTTATATAACATGTATATATCAGTGTTAATTTTGACAGCACTTTTTAATACAGTTTTAGTTAGAGTCTTTTGCTTAAAATATCTTTAAGTTTTAGTTGTAATTTAGTTATCTAAATTGTTTTCATTTTAGTTTAGTTTTAGTTGATATAATTTGACAACATTTAGTCGATGAAATCTACTGTAAATTTAATCGACTAAAATATAAAGTGTAAAGTGTAAGGCATTTTTTAATGTTTCCTGAATTTCTGAAGTCATGTTTTACACTTGGATAAAATGAAACATCTAATAACCCTTTATTGAATGATAGTAAAGTTTGAATGTATAACTGTCCTAACTTGTCCCTACTTTCTACATGACGAAATTAGGTCTGATTGCATTAAGTCTCTTTCAGACATTTTAGTCTAGTTTTTAGTTGTTGATGAAAATGCCAGTTAATTTAGTTTCAGTTTTTGTCCATGTGCTCTTGTTTTTATTAGTTACTGTCTAGTTTTCATCAGGGGAAAAAAGGTTGTTGACGGAAACTATGAAGAAAATAATTAGTCAACAAAATGAACACTGATATATATGAAAGTCCTCTTGAAGAATTTGACAATGCTTGTAGAGTTTTCCTGTTTTAATATCATTACAAGCATGAATATCAGAAATGGTGTTATTATCAGCCTCTTCTTACAATAACATCTGTTCTGTTTGGAATTCAGTTGTTGATGGTCCAGAGGGTGAGACATCAGTGGAAAAAGCTTTGCACAAAGAAGCAGTCAAAGCTATCCTCAACGGAGCGGTTGTCTTCTTCCCTGACAAACACGTCAGGAGAGACAAACTCTTCTACATGATGGTGAGTTAATCTATAAAGACAAATGGATGTAACTAACTATGAAATCCTTAAGAGCTAAAAAATGCAATGAATTGTCTTAAATAGAAAAACATCACAGAAGAGGATCAGCCGGAGTCAGTGAAGGTGACGTTTGAGTCACTTTGTAATTACTTCAGGTAAGCAGACTGAGGTTTATGCAGTAATGTGACACATGGAGGTGTCATTAAAGTAACAGAAGCTGTTTTCTCTGCGCAGCGACCAAGATCCAAGTGGCCTTCTCCTGCTTCCACCTAAAGGGGCTCCATCAGACTTTGACATCAGCCCCATCTTGTCAGTCATGGAGACGTTACTCCTGGTGGCTACAAGAGAGGCGAGACATTTGTTACAGTAACAACATTACAACTTTTCATTATCCTATTATTTGTTTTATCTGCTTTGCTGATGACGATGTCTGTTCCTCTCTCAGTGTGAGGTTATGATGGTGGATGAGAGCAGTGGAGCCAGCAGGACGGTGCTGTTGTCCTTATTCTGGGCTCTGCAGGGCAGTCTGCTCTCCTGGTGCTACCTGCAGCTCAAAACTGGGTCTTCCACGGTCATTGCGATGGAGCTGGCCAGAGAAATCCTCATGAAATGTAAGATAGGACTTGTAGCTGTCCAGCAGTTGGATGGGAATCAGTTGTTTTTAGCAGTCCTGTCACTGAATCCTTTATTGACTGCAGTGAAAGGTGTGCTCTCTGAGTGATTGGATGGTTTCCTTTGATAGATGTGGATCAGTTTCTGGGGAGTTTTAAAACCACCCTAAGTTCCCTGCTGGAGAGATACACAGGAGCAGAGATCAACAACAAACTTGGCAGCTCCATCCTCGCCACCGTACTCAGACAACTGGTACAATGCTCTCCTATTTATCATTTTTGACAGGCTTGCTGCCGGGGTACAGAGTTTTGATGACTGTTTTTTTATGTTTTGTCCTTACAGATGATTTTGCTCCTAGAGCTGTGCTCCTTGGACATCCCTCACAGTATTCTGCTGAAGAGCTTCTCCTCTCTGGTACAGCTGCTGAAAAGCCTGTCGAGTGATACAGGAGACATCTTTTCTAAGGTCAGCATTTTCTGCTGCAAACAGGTCGCCCATTTCATCGCGCATTTAAGCAGAAGTGCCACAACGAAGGTCCCTCATTATAAAACCTTTAGACATTCTCATTAATTCCTCGAGGATGGTATATTTAGCGATACAGCAAATGCTTTCTATAGACACAAAGAAGAGATACTAACAGCTCTCCAACTGAATCCATGAGCCTCTCTGTTTTCAATATTACACCTCTGATACGACCTCTAAAGATGCAGCCAATGGGATGGGGGTGTCAACTTGTGCCCCCCTAATTATGATATGAGTTAACTATCAAAAATTAGAGATTTATCACAAGTAAGATTTTGATCTCTGGACAGTCCTAATATATACACTATATTGCCAAAAGTATTCACTCATCATCCAAATCACTGAATTCATGTGTTCCAGTCACTTCCATGGCCACAGGTGTATAAAATCAAGCACCTTGGCATGCAGACTGCTGCGACAAACATTTGTGAAAGAATGGGTCGCTCTCAGGAGCTCAGTGAATTCCAGTGTGGTACTTTGATAGGATGCCACCTCTGCAAGAAGTCCAGTCGTGAAATTTTCTCACTACTAAATATTCCACAGTCAACTGTTAGTGGTGTTATAACAAAGTGGAAGCGATTGGGAACGACAGCAACTCAGCCATGAAGAGGTAGGCCATGTAAAATCACAGAGCGGGGTCAGCAGATGCTGAGGTTCATAGTGCACGTCAGCAGAGCCAGTTGCTGCAGACCTACAAACTTCACGTGGTCTTTAGATGAGCTTAAGAACAAAGCATAGAAAGCTTCATGGAATGGGTTTCCATGGCCGAGCAGCTCCATCCAAACCTTTACATCACCAAGTGTAATGCGAAGTGTCAATGCAACAGTGTAATGCATGCTGCTGGACTGCAGAGCAGGAGAGATGTGTTCTCTGGAGTGACCAATCACACTTCTCTGTCTGGCAGTCCGATGAAGGAGCCTGGGTTTGGCGGTTGCCAGGACGACAGTATATGTCTGACTGCACTGTGCAAAGTATAAAGTTTGGTGGGGGGGGATTATGGTGTGGGATTGTTTTTCAGGAGGTGGGCTTGGCCCATTAGCTCCAGTGAAAGGAACTCTTAATGCTGCAGCACACCAAGACATTTTGGACAATTTCATGCTCCAGACTTTGTGGGAACAGTTTGGGGATGACCCCTTCCAGTTCCAATATGACTGCACACCTGGCCTGCACAGAGTCCTGACCTCAACCCCTTAGAACACCTTTGGGGTGAATTAGACCGGAGACTGAGAGCCAGGCCTTCTCGTCCAACATCAGCGTCTGACCTCACAAATGTGCTTCTGGAAGAAAGGTCAAAAATTCCCATAAACACTCCTAAACCTTGTGGAAAGCCTTCCCAGAAGAGTTGAAGCTGCGAAGGGTGGGCAAACATCATATGAAACCCTGTGGATTAAAAACTGGATGTCACTCAAGTTCACATGTGTGTGAAAGCAGACGCGCGGTGATAAGAAAGATATATCCAAAAACATTAAAATGCAATTATTCAAGTAGAATTAACATACTTCATATTTAACAGCGGTATCTGAATAAACATATCTATCAGTAGTTACAGGCATGACATGTATGTAATGTCATTTTTAGGTGGATCAGGAGAGCTGGCACCAGCCTCAGCAGCCTGTTGTTCTCAGAACCTGGAACCTGGAGTCTCCTCACAACTACGAGAACAGCCGACATGAGACCAGCATCTTCGCCTGTCCTGGGGCCACTTCATTTGAGGTGGAGTTTGATGAACGCTGTGAGACAGAGAAGAGGTGAGAGAGGTGGAGAAGTTGATTAAGATGTTTCTTCATATACCTGGTGAGATATTTTGTAAATGTCCTCTGTACTCTGTACATGCACAGATACGACTACCTAGAGTTCACAGACTCCAGAGGTGGGAAGGTCCGCTACGACATGAAGGTTGGAACTGAGAAGTGGCCAAAGGTAGAGAAACATTCAGCTGCCTTATTGAAAAACTCTGCTGCTGTTTGTTTCTGTCTAAACATGTCCGCTTCTCTGTGCTCCATCAGAAAGTGACATTTGATGCCGGCCCTCAGCTCCAGTTCCTCTTCCACTCTGACAGCAGTAACAACGAGTGGGGTTACAAGTTCACTGTGACCGCCCTCGGCCTCCCAGACATCACCATCTCATGGATGTCAGACGTACAGCTGCTGGTGGCTCGTCTGATGGGTCGCCTGGCCTCCAGAACACTTGCACTAAAATCTCCTCACGGTAAAGTTACCTCAAAAATGTGTCTATAGGTCTGTGAGCCATTGGACCCTGTTTATACAGCACACGGTAGATTGTTCAAAGCGTGTGTGGCCAAGTAGTTAAAGGGATACGCCAACATTTTTTATGTTTTCGTGTCATGCCTAAGTCACGAGTTCATGACAAGCAGATAGATGCCATTCTTTTAACTGTGCATGCAGTAACAAGGGAGCAGAGCTCGCCCACCGCTAAAACACTGGGAGTCAATGGGTAGTGTTAGCCTGCCTCTGCCTACAGTCATCAGATAAACTCTTCAGCAACTCTAAATGGTCCTGTGTGCTTGTTGTGACTAATTTTTTTTAACTGCATTATGTTACATTATCTATTTTTAGACTAAAATTAGCACTTAAAGCACTTTTTATGCACTATTTTTTTGGCGTTTTGTGCCTTTATTGATAGGAGAGAGACAGTGGATAGGCTTGTGAAGGAGGGGGAGAGAAAGTAGGGGAGCACACTCTGCAAACTGGCCACAGGCAGGGTTCAAGCCCGGGCCGGCAGAGGCATGTATATGGGTCATGCCTGGTTGCTTACCGCTCCGCCAAACCAGCTACCCCCTGCTTTGTTTGTTGACCTACTTACTGATTATATTCATTGATTAAAAAGTTGCCATTTGCAATAATGTAGAAAATAACAGATGCTACCTGTTGTCTTGATGCATTGTGATATCAAATCAAACTGAAGTACTAAGTGTTTTTATTAAGGCATAAAAACTTGAGATGAATCATCTTGTTATTGAATATGCACAGCTCTAATATTTTGTGAGCTTTGTCATGAATTAATTCAGGTAGAATTTCTTGTCTGTCATGTCTTCAAGGCTATTTTAAATGATCAGGTAGTGTATCTGCCCAGTTTTTAAAGTTCATTGATTTTATGATGTCTGTTTTTTGTGTGTGGTTCATTGCAGTAAGATGCAGGGTTCATTACTCAATATATAAATTCTATGTGGCTGAAATTCTTGACAACCACCTGCCAGTTAGATAAAGCGCAGGCTGTTATTTCAATTACAAATAGATGGTCAATATGTAAGACAAAGTTTTTCTTTGGATGTCTACATCTTGGCTTTATCATTCTAGCTTTTATTCCCATTTAATGTTCTGCATTCTGTTTTACCCTGATTATCTGATTCTCCCTCTACTTGTTTGTATCCTTTTGTTTGTTTGTTTGTTTGTTTGTGGGGCACTTTTTGCGTGTCTTGGGCATCGTGCTAAACATTATTTTAAGAGTTATTTATGGCAATAGAAAACACATATTTGTTTAACTGGATGTATCAGTGAAAACACATTTCACGCTGCATCTAACACTTAAAGAAGAAGGATATTTCTTTAACCCTGAATACTAGTTTAATTGCTGACTTTTCATATTTCAGAGATCCGTACGGTAAAGGAGCTTCCGCCAGGGAAAATGACCCACGTTCAGTCTTCGCCTTTATGGAAACCCATTCTGCGACATGGGCTGTGTGAAACAAGAGAAACAAATAGAACAAAAGTATCTACAGACCAGGTATCAACAGCACTATTCAATCCAGTAACTGAAGTTAAAGTTTGTATTTTACTGTTTATAAATCATTTTTTAATTTGCCTTAACACTGATGTTATCTATGTTTAGACAAATTCCTGGTCTCCGGATGAGTTAATGAACTTCCTGGAGGACTTTGCGCGATGGAACCCGTCTCAGGAGCCGACAGACAGCAGGACAGAGCTGATGAAGACCATCATGCACTCCTGCAGGAAACAGCCAATGAGGAACGAGATTGCTGCAGGGCCAAAGACTGACCAGGCTGTGAACGCCATCTGGGCGACCATGGTGTACCACACACCAGCTCTGATCAACGCTCTGAAGAACTACGGTAATGTTGGCTCTGATTGTTGGCTGTCGGATAAAGTTTTGTATTTATTTTTGTAGATTTGTGTATTTATTGACATGGCTGATCCTACTGTTTTGTCTTTGAACAGTTGTTCAGGACTGTAAGTCGTGTCTGAGTGAAGACTTTGTTCAGGCGTATTCACTGGCCGACAGCATCAGGACGTGGATGGTAAGGCTCATACCTTTGATTGTTTGTGACTGTGTTAGATTACATACAGTATCTGAACTGAGATGTTTTTCCTTCATCAGCTGGAGATGAAGCAGAGATACCTGGTTGGTAAAATGAATGTTCCTGATGAGAGGGATGGGGGTCAAGATGAAGTTACCATGGATACATTAGGTAAGAACTCCAATATCCATCATTTCTTTACTGAGGGCAAAAGCTTTCAGCCTGTGCAAACCTCAGAAATGTGCTATGTGCCTGAGTAGGCCTGCGTTGTGTGTGAATATGATTTGTGCTGCACAGTCACTCAGCTCATACAGTAATGATTCAATACAATTATGTCCAAAAGGACCACTGCATTTTTTTCTAGTATGTCATTTTTCAAAAGAAATTAATAGACTGATTACAAATAAAGAATTTTGTATACATACACATACCCAAACATATCAGCAAAACACATACATGTATTGCACACACGTATATACAGTGCCCAGCATAAATGAGTACACCCCCTATTAAAAGTAATGTATTACTCAATATCTAAATGAACAAAAGAACAATTTCCAAAATTTTGACGAAGCTGAGTTTAACATAACATTTTTTTTTACCATAAGATAAAAATAAGGGTAATATGATAACTAAAATTTAGCTTTGCTCCCACAGCTTTGGTTGGGGTGTCGTCATTTTTGCATCCTGATCTAAAATTTAGAAAAATACTTTTTTGTGTGCAACTTAAAAAATCTTTTTTGCAATCAATGGCCCACATTTGGGGGAGTATTTTGTGGTATAGTATGCCATAGAAAATGTTGACTTTTAAAGGAAACTAAAGGTTTTCTGACCAATCTGAAGGGGTGTACTCTATATATATATATATATATATATATATATATATATATATATATATATATATATATATATACATACATACATATATGTAATATATATACTATATATATGTATATATATGTCAGCTGTTTAATTATTTTAGTTGCATTAATTCCCAAAAAAGTTTCTGTTTTGAGATGTTCGTTTAGCTCAAAAATAATTATACATGCTTTCTCAACCTCACTCCAAAATGTTAATAATGTTGGACAATTAAAGAAAATATGAGTGTACATTGCCTCCCGCTCACCACGTCCTCTCCAACAACTGGAGCCTGCTTGGGAAAAATATTTACCATGTTGGCGCTTTGTGATTAACTTGAGTGCATACTAATAAGATCCCACTGTTTCTATACTGTATTGGTTTATTAGGATGAAGACGTGCCTGCATTTGCAGCATGTTTCCCCTGGTTTTCAAATAAAGCTACAGCATGTTTTTTTTATTTAATTTTTAGCTCTTTTCTTTAAATTGGAATAGGGTCCAAAATTGAGAGAGAGGTCAACCTGGAACCTTGCCTGCAAACTTTTAGGACTGTAGCCTCCATACATGGAGCACAACCGAACACTTGTCCATCCTTATTTATTAAATACATGTTTTTTTTTACCACTAAATTGCCAGCAGTTCATCAGAGAATAGCTAAGTTAAGCTGAGATTCATCTAAATCAGTTCCCCAACTTTTTCCGACGCGCCCCTCTTCTGCAGATCGAATTAAACACGCACACCTCAACCCTCATCATACTTTAATACATTAATGTATACAGATAACCAATAAACAAGCTGTCAGTCACACATTTTGCAAACAAATTTATATTGAACAAGTGAACAGAACAATTAAAAGTGATACTGCAAGTAAAAAATCCAACATATTAAAATACAACAATGTGACTGTTGTACAGGTCATGTCAAGGGAGAGATACTGTATGTCTCCTTAATTGTTTTTTTTTTTGTTTTTTTTTCTGTCTTTTTAGTAGCTGCAGTGTCTGGTATATAGTTATATCTCAGCCTAAGTTTATTCTTGACGTCCTCTTAAAAAAATTGCAGATGCTTTGGTAGCAGTGCACGACAGCATTCATTGTTTTTATCTAGCCTCACTGCGACCATTACAGTTTTCTGAGAGTTATATGCAGAGGACAGAAAAGTTACTCATGGCCTGGAACGACCCATAAAGAGGAAAAAACTTGGGAAATTATATCTGTCACATTTATGTGAGTGTAATATACATTAGCTTAAAAATGTTATTACATCTAGTTTCTATCTTTTGTGCACCTTCAGTACAAGATTTATTCTGTAATATCCGTTTATTATACAGTCGAATGGTTAAAATGAGATTTAAAATGCTCACATTTTTAGGATTTTCAGTTGGTGTGATATGTGGATAAGGTTAGTGGAAAGGACATCAAGGTAGTGTTTAAAAAAGATTGAATTCTGCGTCATTGGCTGCCATTTTTGGGTTAATATCAGTGCAAAAAGTACAAGGATGTTTCTACAAGACAAAAGCAACAGAGGGACACACACAAACATCTTAGACAAGCATGCTTCACACATTAACTTACCTACTTTCATGATTCCTTTTCACCAGCTTAAGGGAAGGAAAATCTTTGTATATTGTGACTGTGGACATTTCACACATGGAGCTTACCGGAAAAAGTCAGAACATTTTCTTGAGTTAAGTTCATGTTCTGATGGCCGCGAGGGAATTATGTGCCATACAATATTTTCCTCTTTAAATGATTACTATGCCATTTCTTTTTTTATGTTGGCCAACCCATGTTTGATTTTTGGGGATATGCTTCCTTTCACTACTTTACAGGAATATAGATATTTTATCCTCATCCAGTGAGGAACGTGGATGTTTCAATGTGACGTAAAATGCAGCATCAGTGGCTTTTAGAGAAATTAAAACCAGAGCTATAAATTGCTGACTCATTTGTTTTTCTTCCTCTTTAGCTGAAACATGCATTGAGAAGAGCCTCCTACTCTTCAGATTTGCCCCCTGTGGAGTGCCATGTCAGGACAATGACTCCTCCAAATCCGCAGAGGGCAGCAGCGCTCCTCTTCTCCGCTCCAGTTCGATCTCAGAGAGTGACTTCCAGGCAAGCCCCTCGGTCGGACCTCAGCCTGCAGGGTCTGAGGAGAGCTGTGATGCCAAAACAGGACAGAGCCAAACCTCTAATGTCCACAACTCGTCTACTTGTCTGCACGGGAAGCAGGGCCACAGAGGCTCCACAGAGAGCCTCTCCTCTCAGTCTGGAGAACCAGCCTCACCTTCCACCTTCCCCCGCAAAGCCCCATTCAGTCGCGCACGCCTTCGTCTCCTCTCATGCAGGTCCATAGAGGAGCCCAGAATGACCCCTTCTGTGAAGGATCGCTACCCAATCCTTAAACACATCCTCAACTTTATAAGGGACCAGGCTCTCACAACATCAAGGTAACCCTCCCGCTGTTTTATTTTATTTTTTTGCGCATTTTTATCCATAATAATGCTCTATATCTTATTTACAAAGTGCACAGACTTCATATTTTCACCCCTGTCCCCCAAACAAATACAACCTTCCCCTAAAGATCTTCACTTCCTGAACACAATCCCACTAACCTTGTTCACATGATACAGCACTATCTTGGTGGCAAAGTGGGCCAAGATGAAACTTCAAGAACTCAGAATAATTGACTTCTATATTCACGGTTGACCAATGCAGACAACAATATCTTAAAATGTCTTCTAAAATATGTTGCATTCTTGGACCCAAACCACTTCTGGTTTGTCCTAAAGAGAAATGATTACTGTTTATATATTTACAACTGTGCATACTATCTAAGTGTTAAAAGTGCATGAAATATCATCACAATTGAGCTTTTTTTTCCTATTGTAGAAGATCTTAAGTACCCTTAAAGGCCTAATTAAACTTTATCCCAACAAATAAAGACGTATATTGATACAAAACTTGACAAGAAAACTCTGTGAAACACAAGGCTGAAGAGGAAAGTGCACAGTTTCAGGCTTTCTCAAAGGATGAAACTACAGTGTAAATATTTCCATTTGAAGGTAATGAGTTAAAGTGGACTGAAAACATAAAGATGAAGCAAATTTCCCCAATTTCCTTGGCAGAGTCTTTGCTGGTCCATGACAGAAAAGTGCTTGGACCTGCCCACCCTAATGGTTGCACCCTAACTGTAGATGGCAACTGTGAGATCTGTTGAAGTAAAATCGTTTTACTTGCGGTCCAAGTTACACATCGAACAGTTTTTGGTTGTGGATTCTCTTGGTTTTTTGTTGTGGCGTAGTAGAAGGCATACTGGGTCCATCTTTAGAGCTTTAGTAAAACCAGCTTTCAAACAGTTTTCCATCAAGAAATCCTCGTATGTCCATATAGCCTGTATAGTTTAAGTGAGACTAACATGTTCTGTCTTTCTTACCGTTCTGATATAAGTGAACCCTCTCTCTCTCTTGTAGCATTCTGCAGACTCTGTCGCTGAGTAAAGCCCAGGCTCTGAGTGTGTGTAAAGTCCTGGAGATGGTTCAGCAGTGTTTGCACTCTCTGGGAAAGCCACACCTCTTCCAAGCCCCCTGTATCCTGTTTCTACAGGAACTGCTGACATGTCAGAAAGACTTCACCAGGTATATCAGCATCTGAGCACTTAGTTTATGTCGCAGGTGGAATAAAAGACAGTTTGTTATTTTTGTAACTTAAGATCCGAGTCTAACACAGTGCAGTTATTATGGTTTTAAACCACAGAAAGAGTGAAGCTATGTTTCAAGCATGAAACAACAAGGATGGTTGTCCTTGAGTGTGTGACTTCGACAGAGAGCATTGAGCCAAATGTTTTTGTTTTTGTTTTCTTTAAAAAAAATCCCTTAAAAGCTTTAAACATTTTCTTGCCCTAGTTGTTCTGAAAAACTGACAATTGGTTGATAAACTGTCGTGAGCATAACTTAAGGTGTCCAACTTAATATTCTGTTCGTATGTACAAAATGGTGTTCCGCAAGAGTCTGTTATTGACCCTTTGTACCTCTTTTAAGGAGGTTATTTTTTGCCAGCATATGTTTGTTTATTTGTTTGTTTGTTAGCAAGATAATGCAAAAACTACTGGAGAGATTTTGCTGAAATTTTCAGGAGATGTTGGGAATGGCCCATCTTAAAAATGATTAGATTTTGGTGGTGATCAAGATAACCGCCATTAGCAAACTATCGTTTTTGCTCAATAACTCTCTTACTAAAAATGATATCAACATGATTCTGAGAGCTAGGAATGGGTTTTCAGGGTAAAGGAATCATATTATGATGGTAACTTTATCATGGAACTATTGCTTATAGATGTAACAGCAGTATGTGACCTATCTTGGCGGAGGTTTGCACTCTCCAAGTGCTTTTTAGTTAATTATGATTTTGAATGAATGAATGAACCTTTATTGCCCCCAAAGGAATTTTTCTTGCACAGAGAGCATAAGTACACAAACTACATAGGACAACAGCAACCACACAAGACAAGACAGCACATAATAACATTTAACAGTTAGTCAATATCTTGTGTTTCAGTGTTGTAGAGCTAACTTTCTCTTTGTGTAAATTCTAATGTGATTAACTAAAATCAGTTTTAAACGGCGTAGAATCTTGTAGATTAAGACTCGTGCTTTTTGCTAACATGATTTGCCTCTCAATGTCAGTATTTAGAGTTGACACATGTAAGGCCAGTACTTTAAGCAGCTGATATACGTATTGACGTGCAGTATGAAAAAACCCAATCAACACTGTTAGTGACTTTAACACAGATTGAAGTTTTTTCTATTGTTATTAGCCCGAGTTGTTACTGAACACCGTTCACTGGCTTATGTAGGGTCTTGAATCATTATTCAGAGCTCTGTAATTGCTCTGTAATAAATATTGTAGTACTGGCCAAGACTTTATCTTTTAAATGTGTTTTTAAATCATAATTGGAATATTTCTGGTATGACAAAATTTACATGTGGGATAAAAAATTGGTGATCAAATACTCAAAAATTCTGAAAAAGACATAAGAAGTGACAAAAGTATCATACATAGCATAAAACTACATAGTATTTTTTAATTCACTGTCGTTTTTGCTTTCTTTATTCCAGTTACTTCTCTCAGCTGTCAGACAGCGGTCAGAAGCTCGGAGAGGAGGTGCAGCGCTCATACCATCAGCTGGTGCTCATGCTGGTGGAGGCAGTTCAAGGTTTTGGCGGCCTAAATGAAAAGTAAGCACTGATGTTCGTGACACTAAAGTACATTCACTTAAGTTAAAAAGTGATAAGTGCTGTAATGCCCCGTGTTTTTCATCACTACCCTGTAGAGCGTTGCTGCCCGCCCTCTCCTGTGTGCAGACCTGTCTGCTGCACCTTCTGGACATGAGCTGGGAGGTTCACGACCTTCCTCTCTTTACGAATATCAAACTTCCTGACCTCCTGCTCAGCATGTCTCAGGAAAACATCAGTGTCCATGACATCGCCATCAGGTAATATAAGACACACTTTCAACAAAGTCACAAGTTCAATGATTTTTAAGAACAGCTTCTGAGGTATTCAGCAGTTTTTGTTTTAGCAAGTCACCATTTTTAATTTCTTAGTGCTTCATGAGGCCATTTTGAGTTTCTCACATGATGTTGAGCTGTTTATCAGCATCTTAAATGTGTTTTAATAATGTGCCCTGTCTGCCTTGTAAATGTGTTTTTAGTCAATGGACGGAGGAGGATGAAATAGCAGACTACAAGAAGAACCAGGAGTGGATGGATGAGTGTATGGACGGCATGTTTGAGAAGTGGTATGACAAAATTGATGAAGAGGACTCCATGGAGGACAGGAGGAAGGTACGACACAGTGATGAAAAGAGAAAAGCGAAAACGTTCAAGAAAAGGGAAAATGCCTTGTATCTGGCTTTAGAAACCCCAAATGCTTTTGTTCTTTTCTTGTTGTAAAAACTATTTTTGATAATGTTTTGTTGTGTATTATGTTACATTTTTTCTTTTAAAGGCTTCTTAAAGGCTTAGGCATGCTTGTGTGAGGCAGTCTTTACTGTGTAGAAGCATGTTTGAACCACAAAGTCTAGTTTGTTCAGCTGATTTCAGAACAAGAGGTTTGCCATAACATGGTACAGTTGTTTATGGACAGATACAAGTATGAAACTGCAACAAGGACATGAACTGAAAAATGCTGAAAAACTTTGAGACTGCACTGCTCGTAACCAAAAGGAGAGTCCATGATGACATAAAACCAAAATATAATGATGCATGAAAAAGGAGTAACTGTGCCAGCTGGGGAATGGGAAATGCAGAAAATTGTGCTGGCATGGTATGTGGCAACTGGGCCTGGTGTAGGGATGGGAATTGAATCTATAATAACGAGCTTAAGGCATGGATATTAATAGTCTTTATTTGAGTAGATAAAACTTTATTGGGAGGACTCCTTCAGGGAAATTAAGATTCCAGCAGCATAGCAAGCACAGGGTAAAAAAAAGCACACAGGTATCTGACAAGTAAAAACGTAACAATTTGCAAATATAAATGTAAGAAAATATAAATAAAAATAAAATAGGGCTACTGGCTACTGTTCCCTCCCGTCCTCTGTCTTCCTGTTACTCCTCCTCCCCCAAAGTGAGGAGTTGTACGGTCTGATGACCTGAGGGACAAAAGAGTTTTTCAATCTGTTAGTCTTGAACTTGGGAAGGAGTAGTCTTTGGCTGAACAGGCTCCTCTGTTACTAGTTTATTTATGCTAAACAATTCCCTCATCAGTTCCTTTTACTTTGTTCTGCTTGCCTTGCAAATCCAGGAGGTCACATGCTTCTTGGAGGTGGTCAGCAGAAAAATTGCAAACAAGTCACGCAAGTGATCATGACAGATGGGAGAGGAAATAGTCAAAATTGTGCTGAACTGTACACAGTATGATGCTAATTGTGCAACATCCCACATCTTGCTTTCAAGCAAAGGCGTAGACACCAGAAGTTGCCTGAAGCATTCTTTAGAAATCTGTGTGGGATGACTTTTCTCATTTAGAAAATGCACAGGAATCAATGAAGAATTGAATCAATCAGCAAATTGACAATTGCATTGATATCAATAAAATCTTGTCAAATCCCATCCCTAGTCTTGCATGAGTGCACACTTAGAGCAGCAGCCATGCAGTGGACTCTGTGGGGGTATATGCAGGTGCATAAGTGCTTTAAATCTGCATGATAATGGAGGAAGTTCAATGAACTTCAAATAAAAACTGTATTTTAATATGTAGCAAATAAAATGCTTACCATGCAGACCATTTCTAAGTCAAAATGTATTTAAGTTGCTCATGAAGCTACGCAGTCTGACACTTTTACAGACTTCAGTTATTGCATTGAACACAGCAGCTGTTTTGAGTCGCAACACAAGCTCAGCTCTTTTGGATGCAGCCTGTCGTAGCGTTCTAGCATTATAAACTTATACACTATATTACCAAAAGTATTCACTCAGCTATTGAATTCAGATGTTCCAATCACCTCCATGACCACAGCTGTTTAGAATCAAACATCTCAGCATGCAGACTGCTGCTACAAACATTTGTGACAGAATGGGTCGCTCTCAGGAGCTCATTGTATTCCAGCGTGGTGCTGTGATAGGCCTGTGCACTAAGTCCAGCTGTGAAATGTCCTCACTACTAAATATTCCACAGTCAACTGTTAGTGGTGTTATAACAAAGTGCACAGAGTCCTGACCTGAACCCCATAGAACACCTTTGGGATGAATTAGAGCAGGCCTTCTCGTACAACATCATCACAAAAGTGCTTCTGGAAGAATGGTCGAAAATTCCCATTAACACTCCCAAACCTTGTGGAAGCCTTCCCAGAAGAGTTGAAGCTGTTAGACCCGCAAAGGGTGGGCCAACATCATGTTAAACCCTGTGGATTAAGAATGGGATGTCACTCAAGTTCATATGTGTGTGAAGACAGACGAGCGAATACCTTTGGCAGTATATTGTGTTTGAATATTAAACTTCTCCTTATGAAGCGTTGATTAACTGATATTATTATTGAATCATTTCTCTCGTCTGTCCACAGATGCACATGTTCATTGCACGTTACTGTGACCTGCTAAATGTTGTGATCTCCTGTGACGGCTGTGAGAGGATGGCACCGTGGCATCGCTACAGATGTCTGCAGTGTATGGACATGGACCTCTGCAAGACCTGTTTCCTCAGTGAGCTCACACACTACGCCACACTTTTCAAATGTCACACAATCATTTTTAGCTCACACGGTAGAACAACAGGGTTAATGCATTTGTATTGAGTTTGATTAGATGTAAAGGGAATGTGATTATTTCTAACCAGGTGGAGCGAAGCCTGAGGGCCACGAGGATGACCATGAGATGGTGAACATGGAGTACGCCTGTGATCACTGTCAGGGTCTGATCGTAGGCAGCAGAATCAACTGTAACGTCTGTGAAGACTTCGATCTCTGCTTTGGATGCTACCATGCAAAGAAATATCCAGACAGGTGACTCATCGTACTCTAATCTTGTGATATTTTCCTACTTTTCAACCATAAACGTCCAAGTAGTTTATCAGATTATCCCCCTACAGCCACCTGCCTACCCATCGGATCACAGTTTACCCCATGGTGACGATACGAATCAGCGACCGTCACCGTCTGATCCAGCCCTACATCCACAACTACTCCTGGCTGCTGTTTGCTGCTCTGGCTCTCTACACATCAGAGCTGAGCAGTGAGAAGAAGACTGAGGGAGAGTCTTTGAACAGCGAAACTCTGGGCCAGGCCTCAACCCTGCAGACGTGCTGCTCCCAGCTCATTACTGACTGTCTCCTCAAAGGACAGACTGGCAAAGGTAAGTGCAGACATATTTTTAAGTTGTATTTTGATACCCTGAAGAATATGCTATTTTTTAAGTATAAAGAGTGTAAGAGGAGGATCAGTAACACAGTAATGTCCTTATGCTAATTATGGGGCCTGCTCCTTGTCAGCATTGCATAAAAATTAAACCTTAGGGAACATTTTTCATCGTTCTTGTTCTTCTGAAGGAGGTCAAAGTTTTTTGAAGCTTCCTGTTTTCCTTGCTTCTATAATCTTAGGTCATGCCCTGATTTAACAAATACAACTCTGCAGTGTAATAATTCATGATCTGAAGAGATGCTGGAGGGTAATATCTAATTTTAACGGGGCATTGACCAGCTAATTGTTCCCTCTGTCTGTATTATATGCCAAGCTAGGGGAATTAGATGCTAAGCCTTGCTCTGTGCTTATCTCAAAGACACAACACTGCTATTTTATGGTATGATTAGAGGGTATTTTTTTTATTAGAGGAATTTCAGTGGCAGAAGCACAGACTGTTTTTTTGTTATTATAAAACTCCAACAATTATATATTATTGGTGGATAATAATATTCACCAAGGGCAGTGATGATCCTCGCTGTTATTGAAACATTTTGAACTTAGACATATTTAGGTAGTGATGAATATGAACGATACTTTCTTCTCTTTCCTCTAATATTTACTTTTGAGAAAAATCATGACAATAAGTTTCAGCAAATCATCTATAAAATTAAACATCAATATCTTAAATGATAAGCACTAAGGACAACAGATGAAGTGTTCATGCTCGTAGCCTTCATAAAACTAAGAGAAGTCCAGTTACAACGGCTAATTTGACAATAAATGATTTTAAAAATAGTGAAGTCCATCAACTTTTGCCACTAATCTATGAAATAATTAAATAATATGACATCCATTTTGGCCAATTGTTGAATTTAGTTTCCATTCAATTCAGGTGTCCCATTAAAAATAAACACAAAGAGAGCTTTAGTCATTACAGGACTTCATCCAGTGGCTTAGGTTAACAAATGCTGCATTAATACACTAATTAATGACTCCAAAAGTTTATGAAGTCATTGTTAAACATAAATCTAAAACCTATGTTTTTGGCAATGAACATCATCGGAAATAATTGGACTTTCTGAATATTATTAAAACACAGCACTTTTCAGGGGAATTAAAGCATTTCACTGTTTTTTTACCGTCATTATCACTTAGAAGGCGTTGCTCTCTGCCACTGAGCGGATGGAAATGAGTCTGGTGCACAAATTGTGACGTCAAAAGCAGTTCATTTTGGAAAACTATGTGCCTTTAAAAAAAAAAAGTTTAAATAGTATCTCAAAGTGAGCTTTTGGAGAAACCAGAAATTCTGCTTTCTATTCTTTTGAAACATTTTGTTCAGAGGGTCAAGCGTCTCACAGTATCTCAGATTATTATCTTTTGTATTTTTATGTTTTATTTCCTTGCAACTTAAAAAGAGAAATTTTCACACTATGCTCCATATAGGTCTGCGTTCCTCTGCCTTGCTCGCCCTGCTCTCGTCCAATGACTCGTCCTCTGACAGTGAGCTGTGTCCAGTGTCTCCAGAGTCCTCTCAGGAGATCAGCACGGCCACTGACACGTCCTCTCTGCCTGGATCCACTGCTGCCATCTGCTCCCCTTCATCTCCAAAGGACAAGGTGATGTCAGATATCATAATACAGCATTAACTAATGAAGTGACAGCAGTCAGTGGCTGTAAAACAAGTGGAAATAAACTGATAGATGTTAAGACATACACATGAAATGCACATTGAATTAATGTTCAAGTTCCAGTGGAAGAGCATGCACAGACCTTTCAGTTCAGGTATCACACAGTTTGGTATCCTAACAATTTCAATTAAAGAAAATTGGGACTAAAAACATACTGAATGTTTGTTTTCCTCCCATCTCCAGAGCAAATCATCAGCTAAAGAGAAGAAGCCAAAGGACGTGAGCTCTCCTCCTGCTCCTCCTGAGGTCTTGTCTCCTCCGGGCGCTGGAGAGCAGGAGAAAATGAAGCTGGTTACTCAGGACACGCTGGACTCCCCCAGCCTCAGCCAGACCCCCTCAGTGTCCAGTGAAGACCCCCTCTCTCCTGTGGTCAGAAGTAAGCAACAAGTTGAACAGGCTGACTACATCTCTGTTCATTTTAAGATGCTTTGCAGGAACAGCTGTCCTCATCAACATATGATGTTTTGAATTTATTCTCAGCTTCAGAGTCTGGACCAGGAGCAGTTAATTCTCCAGCATCTGATGTTGTGAAGACAGACGAGAGGCTGCCACAGGTTCCCCTTCAGGAGCATGTGTTTTCAGAGTGCTCCAGAGAGAGGATCCTGGGACTACTAGCTGCTATGCTTCCACCTGCAAAGCCAGTATGTAAAACTAAGTCCCTTTTTTAATTGATTCAACATGAGGAGTATTAATAAGCTTAAAACAAAACCTGGAGATGCTCTGAAAGGCCTCTACAAGACTTTGAAGGTACCAGCAGGCACTCCAACGAGACCACAACCCTTTCCTCTGTTTGTGTTTGTTTAGCCCTTGTTTAGCCCTTGTTCAGCCCTTTGCTGTATGTCTTAACCGTTCTTTCCCTCACATGTTTTGCAAATGAAGTGTTAAACTAATCAGTTCAAGGTTAAACAGGAAGTTTTGAAGGTTGTTGGGTTTTCAACAAAACTACCCTCCTGTAGCTGCAGTTAGTTTTCTTTTAATTTGTCATACTTTTTTACATCAATAATCAACACTACATGTTGATTTTCAAACGTTTGATTAAGCCAGACTTGCTGTCTCCAGTCTATATGCTGAGCTTTCTAAATGATATGTGTAGTGTTGTATTAAGTGGTGTACACACTACAAGATATTCGGCCTGCCTTTAATTATCAATCCAAGTTTCGGCTCAGATCCCCACTTACCAAAATTCAGCAAAGGCCCGATTATCTGGTGGTCCTAAAGATTATTTTGCTCGATTATCCTGTGGTGTCAGGTGTGTTAACCCTCGCAACTCCAAGCCATTTTATCCTATTTTGTTGCGCTTCGACTTTTTTGTAATAATGCATGTAAAATCTCAATCCTGTCAAGCACAATCAAGCTAAAGCCATCTTTATTAAAGAGGGCCTGGGCTATCATAATATTTAGGTTGTATTTATGTCAGATTTTTTTATTAAAATATACATCACCAAAGAGATAAAACAAATATTAAAAACAGAATTTAAATCTCACAAAACTTTATACAAGTCATGAGCAGATTTATAATGAACAAGCCTTCTCACATCTGTATATACAGTTATGTTCTTAATAATAGCAGTGTGCTTAAAAAGGTGAGTAAACCTCAAAATTCTTCAAATAAATTTTATTTTAATGCACACAAATGCATTGGGGACACTGCACAGTCCATTTCAAAGCAAGAAAATTGGAAAAAGTAATTGAATTTGATAATATTTTACAGAAAGTCAAGAAATATAATGTTAAAAAAATAGCAGTGTTGACATCTTTATTTACAAACTCAAAAAATGAAGTGTATAAACTAAGAATTTCTTGATGATTTAACTTTCCTGAGAATCATAAACTAATATTTAGTTGCATAACCACAGTTTCTGATAACTGCTTCACATCTGTGGTGCATGGAGCCTACCAACTTCTGGCACCGGTCAACAGGTATTGAAGCCCAGGACAATTGTACTACGTTACACAATTGCTCTGCATTTCTTGGTTTTGCCTCATGAACAGCATTTTTTATGTCAGCACACAAGTTTTCTATGGGATTAAGGTCAGGGGATTGTGCTGGCCACTACATTACTTAAATTTTGTTTGTCTTGAACCATGATTTTGCTTGCTTGCTGGTGTGTTTGGGGTCATTGTCTTGTTGAAACACCCATTTCAAGGGCATTTCCTCTTCAGCATACGGCCAGCATGACTTCTTCCAGTATTCTGATGTACTCAAACTGATCCATGATCCCTGGTATGAGATAAATAGGACCAACACCATAGTAGGAGAAACATCCCCATATCATGATGCTTGCACCACCATGCTTCACTGTCTTCACTGTGTACTGTGGCTTGAATTCAGTGTTTTCAGGTCGTCTGACAAACTGTCTGTGGCCCTTAGACCCAAAAAGAACAATCTTACTCTCATCAGTCCACAAAATATTGCGGACATTTCTTTTTAGGCCAGTCAGTGTGTTCTTTGGCAAATTGTAACCGCTTCAGCACATGTTTTTTTTTCTAACAATGGGACTTTGCGGGGGCTTCTTGCTGGTAGCTTGGCTTCACATAGATGTCGTCTGATTGTTACAGTACTCACAGGCAACCTTAGATCTTCTCTGATCCTCCTGGAGCTGATCATTGGCTGAGCCTTTGCCATTTTGGTTATTCTCCGATCCATTCGAATAGTCGTTCTTCTTTGTCTTCCTCGCCTTTCTGGTTTTGGCTGCCACTTTAAAGCATTTGATATCATTTTAGCTGAACAGCCTATCATTTTCTGAACTTCTTTATAGGTTTTCCCCTCTTTTATTAACTTCTTAATCAAAGAACGCTCTTCTTCTGAACAATGTCTTGAACGACCCATTTTACTCTGTTTTTCAAGGACAAATGCACAGCCACCATATGCAGCGTCAGTCGCCTTGATCCTTCAATAAGGGCCACCTGTTTAACACCTATTTTTTTCACACAATCAATTACCTCACTAATTGAACTCAGCACTGCTATCTTTTTGAACACGTCCCTTTCAGTTAATGATTCAGTTTCACAGAATCAGCAGCATGCACGTCATGCCTGTCGGGTCTGTTGGTTTTCTATACCTTTACTAAACCTTCTAGAAACGCACTTGCAGTGTAGAAATTGAAACTCTAACAAAAACAGTGATTTATCTTGCTAGTGATGTGGGACTGCTATTATTTTGAACACAACTGTAGTTCACTCAAGCCTTGGCTACTATTGAAATGAAAATATATCAAGAGACTGATAGCAAAAACTATTCACATATTTACAGTTATTCCTCAAGATGTTTTCTCACCTCAAAGAGGTATTAGTGCAACTTTGAAGGCAATTTCTGACTCAGATAACTCAAAGGTAACTATCTTTCCCTTGTTGACCTTTGGCTGCTCCCGATTGGAAGCTACAGTAAAGAAGATAAGAGAGGAAGAAAATGGGTGCGTCCAGTTGGTCCATAGGACTGACAGGAAGTTGTCACCATCTGTAAGGCTCTAAATAGAGGTCTAATAACTCACTGATTAAGGATTTTTTGCTGTGGACTCAAAAATTCAAAATATCCAAAATAAAACACGGCACCTCAAGACTGAGTTAAAAACATTTCGGTAGGGATATATTTGACTGAATTAAAAAACTTTGATCTCCCAAACACATTTGTCCCCATAAAGCTCTGTTACATGCTTTCAGAGATGTAAGTGATTAAATTAGGAGTGGCAGCTTTGGGGTGCAGATGATCCCATAGATTTGGGAGTGTTGAGAGTCATTTTATCGTCTTGAGAGGATCCAGGACGCTCCGACTTGAAGTCATACATTATGTTCAATTTTTACAATCTGAAATCCTGATGTAGGGTGGAGTGCACTGAGGACAGCCGAGCACGTCCTCTGTGTTTTGTCACGTGGAATAGAAAAAAGCCAGTCTGGGAGCAGGCTGGCTGAAGCTGGAAGGAGAGGGGATATCACAACCACCAAGGATGTCAGAGAAAACAAGCCACTAGCCGCACTTAGCTTTAATTCCCTCTTGTCTGCCATGTTTGTTTACACTAAAGTCACGTTTGAAAACGTGAGATTACAAGCTGCCAGAGTAAAAGCCCCGGTTGTTGGTGAGTGAGTCGGTTGGTGTGTGGTGTTCCCTGTCTATCTTCTTGTGACACACCACACACTAAAAGAACAAAAGTGTTTAATCTGCCATTGTTTGTCTTGCAGTGCAGTACTACTTAAGTGCAGATCATATTGAATACATCCACTCAAATCAAATGTACCAAACACTCTTAAAGAGTTAACTGTTCAGTCTGTTTTATCAACACCTATATATTCTTTGTTTATTCCCTTTAAACTTCATTATATAATATTATCGTCTCTCCTTCCTCCGCAGGGTATCACCTTATCTCTGCCCAGTCTGAACTCCATCCTTCCCCAGCTCTTCAGAGCCGTCATCTCCAATGCCGGCTCTCTAAACGAGACCTTCCACCTCACTCTGGGACTGCTGGGTCAGCTGCTGCTCAGGATCTCTCCCACAGAGTCCGACACCGCCGTTACAGAGGCTCTGGCTGACAAATATGAGCTGCTGACTCAGGGAGAAGCGGCCAGTTTAGACACACAGGGCTGGAAGACAACACAGCTGCTGTTTAGCCTGGGGGCTGTCTGTTTAGACAGGTAAGAGGAGGAAACACTGATAATACCAGGGGATGAGCTGTAATGAGTGTTTTTGTATGCACATTTTAAATTAGGCTTCACATTTAGCGTCTTTTACTAGACAGATTATAACTCAAACTGTAGAACAAATAGAGGAAGTAACATGGAATAGCAGCAACAGACAAGAGCATAAGCTGTGATAGTGACGACTAGGGCTGTACGGTATTACAGAAAGTACCTTTGCTCTCTGCTAGATGTTATGTAGTATGAGGAAATACATAAATGCATTCCAGACTAATTATTAAAATTATATAGGCTTTTATGTAACAAAATGAAACTCCAGTGGTACATTTTTGTCATAATTTATGTCTATCGTATATTAGTCAGCACTACATGACAAAAAGGTGCCATCGTCACATGTTTCAAATTCAGTTCAAAATGAGCATTTCTGGGCATTTTTATTTTAAATTTATGTCAACATTTTTAAGCAATTCTTCCCAGTGTATTGAGAGTGGATTCCTGTATATAAGAACATTGTTTATATTCTTGACATTAAGAGTTATTTTTTGAATGAGTGCTCCACTGTTACAAAGCTGGGGTTTGAGCCCTTGACTTAGAGCAGGGGTGCCCAAACTTTTCTTCACTGAGGGCCACATACAGAACTAGAAAGCACTCAGAAACCTCTGCAAAGATAGTTAACATATTGCTGTTACATCTATAAGCAATAGCTCCATGATGAAGTTACCATCATAATATGATTCATGACCCTGAAAACCCACACCTAGTGCTCAGAATCATGTAGATGTCGTTATCAGTTAGACAGTTATTGAGCAAAAACGATCGTTTGCTAATGGCAGTTTTTGTGTAATCTTGCTAACAAACAAACAAACATATGCCAGCAAAAACATAACCTCCTTGGCAGAGGTAAAAATGTAAGGATGTTCAGGCCACCTAGATACACCTTATCTTTTGTAAATTCATGTTAGTTAAACCATCCATTCACCTATTTCTACTTACTCATTTTCGAGGTCACAGGGGGCATGAGCCTATTCAAGATGACCCTGGGTAAGAGGCAGGGTACACCCTAAAGCGGTCACCAGCCAACTGCAGGGCCACATAGAGAGACAGACCACCATTCACACACTCACCCACACTTAAGGGCAAATTTTAGTCAGCAAACTTCCCAATGAGCATTCTTCGGTCTGTGGGAGTTAAGCCTGAGTGCTCTGAGAGAGCCCATGCATGCATGCAAACTACACACTTGAAAGGCCCTGCCCAACCCGGGGATCGAACTGGCGACTTCCTTCCTGTGAGGCAAGCACACTACATGCTGTGCCACCTTGACGTCCTTGTAAAGCCACTCAAATGTAAAAATAGACACTCACATTATTCCTTTAGTGACTGTACATGACAGATAGCTGTTCACTGAAGAATTTGGGGTAGCTATCAGATTACAGGGGGTCTGTTGGGCATTGCTCTCACTGGATCTGCCCTGCCCTGTAGCAGAGAGGAGACATGAGAAAACTGCCCAGAGTTTAATTATTTTGGGAGGGGGGATTGATGCTTTAAAAATCAGATTCTGAGACAGGGGAGAAAGCAGAGCAAATAAGCACAACTCATGCTGCTGTGCTAGCATAATCCATTTGACTTTATCAGGGTTTTATGAAAAAAAAATTATTTCTGTCATTATTATCTTTGTAAATATGTTTAATATTTATTTTGTCCCTTAGCTTTGTCTCAATGAAACTAAACAATGCATTGTAGTCGGCTACAGGCATTAGCTTCACATGCTTAAGAAGCGTCTGATGCAGACCATGCTTTACATTTTTAGAATTTGCTGCAGGAAAAAAATACTTACTGATGACAGACTGTATTTGGCCCCTGGGCCATAGCTTTGAAACTCTGATTAAGCCAAAGCACTCTGTTACAGTGTACAGTAGTTTATGTTTAGCTGATATTTATTTAGAAGTAACCCAGTTAAGGTTAACAACTAATGTTCTCTCAAGAAACTTTTTTATGATTTTACTTTGTCAGTAAATCAAGTTTACTTAAGTCCTTGTTTGGATGAAACGCTGTTTTACTTTGGAAAAAAAAAAGTCAATTTCTAGTAGGCTACAACATTAGCATAATCACAGGAAAAGTAATTTGCTTTGAACAGAAAAGTAACTAAAGGAAACAGTAAAAATGTTAAGAGTTTAAATCACAAGTGCAGACTACGCTTAACTTGTCCGCTGGCTTGTCTTTATGTTTTCCTCATCACAGTTGAACTTATAAAAAATCAGTGAAAGTCAAATGAGTGAGGCAGCTGTGTATTTTGATTCGTGCAGTTGCATACTTCTGAAAATCATTGAAATATTGCAGCCTTTGGACAGCTGTTTTTAAAATGTATTTCCTTGTGTTTTTCAGTCGTATTGGTCTGGACTGGGCCTGCACGGTGGCAGATATCTTACACAGTCTGAATGTGTGTCCGGAGTGGAGCACAGTCATCGCTGCCTTCACTGACCATTGTATTCAGCAGCTTCCACAAACACTCAAACGCACCAACTTGTTCACCCTGCTGGTGCTGGTGGGCTTCCCTGAGGTAAGTCTGTAAACACTCAGTCCTCTAATTCTGTTTTCTGTCAGAATTTCCATGTTGTGTCTTTGTGTGTTTGAGTAGGTGAGTATTGTATGTGAATTGCGAGGGGGGGGGTCTTATGTTTTCATTTTAAGCAATTTTCTACTTTTTATTTTTATTTATTACTTTATTTTATTTCTTATGTAAAAAGAAATATTTCTTATATTATTTCTTATTTCTTATGTACAAAATCCTGTATGAAAAGTGCTATCCAAATAAAGTTTGATTGATTGATTGACATGATTGGTAGAGTGTTGAACATTGTGTTTTTTCACTGTATAAACGCTCTGTGACTCCTCTGTGTGTGTCAGGTGCTGTGTGTGGGCACCCAGACAGTTTTTATTGACAACGCCAATGAGCAGCACAACATGATCCTGCTCAAACACTTCACAGAGAAGAACCACGCTGCTGTGGTGGACGTGAAGACTCGCAAGAGGAAAACAGGTCAGTGAAGCCGCAGCACCACTTAAAGCTCTGCCAGTGTTTATGAATATACAGACAATTAACCCTCTGTGTGGTTTCTCCGTGCTTGTAGTGAAGGACTACCAGCTCATCCAGTCTCAGGACTCCACTGCAACAGGTTTACCAGGGCAGACAGAGGGCCAGGGCTCCCAGAAGACCCTGCTGAGTCGCTACCTGACCAACTTCACATCCATCATCAGCCACCTGCTGCAGACCAACCAGGACAACAGCTCTTCTGATGCTGTGGAGGCATCGTGGGTTCTTTCTCTGGCTCTTAAAGGCCTCTACAATACTCTGAAGGTACCAGAATCCAGGAGGTGGGATCTTATTACAGTTATTGAGTCAAAATGTACTTTTTAGTCAAGTCACGTAAATTCTGTTTATTTATGTATACATTTAAAAACAGCATCAGGAGACCAACGAGCCTCAGAGACGTGGGCAAAATATAATGTGCATTGATACATACAAATGCACATAAAAACACGCAACATGTGTACATGCATGAACAAACTTATGTGACACTTAAGTTTATGAAAACAGCCAGGAGACAATAACATTATGCTTTGATATGGGATTTAAATACATGAAGTGAGTTTGCACCTCAGATCTTTGGAGGCATCAGACAGGGGCCTGAAAACCCATAGCTGCCTATTAGTCTCTAGTAGGTATTATTGGGGGGTGTTAGGGGTTAAAGGGTTATTTAAGTTACAGGGAGCCATGTACATTCATGACCACAATGTACCCATCTTCCATAGGCTTCTCCCAGCAGGATAATGCACCATGTCACAAAGCTCACATCGTCTCAGACACGTTTTTTGAACATGACAATGACATCACTGTACTCCAGTCGCCTCCACAGTCACCAGACCTCAATCCAGTAGAGAACTTTTGGGATGTGGTGTAGTGGGTGTCACACCATGTTTGTGCACCCTCACAACAATCTGCAGCAACTTCATGGCAACATGGAACAACATCTCTGAAGAATGTTTCCAGCTCTTTACTGAATCTGTACCACCTTACACCTTCAAATATAGGGAAAGGTAACTTGGGATAAGAATCGAAAACCAATACCACTTTAGAATAAATAATAACTCTCTAAAAGAATTGGTATCATAATCGTTTTTGCTTAACGATTCCCTGATCAGTTCCTTCCAGTTGTTCTGTGTGCCAAGTGTGTCTCGCTCTTATCTGCGGCAGTCAACTGAAATGAGAACAAAGAAGTCAAAAATGACAAAATTGTACCTTAATTTTGCACAGTGTTTAGTGGGTGGAAACACCAGCAACTTACAGAAGCATTTATCTGCACAGGATGGGATTGAATATCAGGGATGACGTGTTTGATATTCTTGCCACTGAAAACGTACTTAGTCAAAGTTTTTTCCATGCAGAGAATCATGCAGAGAATCCCAAAAGTTACCTGATAACTGATCTGTGCTGTCCCACCTTTTTTGGCAATTTTCTTTTGGGGTTCTGAGCGTAATGAACTGACCCAAAAAGGTTGAACTAAAAACAATGCAGGCTGTTGATTCATTGTGGAAATCGTCCCTTCCTGTGTGACAGATGCTTAATGATGACAACGCACTGCGCCCTTTTCTACATTTACAACAAAAAATGTTCAATGAGGACATGAGGACTTCAGAGGTACACATTCCTGGCCATTGTTGAAGAGGAGGAAGTTCAGATAGAGTGGGAAAAAGCTGGCCACATCCCACATCTTTTGGCTTACACTTCCTCCCTCACTTGATGGTGCAGCTGGCAGTGAGATCAGGGTTTACTGCTCTAAAACGCTCCAAACTGTACTGAACCAAACCAGAGCACTCTGATAACGCAGCTTAAGTAACAGTTTAAACTCCACTTTTACGATGATTCCAAATTTTGCATTTCATTTGGGGATCAAGGTCTTAGAGTCCAGAGAAAGAGTGAAGACGAACAGAATCCAAGTTGCGTTAAGTCTATTGTAAACTTTCTACAATCAGTGATGATGTTACAGTTTTTATGACATTTTCCAGCACTAACACATTACTGAAAACAATCCAGGCAACTTAGTTGTAACCTTGTGCCGCAGCTTGAACAGCCTGATTTAATGCCTGTAGTCTGACAGATCCATCTTGCCAAGCTCCAAACTACAACAACTGAGATCGGCCCAAAGTGGCCCAATCAGAGTCCTTTAGAGCAGGAAGAGAATCGGGTGACAAGCAAAAAGACAGCAGGAAGTGATTACACTTACAGGAATTAGCATAGATGCTAACAGTTTCAGTAGCAGTTTTATCAGATCATGACTGCATTACACTATCAACCTATCCATAGTAAGGATATTTTCGCTCCACTTCTGACATGTTTTGACGAGAGCTTGCTTTACGAGGTGGCTCACGTTCTGTAGGGCAGTAGGGCCCGCCCATGGCATTATCTGACTGGCCCACCCTAAATGTAATTGACAGAACAATTGCACAATCACCTGCCAGATATGCTTCAGAAAGGTTCTGCTCTCACCAAACTCTTTCTATGGGCTTTCTCCCAGATGGACTAGTGAAATATATATTGAATGGTTCATCTGGTGTGCCAGGTTAACTTGGGTGATAGGTGTGAGAATAAAGCAGAAACGCTCTGCTCAACATTAGCATCAACATCTGCCTCAGTTCACTGCTGTGCTCAAACATCATCTCAACATTTTACTAGAGAGCTAACAGGAAATTTACCTTCATTGAGGGTTAGAGCATATTCAACACTCAGCCTTCATGTATGCACACCAGAAGTTTTCAGGAGAGCATCTATGAAGTGGTTTTTATTCTGTTGTGTAGAAACACGGAGTAGAAAACGCTCAGGGGGACATCCAGCAGTCAGGCCTCACCCAGCTGCTGGTGAGGAAGTGCAGCAAAGGGACGGGCTTCAGCAAGCTGTGGCTGCTGAGAGATCTGGAGATCCTCTCCATCATGCTCTACTCCTCCAAGAGGGAGATCCACTCCATGGCCCAGGACCCTGACAGAGACCAGAGGGAGCAGGACAAGGAGCACGACTCGGACCACTCCAGCTGCTGCGCCGACGACACGGACGTGAACAGACCTGACCCCCTAGAGGGTCTTGATGAGGAGACAAAGATTTGCTTCCAGGTGATAAGAGATGAAATTCCTAATATATACAGAGATGTATTTTGGGATATTTTATAATAAAGTCCTTTATTCCTCAATGCAGATCACCCACGATGCCTTAAACGCGCCTCTGCCCATCCTGCGAGCCATGTACGAGCTGCAGATGAAGAGGACCGACTCCTTCTTCCTGGAGGTGCAGAAAAGGTCAGAGTTCTTATTTCCTGTTAATTTAGTTTTTCTTTATACCATCCACAAATGTAAAGGTCACTGAAGACTTCCTGTGTGTGTTGTCCTCCTGTGGTATTTCAGATTTGATGGAGAAGAGATAAAAACAGATGAGACAATCCGAACACTGGCTCAGAAGTGGCAGCCACTGAGGCGGCCTCGCTCTGAGGAGAGGAACACCAAGGCTGTGGACACGGACATGATCGTGATTTCATGTGTGGTGAGTTTGTTCATGTGCCTCCACTTTTGGATTTTTTTTTAACTTGTTTTTTATTGTTTTTTTTTTACTGTAACACTCACAGTGTCAGGGCATAGCAGATTAATTTCATTCATCAATCCTTCTTTTATCAATGTCCTTGTTGTCCAGTGAAAGTGGTGGTAACCTCTTCTGTCCTCTTGAATCAGTCCACTTTTCCCACTTTTCTACAAATTGTGTTTCCTGCAATCTTAATTTGTGTGTGAGTTTCTCCATTACAAATATTTCTTCACCAGTGCACACCGACTGATCCCCAGTCAGTAGTTCTTCTTATACCACAATTTGGTGATTCCTTTTTTAACTTGATGATAGTAGCATTTTAACAAGGTACTCATCTTTTCTTTATATTATATTGTTATACATTTCCCAAATACAATATCTTAAATATTTTGGGTATTCTATTATTTTTGCAAACTTTGCCATTTTTCATCCCAATACCCTTTTAATTTTGGGCAAGATCAGAATATGTGTGTGTGGTCTGCATCAACGTGTTCACATGATCTCCAGCACTGCTGCTGTGTGGATACCAATTTCTTCCTAATCTTTGGAATTATAAAAAAAATCGGACAAAATTTTTCCAGTTAATCTCTCTCCAAGTTCTGGAGCTAGTGACTGTGCAATGCGATTTACACACATTTCGATTTTTATTAAGACAATGAGCAGCACCCATCAGCTGTCATTGCACAAACTTCTGATTATTATTCTCTCTTTTATTAAAAATCACAACTGTTAGATCTGAGTGCTGAAGGTGGGAGATTTATCTCCAATATTTTCTTTGTACTTTTATGTAGTTTAAGCCAATATTGACTAATTTAGGGCAACGCATAAAACATTAGAGGGATTGGCTTAATTCTCACCACAATGTCTCCAAAACCTCGTATCTTTTTCTGTTTGTTTTTTTTTTGTGGTGGCACTGGAAAAACAAAGTCAAAAGTTCTCCGAGTTTTCCTCCCTTAACAGAACTTGAAAGTCTTTTTGATTCACTGTTGTGTCTTTTCAACCAAAGAAAGTTAGAAGGGCTTCATTTTTCTACAACAGAAGATATGACATTAAATAGCATATAACATTATAAAATGCAAAAGCTCAGAAGCATCGTCATGTCAAAAAGCCTGACAAACAATTCTTTTTCATATCGCTTTGGGCTAGTAAAATATGCCTAGGCATTTGTTTTTCCTCACAACCTTTGGTAGCATTTTGATTTGTTTTGCAGTACAACCAGAATTGCTATTTGATAGTATCAAATTAGTTATTAAACCCTTTATAACGCCTTACCCTCCTGTGTTACTGTTACATGGTTGGACAAATTCACCTGTGGTTGAGCTCTTTCCCATTTGAAACTTTTGTAAAGTCCCAACCTCATCAAGAACAACCCTTTTAAGACCACAAAAACATTTTGACTGACTCAGTTATTTGAACCCTGCCCTCTTTCTGGTTCTGGAGGGGTACAGTTCCTGGATGGAGGGCAGGGGGGCTCGATGATCCGTTCAGCACTACTGGCAATAAAAACTTGGTTTGCTTTTAAGTAATTTTGTAGCTTCTAAAAATTACTAAAATTTCACATAACATAAAAAATAAATTACCTCCAAGCAGGACAGTATTTTAAACCCAAAGCTTTATCCCAAAGGGACAGCCAGTCCTGGTCTAAAGTCCTGAAGACCTTTACACATATTTTAGGAAGAGATTAAATACCTTTAGAGGTAACAAACATTTAAAAAAGTTTGGAGTTGCTATCTTCTGTATGTTATTACACTAGCAACTCCTGATCTTGACCCTCCTCCCACAGTCTAAACCCAGTCACTGTGAAAAGGCCACAGAGGAAATCAACGTCGTGGCCCAGAAGCTCATCACCAATTCAGAGAGCGACTTGCAGCTCAGCTACGCCAAACAGAGGCGAACAAAAAGTTCAGCTCTGCTGCACAAGGAGCTGGACGTACGCAGCAACCGGGCAGTTCGTCAATACCTGGTGAAGGTCAACCAGGCCATCGCCACACTGTACGCCCGCCATGTTCTGGCCCTGCTGCTGGCTGACTGGCCTGTGGAGGCGGCGCTGAGCGAGGAGGCGCTGGAGCTGAACGGGGCCTCCCACATGGCCTACATCCTGGACATGCTGATGCAGCTGGAGGAGAGGCCGCTGTGGGAGAAGGTGGGCGGTTCAGTCTCTATATTTTCTTCACACAGGTTAGTCAGATTTTGTATTTTAATGTTTTTTCAATGTTGTCTTGATGATCAGATTCTGCAGAGGGTGCTGAAGGGCTGCAGTCAGAGCATGCTGTGCAGTCTGTCTCTCACTGCCTGTCAGTTCATGGAGGAGCCCGGGATGGCCATACAGATAAGAGAGTCCAAACATCCGTACGACAATAACACCAACTTTGAGGTTTGTAAATGGCTCTTTTTCTGTATTTTTTTTAGCATAAACTGTATTTACAGGCGGCTATTTATCAGAATCAGCACCAGAATCAGAAATACTTTATTAATCCCCAACTGGAAATTTGGTTGTTCTAGTTGCTTTTATACACAGTATAGCAGTAGGAATATCAAACAAAGACATTAAAATAGATAAGAGCATTAAAAGTTAAGTAAGCAGGTTGCAACATGCAGAATCTTTAAGCAGTATCAACTTCCTTATGAAGGAAAATACATTAATAAGTAAAGTGAGACTTTGAACAAGACCAAGTAATTTAAATTAACAATAGAAACAGTATTAATAATATGAATGTAATATGACAGCACTGTTTGACAGTAGAGCACATTCTTCACATTAAAGAAAGGAAGTTTGTTACTTGCTTTATTATCTCCTTTAGCTTAGGAAACACTGGACCATCCTTTACGAAAGGAAAGGAGAAAGGAGCACCCCCAATTTTTGTGGGACTATGAAGATATGTATATGCACATTACTGTGTAAACATTTTTGAAGGTACAGAGAAAGAGATATTTGCTTTGTAATTTATAAAGCACTTTAAAGCATTTCTTTCTCTCCATAACCGCCTACAGTGTTGATGAATATTAAACATACGATTTTGATACTTGTTTCCTATATTAATATTATATTTTAATTACCACATTTCCATCTATCTTAATTTATGAAGTTAATCATGCCAGTAATAAGACAGAACAATGGGGTCTCTAATAATGTTTATGAAAAAACAATCAGTAAAAGGACAAATGAGGCATTTTACAATACTTCAAATATAATGACAAATTTAAACAATGTTCACTTGATATATGTGAATGAAACAGGGAGAATAGTGCTTCTGAAACATGCTGCATGTATTATCAGACTTCAGGTTTTCAGTTCCCTGTCAAAGATGTCAACATTTATAGATGTTCTCACCTAACCTCACAGCTGTGAGCAGAAAACACAAACTGCATGACCAAAGGACAAAACACCTGTCACAGGTAAATTGAGGGATCCTGGATTGTAAATGTTAATAGGTCAAGCCCACACAAAACACTGCTGTGAGGTAAAGCAGAGGGCAGAGACGCTTCATGTAGTTCTCATTTTTGGAACATTGTGGTTCGTCATGGCTTACCTACACCATATCGTCGTCGCATAAATATGACACCAATTGAAAGTGCAGTCGAATTCCTCTTTTACTGCAGTCCTCCTTCCTCTCCTTATTCCCTTCTTTCCTTGACCCTGTGACGTTTTCCATCGGGGTTAAGGTAAAGTGGATATGAAAGGACTTATGGAGGAGTTTTCTTGACTTTTCGAACACAGCCAAGAATCTAACAAACGTCTGGAAAACATAACCTCTTTAGTGGAGGTAACAAGTGTGTCCACTTTCCAGTTCAGTGTAAAGACTGTATTGTTTTCACATTTTCAGGATAAGGTGCACATCCCTGGGGCGATCTACCTGTCTATAAAGTTTGACTCACGCTGCTACACAGAGGAGGGCTGTGACGAGCTCATCATGTCCAGCAGCAGTGATTTCCTCCAGGATGTTCACAACTTCAGTGGATCACCTCAGAAATGGTCCGATTTTGAGATTCCTGGTGAGTCATGATTTACTTTTCTGCATTATGTGTCATGTTTGTGTGTATTTTTCATCCCTTGGTTTCGTAATTAAAGTCTTTCATGATCTGTTTTCTCTCAGGTGACACTCTGTACTACAGATTCATGTCAGACATGAGCAACACAGAGTGGGGCTTCAAGTTCACAGTTACAGGAGGACACAGGGGGCGTTTCCAGACAGGTAATAAACAGTCAACACTTTAACAAATCCTAACACATTTGTATAATCCAGCAAACTAAGAAGAATTCATCCTAAAAAAAAAAATCCACTCTCCACTTCCCCTTGTTTCGAACCAGGTTTTGAGATCCTGAAGCAAATGTTGGCAGATGAACAAGTGCTGGGTCACCTTCCTCTGGCCGACATCTGGGAGTGGCAGGTTGGCGTGGCCTGTCGCCAAACTGGAAACCAGCGTCTCAAAGCCATCCACCTGTTGCTCCGCCTCCTGCAGTGTCCGTCCACAAAGTAAGAGTCGACTCACAGATTTCTGTTTTCTTTCTTTGCACTGCTCCTCAGCGGTTTACTCCCTCTTGTGTCCAGTTATACATAAAAAAATTTTAACCACACATTTGTTTTCTGTCAGACACCCGAAGTAACTTGTTGGGCCCAGTTAATGAAGAGCGAACAGCTGTGTATTTTTTACGTGGTGCAGCCTTTAACCTCCACACAGGGTTTGCATAAAAGCCTCATAAACGTCACCGCGGATGTGAGGTAAAGGATGTGTTCAAGAGTTTGCATACGCAGGCTGACTCGGCCATCGTCAGGTCACGCTAACATGAAAGCATCGTCCATCTGAAGTCATGTTTCCCTCTTATTAAAAGTGTGCATTATTTGACTTTTCACATTTATCTGACAGCAGAGATCCTCAGAATTTGTGACATGAACACAAATGCATTATTTCATGATGTAAAACATGTTCATCAGACCAGTTATGGAGCACTAGATTAGACCTAACAGTATTACAGTTTCAATTTTGTTTTTAAAACAAAAGTTTTTCTTCTCAACTCAAAATGAGATTCTCTTGTTGTGTGAAGATGCTGACTTTATCTCCTGGCCCACAGCTTGAATTATTCATACCCAGTTAAAAGCAGTTTTTGATACCTAATCCTTTTTTCAGCCAGGAGCTGTCATGATATCTGGTTTTCACCTTGGCTTTTTTTGTGGCCAAAAAAAACCCCACAATAACAATATTATCATGGAACTCATCAGAAATTTTTGGGAAAAAAATCAATGCTCAAAGTCAAGTCGATCTTCAGCTTTATTGTTTGTCTCAGCTTTGGCATTATTCAGGGACAGTCTGCAACCATAACAGCACAAAAATGTCCAAAGAATAACAGTGTGCTGTCATCAATCCTGAAAAAGGTAACCCTGCACAAGGCCAAAAATGTGTCATTAGTGCTGATCAAACCAAAATCACTAAATAGTTCAGGGAGTGTGTGTTTGTGTGTGGTATTAACTAAGAGAAGACACCAGACACACATCTAGCAGAGCATCTATTTGTACATGTTTTTACGCAAGAAGTAGCCATAGATCTTGCAACTGACAACAAAATCCCTGATCAGTATCATCTAACTCACAGTTTTTACAAACAGGAGTCTGTACCCTTGACCCTCATCAAAGATTGTGATGTCTAAATAAATTTTAATGATCGATGCTGTTTAAAGATAAAAAAAAGCCCCAGCTATCACAAAATATTGTCTATGAGAAAAACTAAAAGCAACTTTAAGGCAAATTAATCTGAGGGTAGCTGATAGTTTTCTAATATTTCATGGTGTCTGGATTTGCCAGATTCCTTTTCTGTCATCAGGCAGATCCATCTTGCCAAGCTTCAAGCAGTAAACATTGTTCAGAAAGTGACCGGGTTATATAGTTGTGCAGGAGTTAATCCAAATAACTTGGAAGTGAGTTAGCATTTAGCTTTTCCTGATTACCAAGTCCCTTAGTATGTGGGATTTAGAATTCAGGTGTTGGGTAGATGCCTGAAATGAGGTTTGCAATCAACATTCACATATGAGATTTTAATGTTTAATCAGAAATAATACACACTGATGTTGTTCTCTTTTGAATTTAAAGTGTTGCACTAACGTGTGTTTGAAAGGACAGTTGCTAATGAAGAACTAAGGACTACAAAATTAGCTGGGGACCTAACGGCAATCATTTCTGATCATTATTTAAACATCAATAATCCATACAGCCACAGCCATGAGGACCATCTTAATCAGGCCAGTCCATTAGGAGGAAACTCAAAAACAAGAGGTCACAACAAGACATTGTTCACTGGAAACACTGTAGTTGAATTGAAGTCGAACCGCCATGTTGTAGTTCCAAAGTAGCTAAGCTCTTTGCTCTTGCAAATTAAATAAGAAAACATGAAAAACAGGTTAATTTGTTAAGATTATCACAAAGAAGAGAGCATGTAGGTTTCATAATTTTTTTGCTGGCGATAGGGCTAATTATCAGCAATGATCCAAAAGACAGTAAAAAAAATCCAGTAGGTTTTTAGTGTGCCTAAAGTCACAAGAACCAGCGCCGTGCTAACGTCCGAGTTGCCCTACGAAATACATCATCCCTGCACCACTCTATTCAGTGTCCTTTTACAGACAGAGAGGCAGTGGCTATGAGCTGGTTCAGTTGTGTTGAAAGTAGGAAGTGCCTGCAACCCTCTGACCAGTAACAAATGTGAAGGTCAAAACATTTGTTTCATCACCTTCAACATTTCTATGGGATGTAGCCTAGATGGACTTGAAATATATTCAGTGGACATAAATCTGGGATGTTATGTTAGATGGTTTGTAGATTTTGCCAGGCTGCATTAAAATGGCTAAAATGACTTTGACTTCAAGGCCTCTTCTTAACTATTAAAAATGAACATTTGCTCAAACATAGGATTTCTCATAGTGAGCTTTGTAATGGTAGACTTTTGCATGCTAGATTTTAGTAAGACCAATGTGACAATGTTAAGGGAAAAAAAAACCTTTATTAAGCAGCCCCACTGCCCATGATGACAGCTGAGTTGATTCAAGTTGCACCTGATAAGGTTACAGTATGTGTGATGAAACAATAAGTAGTTCATTGCTTTGTCCCTTTAAAGGTGTACTGGAGGCTTTTGTCTGGATGTAACTCATTTTTCTGTTCTGCTGGTGTACCTGTGATTTTCATCTCACTGTATTGATCTGTTTTTCATCGTAGTGCCTGTGAACTGACGCTGCTGCGACCTCTGTGGCAGCTCTTCATGTCCATGGAAAACAGCCTGAGTCAGGACCCCACCAGTATCACTGTGCTGCTGCCTCTGCACAGAGCCCTCACTGAACTCTTCTTCATTGCAGAGGCCAGAGCCATTGTGAGTAACACACATCCATACACCAACACGGACAAAGGTTTTATTTGAATACTATTGCCATCAGTGTCTTTTTTTTTTTAATTTGTTTGGCAAAAATTCCATGTGCTGAATGCCCATGGATTCAATGTTAGCTGTTTGTCGAAAATATTCTGACGTCCCCCAGATTCAGAGAAAATCTGCAGTTTCTCTTGTTTACTGTTAACCACAGTGCCAAGTGCCCAGCAATAAAGCCTGAAATGGTGAATAGAATAAATAAACTGTACCGTACCGTCTTCTTCCGCTTATCCTGGGATGCATCACTAGGGCAGCAGCCTAAGCAGAGAAGCCCAGACTTCATTCTTCTCGGCCACTTCGTCCAGCTCTTCCTGGGGGATCCTGAGGTGTTCCCAGGCACGCTGGGAGACATGGTCTCTCCAGCGTGTCCAGGGTCTCTCCTGAGGTCTCCTTGCCCTGAACACCTCACCAGGGAGGCATCATGGAGGCATCCTGACTAGATGCCCGAGCCACCTCATCTGGCTCCTCTCAATGCGGAGGAGCAGCGGCTCCACTCTGAGCCCCTCCCGGATGACCAAGCTTCTCACCCTGTCTCTAAGGGAGAGCCCAGACATCCTGTGGAGGAAACTCATTTCAGCCACTTGTACCTGGGACCTTGTTCTTTCGGTCACTACCCACAGGACTGACAGGACCACAAACAACATTGTTATCATGTTCTCTTGTTATAGTAGCATAATTGTCTGTTGTGACTCGGCTAAGGTTAATGTCGTGGCTCATTATGACTGTATTGACAACTTTAAGTGTAGTTTGTAACTTGCCGGGCATGCTGCAAAATAACCTACTGACAGTCAGACCTCATTCTTCTGTTGAATGCAGTATGCACTGTGCAGCATACATATGCATCTTTTGCAGACATGTGATTACTGTGATGTTACTCACCACAAGGGACAGCAGAAGTTCTGCTGTTGTCAATAGGCTATAATGCAAGACTTACATTAAGCCCTTGTGATAATTTGCCTCCACCTTGAACCGGGCTTATGCACAAGAAATTTAAATGACAATATATCATTACATGTCCCCTGCCAATACTTGTATGGATTTGGATTACAGAATCAGTTTGGCTCCAAATGCTATGACAATGTTTGAGAATACAACTTTGGTAATATCACTCATTAGGGCTGTCACTATTTCCCAAAATCAAACTCATTTTGTTTTCAAGCAATCGGAGATATGTGGTTATTAATGTGTATGACCCCCCTGGAGGAATGACTATGTGACATTTAGGTATTCAGGGTTTCCACCAGTACATTGTAAGCCTGATGGGCCGCCAGGCTTTGCTTGCCCCCCACCAGGCTAAGTGTCGCTGAACATGTCCCCGCCTCGCTGTCAACCCCCGATCACACACAGGGGTTGTCAAGGCTGGAAACTGTTGCATGTGGACTTGCCCTGCATAACAGTCATAATTTCATATTTGTGTCAACTTTTAACAGTTTGTTTCACAAAAACATGGTGGGCCACCGATGGGCTGCCAGTGGCCCGCCAGCGCCGGCAGCCCTACCACCAGGCTTAGCAAGATTTCTGGGGGAAACCCTGGGTATTTGTTTGGTGTGTTGGTTCATTTTGCAGTGACGACAGACGTATTGCCTCTTCAGGTAAGGTTATTGTGGGAACCATTTGTTAGTCTTTCTCCAAGTTTGATTCTGTTTTCAGTACAAGGCTACTATAGAACGTTGGAAAACTTATCTCAACATTTACTCCATACCTCTATATTTCCCCTTTCTCTATCTTTATCCCTCTCTCTCTGAGGTGAGCATGTTTTTCCTCCTCCCACCTGTTCTGAGCCGGGCCCGGGGCCAAAACGGGCGCTGCCATCTGCCAGACAGCCACGCAGCCCCCCCGACTCCCTGCAGACTGCCTCGGAGAGTCAGAGAGAGAGAGACATGCTATCCATTTTGTGAAGTGGTCTCTCCCTGCCTTTATCTCTCTCTCTCTCTCTCTCTCTCTCAATTGTCTTGCATTATTGATTAAGAGGAATCTCACAGATTAATAGCACACCGTCAGCCAGGAGGTTCCCATCTGTAGATGAGATCGAAGCAGGCAGTTCCAGAAAAAGCAGCGTGTCCCCCCTGCTCCCTGCAGGTCTGCTCACTGCGGCCCCGGGCTGCTGATCTGACAATACAATAACATCAGCCCACTCTTCATTCTGGATAGGTTCTGGGCTCCAATCTGCTCAGGCTGAATGTTTTCTCATGTGAGGGTGGATGAGAGGCACATAGGGAGCAGCAGTGATGGTTCAGCACCAGGGGGCAGTAGTAGTTTGCAGCAGTTTGGAATGAGTGGCCCATATGGATGCTCCAGTGTTAGCAATGAGGGGCAAATAATGGTTGTTTGACACAATCAGGGCATTAAATCTCTATCAAAGTTTGTGTTTGTGTGTGCTACAGTTGTTGTTTTACCTCCTCCCCCATCCAGAGCTTGATGCAGTTTTCAAATGAAGTCCTTGGAAGGAGTAAATGAGTAATTTACGGAGGTCGTTGTTCTTTACTTTGCTGTACTGTTGGCCATAAGATATCACCTGATTCCAAGGCCAGGGAGCCTGTAACAAAGTGCTTTTTCATACCTGATGCATTCAACTTGGAAATTTTAAAAACACTTCCCTAAATGAGTGAAAAGCTATCCTCTCTGTGGTGGGTTGGGGGTTAACTTACTGTCTCGAGTATAAAACAGTTTTGGTTACAATTAACATTGGCCATGAGGTTATCATCTTGAACCTGTGACTCAGTGATGAGTCAAAACATCCAGTAACATTAACTCAGCCTTGTTTTGTATCCAGTGTTTTGTGTCTTCAGGCGTCCTTGTGGTGCGACTCTGCTTAAAACCATTGTCGACTGGACCAAGTGCAGGTGTAGCTAATGGAAACTAATGGGTCAAACTAAACACAGCCCGAGTGTGTGCCATCACGTTTCCCTTGCAAACATGTTTATCCCAAGCTTTATTGTAATAAAGGCTCCTCAGTTGATAGAAAGTTGAGCAGTATCAGCTGATATGATTATCTGATTGTCATTGGTGCCTGAATTTCTCCATACTATCACTGACTCCATGCTCACCTTTGGGGGATCAACAAATCACTATTCCACTTGTCTGCTGCTCTCTGTGCTCAATCATCCTTTTAAACAAACTGTGGCAGAATCATCAAAACATTTTTTTAGGTCCTTTCAGTCAAAAATATTAATACAACATTTAAGTCTGTGTTAAAATTTGTGCACAGACCAACAGGATAAATGCCAACCAACATAGCAAAATGGGCTTCACATTGCTTCAAAACATCTGCACATTTGTGATGCATTTGAGGTCCAGTTGTTAAAATTAAGATGCGTTTATGTTGGCTCGGTAAAGCGAGTATTTGACTAAGGCATGATGCGTTTAAATGCAATTCCAAAAGATGGGAATTTAGATTTTGGCTGAACTTTGAATAAATAATATAAATTGAGGATGAAATATGTTGTCTTAGAAAAAATTAAATAGTTACATAATCATAATGTCACCAAGTTAATGTTCTTAAACATGCTGCCTTTTCTATTTATCAGACTAACTCTACTGTCTAAGGCACAGAATTGATATTTTTCAGTCAATGATTTTGTAAATTTATTTAAAAGACACAAGTAATAAATAATTATTTCATTGTGTAATTCAATAGCCTTTTCTGTAGGATACTTATTGCATTGCTCCATACATGCTTTTTATACTTTAATACTCAACCACTGGTCATAATAACACACAAACATGATTGGTATGAGTATTAGTATTGGCAGGTCACACTAACAGGTGATCATTATCAGCCACAAAGAGCTTGGCTTGATTAGGGCATCACTAATTGTAACAGTAAGCGCTGAAATGAATACCACAGTTTATTTATTTATTTTTATTATTACTTTTTTTATTGCTTTAATCTCTTTTTGTCTTGGCCAAGGCAAACAGATTTCAAAGTTTCTTATCAACAATAGGCAAACAAACTTTTAAACAAAATGACATGTGTTCCAAACCTTAAATAATAAATAAATCAGCAAATGTTTGCCAATAATAACTAAAATGATAAATGTTTAAGGAATGTTCCCGGGGCTGATCATTTTAAATCCAGTTGAACAAAAACTCCTATCAGTCCAACTCTTCTTAGTTAATAAAGCTCTCAATTGTTGAAGCTCTGTTGGTGGAATTCTATTCTAATCTTGCTTGATAAACAATTTCATTTGTTCAATAGCCGGGTCTCTGTTGTTTTATCTGTTCTTCAAACGGCATCTATAATTTTCAGTAGGAGACTTATCTGGGCTGGAGGCCCAATATCCTCCGCTTTAATTTTGAAGGGGAATTTTTAAGCAGTGGAGTGCCTTCTATTCACACTCTTGGACAACAGCTGGTGATAATAGCCTGTAATGCTAATGGACACAGGTTTTACTAGAAAGGTGTGTTTTATATTCAATAAATAGGTACTCAGCTAAAGCTACATACTTTATTTTTTCAACTATTTCCCAGTAGCTGGACTTTTTATTTGATGTTTGCTGAGTCTGTTAAAATAGGCTGAAGTTATTTAAGTGTTTTGTGTGTCGTGACAGCCTCATGATCAGGGGCTTATTTAGCACAACAGATTAAATATTATTAATAAGATGTCCCTAAGATGCACCTTTTAGTTTCAATTAAAATGCAACTAATTGAGTGTAAAAGGGAATATTTCCCTCTCTAGCATTGCCACATGCAGGTCATTTCAGTTTCTCATTAAACTTAATTTTTTGTGTTGGCATACTGGGATTTGCTGTACTTTCTAAGGCTCAAGGTGCAGCATCCTTTTATGAAATAAATTTGAGAAGCTGAAAAGTTTCCTCAATTTGGGTCGCAGCTCATCATTAAGGGGGGATGATGGGTCCCGAAGCCAGACCAGTTGAGAATTACTGGCCCAGAGAACACGACAGGAAGCACTTTACAAAACGATTGGAAATGTTGATTCATCAGACCACAGCTCTTGTCCAATTTGTGTCAGTCCATCTCAGATGACCTCAGGCCCTGAGAAGCTGGCAGTGTTTTCAGGTGCTGTTGATTAATGGCTTTGGCTTTGCATGGTGGAGTTTAAACTTGACCTTGTAGATGTAGCGAATAACTTTGTTAACTGACAGTGGTTTTCAAGTGTGATGTAGGCATCAAGTTCAAAATGACAATGCAAACAAACATTGAAGTTTAGCAGTTTGAAAATTGAATGTTTTGTTTTTGTCGAGTGATTGGTCAAAAGGATTAGCAAATCATTGTATTCCGTTTTTATTTATGTTTTACACAGCGTCCCAAGTTAATTGGAATTGGGGTTTCTAAATGATAATGCAGGGTGATCTTCAGATTTATGAATGAGAGTCTAATTGAATTTAATTCAGTTAATTATGCATTGTGTTTGCGATTGCTTTACATGGAAAGTAATTGAACGACTTTGCTTCACCTTGAGGCCTCCTTGACATTAACATTAAAGACTGTATGTAAAGCCCTGCGCTGAACTGGCAATGCGAAAGGGGCTGTCACGTATGTTTTCACACTTTCTATCCACCCCAATATGAAGCTGAACTTAAAACCTGCACAGCTGTAAGGATCAGAGCACTGCTCCATCTGTCAGCACCCTCCTGTAAAGTGCAGATTAGTGTGGACTAAGGTTGGTGGCCTTCATGTCACATTGACTTACGAGTGTAACTGCAGTGATGACATGCAGCCAGCTTCACTGAGTCCTCTTTGGCCATATTAGGTCTGAACCCGGACCAGCTTATTTTTGAGCTTTCAGAGTCTTCACAGCAGCTCGCATTCCAGTATCAGTCCTCGCTCTCTGGATGTACATGAAGCTCACAGTCCGGTCCTTTGAGACTCGACAAACTCTTTACCCCAGGAAGTGAAAGTTATATTTAGAAATCAAAACAGCATGTCACGCACCGCTGACTGTACAAATGGTCCAAGGATGTTCCCTCGGCATAAACAGTCAGGGTTCAGTGAGATGAATGAAGGAGCAGGGGTCTGGATTGTGTCTCCAGCCCTGTAAAGACTCCAGTCGGTCCGATCTGAGACCATTTAGCAGCTCTGTAGTCTTATCTTGTTTTCTGACGCTGTGCTCGGGAGACGTCTGTCTCACAGCGCCTGAGTGGAAGGGCATTCGTTTGTTTACAAGTTTTCTAACATTCCTCCGCTCAGTCTGACTCTGAGAACAAGATGAAGCGTGGTCAGGGGGACCAGGCCTCTTTTATTGCTGGGCCTTTTCCTTGATGTTTTGCGAAAGTGCAGTAAGTGCCAAGATCGACTTAAAGGGATAGTTCGTGATATGACGACAGCTGCAGACTGTGGAGGCGCAAACAAAAGCTGGAATCATCTGATACTGCAACATCCTGAATCAATTTTTCATAGTCACACTCTTATTTCATCCAGTTGAGGCATGAGCTCACGATTTACATTTGCATTAAAGGTATTGTAGGATTCTGCGATCCTCAAGTTTCCATAACAGTTTCCCTCCATTTTTTTATTCAGACCTGTAGACTCTCCATCTATAGAAGTTTTTCACTGTGTGTACTCCTGATCATACAAGTGTTCCCGAAGTCACCCATTTTTCCTATTTGGTAACAGTTGTTACCTCTGAGGTTATGTTTTTGCCGGCGTATGTTGGTTTGTTTGTCTAAATGTTTGTAAGCAAGATTACAGAAAAACCACTGGACAGATTTTGCTGAAATGTTCAGGAGATGTTGGTAAGGGCCCAACTTAAAAATGATTTGATTTTGGTTGTGATCCAGATAACCGCCATTAGCAAGTGATCGTTTTTGCTCAATAACTGTCAAACTAATACTGATATCAACATGATTCCGAGTGCTGGGTGTGGGTTTTCAGGGTCAAGGAATTATATTATGATGGTAACCTTATCATGGAACTCTTGCTTACAGATGTAACAGCAATATGTGAGTTATCTTGGTGGAGGTTTGCTCTCTGAGTGCTTTCTAGTTTCCTAATGTGAAGCAAGATGGTAGGTGCTGCTAGCAGAAGGACATGTAGGTTAGTGGTTTGCAAGTAGAAAAGTGAGTCGTTGTAAATAAACTGTTTATGTACTATAATCATCCTACACTGTTCTTGTGGCTTTTTTTCACCCAGAATTCTAACAGTTACATGGATTCAGTGGCACCATTAGCAGCAATGTATAGTGCTAGTCTTCATCCTGAGTATTTCGGTTCAGACTGGGAGCTGCTGTCTGTCAGTGTGGCCAGTGTTCAGGCTAATGCTTGGCACCTCATACAACCCCACTTTCCTAACAGGAGCTCCCTCAGGTGTGAGTATGTGTGTGAATGATTGCCTGTCTGTATGTGTTGGCCTTGCAGTGGCTGGCAGTCCACTTCTTGCCAATGTCAGCTGGGTTAGGCTCCCCCTTGCAACCCAAAACAGGGAAACATTTTCCCATAATGAACTGAAAAGCTCCTGTAATTTTTCCCCACAACAACGATGTCTCTGTTTCTTTTTTAACATCTTTGCGGAAACCATTTTAATCTGTCTGTTATTGTTTTCTCAGTCACAGGGGATCCTCCAGGAGTACCTGTTAGCCATGACCACTGATGAGCAGCTTCTCAACCACACTGCTATGGTGAGATTAAAAACTTTTTAATTTAATTAAGTCTGTCAATATGTGTCCTACACATGATGGATACAGTTGGCACTGCGTCATAGTTGGGGCTTGGCATCAGTGTGGGGGAAAACAACCCTTTTCCCCAGCCTGCAATGCTGTGAAAGTGGAATTATAAACTCTGATGCTAATGCTAAGAAGCCGTCGCATCCATCAAGTTATGCTATTGAGCTCTTACCATCAAATGAATAAGAAAGATACACTGATAGATAAAAAAGAAGAGGATCAGACTGGTCTGGATGATTAATGCCACTCTAAGGTTGAACTGTTTAAATCTCCTTTTAATAGACAATAGCTACAAAGTCATGATGAATTAAACTTAATATTATATCAAGAAATATGTGGTAATCATGGCCCTCAAGCCATTTAACAGCGTTGAAATAGGTGAATATATTGTTATGCTAGCTAAATGGATATTGATATTTAATTTTCAAGATGCAAATTTTATATTTATTGAAGTTTTGACAACTTGTAGTGTGCGCTCCTTGACCTATTTAATGTATGAATAATGGTTTATACAAGATAAGTCACGTTTCATCCCTGTTGGATAACAACCTCCTGAGTCAAAAATCGCCACTTTTCAGAAAATTAAAAGAATGCTCTTCCACTGAAAGAATGATTAGGGTGTTGTCCTGGTTACATTTTTTTTTACTTTAAATTGGTTAAATATATATAAAACACACTCATAAACATGGAAGGAGACCAAAAGCAATGTTTATTAAAAATAAAGAATATCATAAAAAATGGACATAGGAGATTAGTGCTAACCTGGCACACCAGATGGACCGTTCAATGTACAGTATTTCACAAGTCCATCTGGAAAAGAGCCCATAGAGAATGTTTGGGGAAGGCTGAACCTTTCAGAAGCATATCTGGCAGGTGATTGGACGATTGCTCCATCAATCAACATGTATTACTGGGCAATCGGATAATGTCCTAGGCAGGAGCTACTGTGCTGCAGAACGTGAGTCACTTAGTAAAACAAACTCTTGTCAAAACATGTAAGAAGTGGAGCGAAAATATCCTTACTATAGAGAAGTTTGTAGTGTTCTTGTTTGTTTTCCAGTTCAAGAAATGTGGTCATGATCTGATAAAACTGCTACTGAAGCTGTTAGCATCTATGCTAATCGCTGTACAAGCAGTCACTTCCTACTGTTGTGTCACTCGTAGCTCCCATCTCTTCCTGCTCTAGAGGACTCTGATTGGGCCATCCAGCTGTGAGCCAAGCACAAAAGCTGTAGTTTAGAGTTTGGCAAGATGGATCTGCCTTATTACAGACATTGAATCAGGCAGATCCAGCTGCAGCGACAATAACAGAAGGTGTTCTAGACCTATTTTTAAGCAGTTTATTTTGCCTTTTAAGAGTTAAAAAGATATTGCTGTAGAATTATGAGCATGATGAGCATTGAGGGAAAAACAAAATTAAACTAGCTATTAACAGCGACATCAGAAAACAAATATCAATGTGCGATTCATGAGTACAGATATACAAATGCTTGTGTTTTAGATCCTACAGGAGACTAAACACATCCTCTTGTTGATGGCTTGAAGCCACAGTGTTCTCTTACTCAGATCTCTTTTGGTAGGATTCAATTTTCTTAAAATTCGATTTTTTTGTATTAGTTGCAGAGCAAAATGGGCACCCCGCAGCCCTAAAGTAATGTTCTGAGCAGTTTATCTTCCTCCACGGCGCTGACCTGACATGAGGGGGCATTTCTGGGCATTCCCTAAGGAACAGACTGTATCTGTGTTACCCTTTTGGTCCCTTTGATAAAATATGTACGTAGCAGTCTAAACCACAAACAATATTGATTGAATTTCACCCTTGTTCATTTAATCATGATAAAATCATGACACTTTATTTCTAGCTTTCTGAACCCAAAGAACTGCCTCCTGTTGGCCATTTCTAATGTTTTTCAGCTGAGCACCGATGAGCTCAGCTCACAGAAGTTGTCCGAGCGCCCTCCAGTCATATTACACAACTGTTTTTCTTAAACACCCGGTCTGGCTGATTGAGCGGTCCGTGAGTCACCCACAGGCTGAAGTCGCTTTCTGCCAGTGAATCATAAAGCTGTTGACACCCAGTAGATCCCTCTGCACCCCCCTCCTTTTGTTTTGAGTGTGTGTGGGCTACTCAGGACTAATGTATCTGATAATTACAGTCCATTAGCATGCGCGGCAGAGAGAGCCACAGCCGCTCTGCACCGAGGACCTCGAACACATCAGAGGAGCCTGAAGGCAGTTAAGAGCAGCAGAGGATGTGGGGTCGTGGAAAAATAAAAACATGGTGGGTGGTTCTGTAGAGTCGTTATCTAACACCAGTCAGGATGAAACCATAGGTGACTTGGCAGCAGTCGGAACTGTAAAGAAAACAATGGTGTGAAGTCCAAGAGTTAGTATGCAGAGGCTCACGGAGGAAATGTCTTCAGATATACAGAACAGTTTCCTGAAGCTGTCTCACCTCCTCGAATGACCAGTTGTTTCCTGATGAGCTTATTAAACCAGAACATAGGTCACACAGTGTTCAGACCATCATGCTCTCAGCTATAGAGTGGTGTAGGGAGGACTTATTAATACAGGCTAACCCGGCCGGAAGTTAGCATCGAGCTAGTTTCCTCACCTTTTTTTTAATGTATTCTTGGATCATTGCTGATAATAAGTTCAACAAGTTCATAAATCTTACAGGTTTTGTTCATCATGATAAACTTTACCATTGCACAAACCTTCACAGTTTTGTAGCATAAACATATTTATTTATAGTCTGAGTAAGAAGCTATTATCAAACTATGATAGAAATACAATATGGTGGAGGCAGCTACCACACTCTCAGCATACAATGTCATATTTTAACCTCTTGTTTAAGATTGACTGACCTGATCAAGTCGATGCCTGAGGCTGTTGCTCTTGTTTCTGTATTTTATTTTCTAAAAAAACTGATCGGTAATGTCTGCAGTAGGGTCTCAGGCCATTTTTGTAGTCCTTGTGCGCAGTTTGTAAGCAACAGTCCTTTAAGTAACCCGACACACCAGATTGAGCGTCAATATATTTCACGAGTCCATCCGGGGAAGAGCCCATAGAAAGTGTTTGGGGAGAGCAGAGCCTTTCAGTAGCATATCTGCCAGGTAATTGGACAATATTTTTGTCAATCACATTTACTACAGGCCAATCAGATAATGTAGTAGATGGATGCTAGTGTTCTGATGAGAGGGACAGAACATGAGCCACTTCATAGAACAAACTCACTAAAACATGTCATAAGAGAAGCAAAAATATCCTCTCTATTGAGAAGTGCTTTTAGTGTTGTTTTTTTTCATTTACTGAAGAAATATGGTCCAGATCTGATAAAAGTGGTACTGAAGCTGCAGCATCTTTGCTAATCTCTGTACGAACAGTCACTCCCACCTCTTCCTGCTTTAAAAGACGCTGATTGGGCTGTGCCGCTTTGCTCCTCTCACAGTTGTCGTAGTTTGGAGCTTGGCATGATGCATCTGTCTGATTACAGTGCAGAGCTCGCCCACATTAGCTTAGCTCAACACTGGGAGTCAATGGGTAGTGTTAGTCTGCCTCTGCCTACAGTCATCAGATAAACTTGAAACAATCCTGTGTGCTTGTTGTGATTCGTTTTTTAGTGATGTTACTTTGTTTTTAGACTAAGATTAGCACTTTATGTAATTTTCGAAAGAAATGCATACGAAACTAATCCGCAGGGTGCATGTGCAAACCACCACGGACGTGCTTGTAAGCAGGTCAACAAAATATAGCCTCAGTTTATGAGTAGAAGTTTGGTACTAAGGATTATGGCTGACTTTGTAAGAGAGGACGAGGACGATTTCTTTGGGGCTTAGTTTCGTATATATATATACATTTTTTTTTAATTACCTGAAGTGCTGATTTTAGTCTAAAATACATAACATAACGCAGTAAAAAAAATGAGTCACAACAAGCACACAGAACCATTTAGAGTTGCTGAAGAGTTTATCTGATTAATGTAGGCAGAGGCAGGCTAATGCTACCCATTGACTCCCAGTGTTTGAGCTAAGCTTATTAGCGGTGGGCGAGCTCTGACCGTCTCTTCCTTGTTACTGCACGCACAGTCGAAAGAATGGAGTCTATCTGCTTGTCATGGACTTGGGAGTGAGGCAAGGCATGAAAAGAAAAAAAAACCTTGGCCTATCCCTTTAAAGACAGAATATTGCTTTAAAGTTTAATATCAGATACATATTTTTGTTGCAAAAAGACACATTTAAATCTTGTTTGCATGTGTTCATCACAGACCTTAAGCTGAAAAGCTTTTGTAAAATCCCATTTACATTTGGCCTTGGGACCTTGAGGTGCTCAGATACTAACTCACCTCTGCATTTTTGGACTCATTCTTGCACCACTGTAATTAAAACTGATTTTGACCAGGCTGAGCTTCATTTACCTTTTCGCTTGCGACCAGTTAGCTACCTTTCCATTAGTATTGCCAGCAGCTCCACTGCACACAGTAATGCTGGAAATAGAGAGCATAAAGAGAACAAAATCATTAAAGGCAGGTCAGTCTTTGCAGCACTTTTATTTTGGAGATTGGTGACATCATTTTTACAGTGCTGGCACTCCCAAATTACTCGTATTAATGTACCTATTTATCACAGCTCAGCATTCAGCGCAGCGCAGGTGAAAACTGGCTTTCTCCTCCTATTCTGTAATTCATTCACTCCCTTTTTTATCACACAGGCTCTGAAGAACATCGCTGCCATCAGCCTGGCCATCAATTACCCCAATAAATCTACAAAGCTCCTCAACATGTCTCCTTGAGGGAGCCACAGGGAGACGGAGGGAGAACAACCCGAGGGGAGGGGGAGACGTCCTGACTCAGCTGGATCACTTTGAATGAGGGTGAGGAGAGGTGGAGGGGGGAGAGAACAGGACTCTCCACTTTTCTCCTCACCTGAACCTCTGCAGTACTCTGGATCTATGGAGGACTACGACACTCATAGAGCACTTTCCACACTTTCTCACAATCCTTTTTGCCTTAGTGAATCCATTATATCAGCATGTGTGTTCACTGCAACAGGAACAGCAGCGGGGTCTCTTTATTTTGTCTTCTTCTATTTGTATTTTTTAAGTTTTTACTTGAAGTTGCCGTGCTAAAGGACATGCCGTGTGCCAAATCAGCGACCTTCAAGGGGGGAGTTTGCTCCATTTCGTCCTGCCTTTCTTCTTCCTGAACAGCAGCCACTCTGGGTTATGTAGTTGATCATGGTGAAAACAGGTCACCTTGGCGACTCGAGTGTCTCGGCGGACATGTAGAGCATCCTAAAAATACTGTCCAGGACAGAGGAGACTCATTAGTCACCATAGGGAGGAGGTACTGACCTAGTAGCTCCTTCCTTCGTTTAACCTTTCTTCCTTCCTTCTTTACCTCCTTTCCTTCCCGACAACAGCAGAAGGTGATGGTATTTTTAGGGCTCTTGTTGAAGGATAGGATCACAGCTATTCTAAACTTAAGTTGATCATGATGACACGTGCAATATGCTCTGAAAACCTTCTTGAGACTCGATGACAGTTCGTTCAGGCTGCGCAGGATTAACATAAAGCCAACAATAGCCATAGTCTGTTTAAGATGAGAATTACAGCAGAGGGAAACTGTGATAAAATACTATCGCAAAGCATTCCTTCTTTGTTATTCTACCAACATGTACAAGTATTTTCACTCCTTTACTAGTGAATGAATGATGTCAAAAGAAGTTCATGAAAATGAATTATAGCAAAAAAAGTCAGTGAGAAACATGGAATCTCCTAAAGGCCTTCACTTTTAGATGTTTATTTATTATTTTATCTAAAGTTCAGTGAGTTTAACTTCATAGGAGTGTGGTTTTTTTATTGCTTTTTTCACAGCAGTGATAGAAAAGACGGTCACACAATCACCTCCCGTAGGCTGGATACACACTAGACTAGTGATTAACAACTGGGGGCCTGGGGACCACATCAGGCCCCCCACAGCAAACCATCTGGCCCCCAGAGTATTTTCAAATTCTGAAAATGTGATGGGGGGCTGTTGTGGTTTAAGGGAATATAATCCAGTGTGTACACTTTGAGGATCATCATTAGGGATGCACGATATTATCAAACCAATATCGGCAGATATTTGCCTAAAAAGCAGATTATCAGTATCAGCACATTCTAGACAATATTTTGACCATTAAAGTAGGCAAAATGTACAATTAACTTCAACTTCAACTTTATTATAGTCCCGTGGGAAAATTGTTTTTCAGCAGCAGGCATCAGTTCACAAGTACATGATAACACATAAATCATACAGGTATTACAAAAATCAGGAAAAATCCTGAACTCAAGTGAAAAAGGACGGCACTTAAACCACAAAATGCCAAAGACCAAGAATCAGGCAAAACCCATAAAGTGCATTCAGTCATCAAAGTGCTGTGCAGTAGATAAATAGACAGTAATGAGAACATACAAGATAAAGCAGATAAAAAGAGATTCAATAAAAGTCAATAAATAGGATTACAGTCTAAAAGTCAACGATCAACCTATCCACAAGAAGCATAAAGCACAAGAAAAGAAAAACTGGTCAGGCCAATGAATTAAGGTTTTCAATGGCAACTGGAATGAAAGAAGTTCTGGCTCGCCTAGTTTTGGTTCTCAGCATTCTGTAACATCGGCCAGAAGGGAGAAGATCAAATTCAGCAAACAGAGGGTGATCAGGGCAGTTCAGGATTTGTTAAACAGTGATGGTTCCCTCATCATCAATCAATGGTCACTTTAATCCATCAAAAGGGTCTTCTCTTAAAGAAAAAAATGTATTTTATTCTTCCCATCTGTTTCTAACATGAATGGGCTGTAACCATGAAAGAAAGTTAAATTTTAGTAAAGTAGACACTTTGTGCTCTTGACACAAAATATCAATATCAGTGATAATAAGTCTGGAAATATCTGATATCTGCAAAAATCCAATACTGAACATCCTGAGTTATCATATTGAAAATTGCGGTTTTAAAATCAATAAAGAGTTGAAATCTATCTTATGTGTATCCAGCCTGTGTTTAAGTCTCATAATAAATGTGGAAATAAAGTTTTACACGGAGCTGATTCCCACAAATACACAAACTGTGTTTCGTCTCACGCCACGTCTAACCACGACTTACTGCCATTGTTACAGATTAAAACACTCATGAACAAAAATGACTGTAAAATAGACACATTATTCACGGTAATCACAGAGGAAAGTTCAATTCTTCATTGCTGAATTACCTCATCTTTGGTAAGAACACAAATTACTGATGTTATGACGTTTTCATCAGAGTGTAAATGACTTTCACTTCACACCTTTCGCCACATAAACAGTGATCATTCACCTTCATCGAAGAAAGAAAAACGTCCTGTTATTGACAAATCTAATAGAAGTTTCAAAGAGAGGAAGTTTGGGTGGTTTTCCAGTCATTACTGTATTGATTTCAGATTTAGAGGTTCTTTTCTTTATAGGAAGTCATGGTTGTTTATACCAAAGAAACCACTCATTGTGAGCCATGAAAACATCTCTGAAGCAGCTCCTGGTCGAGCTGCTTCTCTGTAGATCACATATCAGAAAGCAACCCTGTGAGATGCTGGAGCAGAGGAAACCTTTAGTCATTGATCTGATTTTTATTTTATTACTTTTTTGTACTTTTATTTCTAAAGCGGCTCCCACGCGGGCTGCAGAATAGCTCGGTGGTTTTGTTTACACAGACATCAGCTGCAGCGAGGAGCGAAGAAGAGATACACACGGCCTCAGTTTGGCTTCTAAGACGCCTCACTTATCTACAACGTGCCTATGGTTATAAATGAAGCAATCATAATTTAACTCATGTTAGCCGAATAGTTATTATTAATTATATTTTAAAAGAAAAATATATTGTTTAATTTGAAGTTTTTGTAACTTTTTACTTTTAATGTTTGTTTCTTTTGTTCTTTTTTGCAAGGATGCTTGATATTCGAGGCTGACTAATTTGAATGTACATATCTGTGAATATTAATTGCACAGGAGAAAGACTTTGATATCAATCCCTTACAAATATATACAAAAAAACTTTATTGGGCACTAACAGACAGACACTTTGATTCTGATTTTGTATGCATGGCACATTTGAAGGTAAAAAAATGAGTATATAAACTGCTTGGGTTGAAATGTGATCCATTTCTAATAAAAATAGAAATGACTTAACTTCTGCTTCTCATGGGCTTTTTTTATTTATTTTTTTTACTTCCGCCAAGGAGGTTAGGTTTTTGCTTGTGTATGTTTGTTTGCTTGTCTGTTAGCAAGATTACGCAGGAGATGTTGGTAATGGCCCAACTTAGACATGATTAGATTTGGGTGGTGATCCAGATAACCGCCATTAGCGAACGATCGTTTTTGCTAAATGACTGTCTAACTAATAATGACATCAACATGATTCTGAGTGCTAGGTGTGGGTTATCAAAGTCATGAATCATATTATGATGGTAACTTTATCATGGAACTATTGCTTATAGATGTAACAGCAATATGTGAGCTACCTTGGTGAAGGTTTGCGCTCTCCAATGCTTTGTAGTTGGAATATTTAATGTTTATTTATTTAAATAGCTGGTCCAGGGATATTTTGTTTCAGTTTGTCTGTCTGTCAGAACCACTCTTGTATACATGCTCAGATGTTCCACAGGTGAACTGGTTGGTTAAAAACAGGTGAATATTCATGACTGGCTTTAAAAGGAGCCTCTCCAAAAGGCTCAGTTGTTCACAAGCAAGAATGAGGCAAGGTTCACCACTTTGTGAACAACTGAGTGAGCAAATAGACCAACAGTTTAATGTTTCTCAACATATACTCTTAAAAAATTAGGGATTTCATCATCTACGGTTCATAATATCATCTAATGAATCAGAGAATCCAGAGAAATCTCTGCACACAGGGCCAAATTTAACAATGAATGCCCATGACCTTCAATCCCTCAGGCAGCACTGCGTTAAAAAAAACATCTGTCTGTAACAGATGGTACCACGTGGGCTCAGGAACACTTCAGAAAACCATTGTTAGTTACAGTTATTTGCTACATCTACAAGTGCAAGTTAAAACTCCACCATGCAAAGCCAAAGCCATTAATCAACAACACCCAGAAATACCACCTGCTTCTCCATGTGAAGGACCTCTCACTGGTATCACTGAGAGCAGGGCCAGGTGTTTGTGTGTTTGTGAGTGACTGATTGGCTGTGCCAGGTGTGTGTGTGTGTGACTGATTGGCCTGATTTGGCTCAGGTGTGGTGAGTTTTGATGTACTCATGGTTCACATCAGTCTGTGCTGACTCATGACCTCAACATCAGAGGTGTTGAGAGCTTCTCTCATAGCAACAACCAGAAAACATGACACACAACATGGAAGAAGACATACGAGAAGAGGGAATGATGGTGGTCTTGGGACTATTTTTGATGGAAAAATCCTGAACTAATCCTGAACTAGTCAGCTTGCTGGATTAGAACATTCTGTTCCACGTCACAATTCATGGAGACATGACTCCATGAGAGTCGTCAACTTTCCCCACAAACAAAGGCTTTTGGTCATGAATATTGAAGTTTAATATTTACGATTGTCGGCCCCGACCATTACAGAGCTGTTTATCAGGACAAATTCATCTTATAGGATAATCTTATAAGACATAAGCTAATCTGGTGTTTGCCATCCTTGGTCGTGAAGGGGGAAAGTCGGGGCAAAAACAGCCCAATTATCTTTATGTGTGTACCCTGCTTAAGCATGCCCGAACAAAATCTCATAGTTTTTGGTTTTGGTTTTTGGTCACTTCTTTGTGTTCTACTTCTTTCTCCCAATAAATCCTTTGCAATTTCAAGTGGTTAAACCTTGGGAATAACTTTAAGAACCCCTTGGTCTTGCGTCCCATTCCCCAACCTCCTGACACTGGTTGAGCTCTACGGAGATAAGTTTGTGTCTTAATTATGAAATCGTAAAGAATAGATTTGAAATGAAAAAAAGTTTTACAAATAAAACTATTATTACTAAAACAAAATTTTAAAATGCTGATGAACAAATTAAATAAATCTGTGATTAAATTTTAATCTTTACAAATTAAAAACTTCTGTTAACAAATCTAAAAATCTTTCTCATAAATAATAGATTTCTTTTGCAAATCCAACAATTTTTTTTTTGCATTTCAACTTGAATCTCATGGGCTGGACCTCCTCTGAAAGAGTAAGAAGCATCCTTATTGGTCAGTCTCACTCAGACAGATGGTTTGGCAGCTTCTGCCTCAGCAGTTTGCAGGCAGGACGGGAGATATGCTGTTGCAGATGAAGCCACATTCAAAAGTGATCAACAGTAATAAGCAGTTATGTTATTGTGAAACTTTTCAAACTGTTTATGGAAATCATGGACGTCTGGGTAAAGAGGAAAAGGACCATCCAGACTGTTACCAGCTCCAAGTTCAAAAGCCAGCATCTGTGATGGTAGGTGGATGTGTTAGTGCCCATGGCATAGGTAACTTGCACTTCTGTGAGGGCACCGTTAATGCTGAAAAGGTACATTAGGTTTGAACATGTGCTGCCACTCAAGCGAGGCAGCACATGTTTCAGCATGACAAGGCCAAGGCACATTCTGCCCTTGTTACAGCAGTGTGGTTTTATAGTAAAACAATGCAGGTACGAGACTGTGGATCATCAAAATGTGTGAATCATACTGAAGTGCAAAAAGAGACCCAGACTGTTTAATAACTGAAGTTTTTCATGAAGCAAGAATGGGATCAATCAATTAGTCAATCAAACTTTATTTGTATAGCGCCATTCATAAGTGTTATCTCGAGACACTTAACAACAGAGCAGGCTGAAGACAAACTCTTTATTTTATGGATACACATATATGCATATATACATAAATACTGTATAAAAATACACATATACATATATATACAAATACATACATCCAACACCCAACATGAATCCATATAGCCAATCAGGAATCCCTCATCATGACAGCAAGAAAAAACCTCTGTTTAGCAGAGGGAAATCTTGAATGTGGATCCCAGACTCATGATGAACAGCCATCCACACGATGCTGCGGTGAGTGTGTTGGCGAAGGATGGCGAAGGTGGCCGGAGACAAGTGGACTAAAGAAAGAACTAAAGCTCGTGACAGATCCATGGGCCAATCACCTGTCGTCATATTTGTCTCTGCTAAATATAAATTTATTAATGGTTAGCCCCTTGAGATGCAACATCTCCTTTTCAGGAGGGTCCTCATGTCTATATGATTGTAGTGATAGTTTTTATGGAAGTATAATCAATAATAATCAAGAGTAGAGTACATATCTAATATTTACATTATATAATATAATGATTATAAGGTAGAGATGACTGACGAATAATACAGTAGCATCAATTCAATTGAATATAGGTCGAAAAGGATTAACAAATCATTGTATTCTTTTTTAAATTGTTTAACATAATGTTTCAGCTTCATTGGAACTGTGGTTTTAACATCACTATACAAAATATTTTCTTTCAAATGCACTTACACAAAAACAGCTCTTCCTGATCCACCACTGTCTGGCATTTGGAGACCTCACAGGAGCACATAACTGTGAGGCAGAAGTGTAAGTTTATGTGTAGGCTCAATTGAGGATTTCTGTGCTGCAACAAATCCCGTATTGATCACTCACTGTGCATTGATTAGAGCCCACACACTTACCTCCTGCAGAATCTGCTCTCAGTGATCCATCAATAGTTCTCTCTCTGCTTTTGGATCCCTAAGAAAACAAGAACATCTCCAGCACTCTATAACAAACATCCCACATATTCAACGAAATAGGTCCTCCCTGTTACATCCCCGTTTGTCCGAGCTGAATACAGGTTCATCCTGTTTATTCACTTCCTCTTTGCACACAGTTTTTCACCTCAAAGCCCCCTGTGCTCCTGCTTCCCCCCCTGCCTGTGCTCTGGAGTCTCGTGGACAGAGCTGATGATGGCAGTGATGATCACTGGAGCGATAATGACATCAAATGCAGGAAATATTCAATAAAGGCTCCAGATGATTCAGTCCCCCCCTCCCTGTGCCACTGAAATCCCCCACACAGAAGGTGAGTCAGCTCTCCTGTCTCCCACCTCCTCGTCCTCGTCCTCGTCAGCCCCCCTGCCCCCTCCTTCTCCTCAGTCTCCTTTTTTAACTCAGGATCCCAGGGCTCTCGTTTCATCAAGGTGAAAAGAAGCCGCTGTGAAGACAGCAAGAGATGCCATAATGCCACAGCAGTATGGAGGAATCTGCTGCCAGGGGGTGGGGGCCCTCAACCAAAACAAGATATGTCAGTAGAGAAAAGACCCTCTGTTTCCCCCCCCCCCGCCATCAGCTGTTTTGAAGTGAGGACTTTGCATAAAAACTGCACTCTTAAAGGAGAATATGTTAAAGAAAAACCAACATTTCCCGTTTTGTGGTAAGATTCTAATTCTCCCAACAATGTGCAATATTCTCATGTGTAATATCTTTGAAAATGTATAGATAATTCTCATAGTGTTCTTATAGTTTTTGTAGTTTTTATATTTCTAGTCTTTATATTTATGTATAAAAAAACAGTTTTTTATACTTAGTCGATTTTTTTTTTATTAATCATTGGTGTGGGACAAAAAAACAAAGGAGAAAAGCTCTAAAAGTGGACTTCCTGGTGCACTGTCAGCTATTTGTAATGCATGGGATTGCTTGCAGCTTGAACTACTAAGTCTTTTCCATCACTAAAGCTGCGTTCACACCAAATGCGACTTTGCGACCTCGGTGACCACTCTCCATGTAAAGTCAATGTACAGCAGCGGCGGGGCGGGGTTAGCCCTCCCGGGACGTGACGGCTGCGATCAGTATTAATGATGCCGCTCGTCACTCCGTCGCCAAAGTTGAAAAAGTTGATCTCTTCAGGTGGTGTCGTGTGTGGCTGTGCAGCAACAGCCAATCAGCGTTGTGTGGGTGTATGATCGTACCCGTGACAGACAGTTTTTATTCTGGTTCACAGAGTGACAATCCATGTCTGTGTGGAAACATTAGTCAGTGAGTACATTAGTTCCGCCTAGACAGACGATGCTGCTGCAGGGCCATCAGCTGCAGTGTTTTGTGGTTGGTAGGTGGGGGAAAAGGATACAGCTGGAATAATGTCAGCTTATACATCATATTACATGATGTATGATATGATCGTGTGACTCCACTGAGCGACAGCGACGGTGACCAAAATGAGGTATTTATGGACACGAGACACAACTTCAGTGGGCAACACGATTATGGTCTCAAAGTCTGTGTGAACGCAGCTTAAGAAAAATGTATCCACAAAACAGAACCACTGGGCTGCATGGTGGAGCACCAGGTTAGTGCTCATGCCTCACAGCTGGTTGGTGGTTTGACTCCTGAGTCGGTCAGGGCCTTTCTTTGTGGAGTGGAGTTTGTAGGTTCTCATCGTGCATGCATGGGTTTTCTCAGGGTACTCTGTTTCCCTAACCTTGTGCAGCAGCAGGATCAGCCTGATTCAGTGCCTGTGATCAGGCAGATTCATCTTGCCAAGCTCGAATCTACGATGATTGTGCTCGGCCCAAAGTGGGACAGCCCAATCAAAGATTTTAGAGCAGGAAGAGGTGAGAGATGAGTGAGATGACGGCATTGACCACACTTGTAGAGATAAGCATAGATGCTCATAGCTTCAGTAGCAGTTTAATCAGATTTTGACCGCTTTTCATTATTAAATGAAAAATAAATATCAACACTACAAACTCCACTATTGTGAGGGTGTTTTTGCTCTACTTCTTACATGTTTTGACGTGAGTTTGTTTTACAAAGTGGCTCATGTTGTGTAACACAGTAGCGCTCACCTACTGCATTATCTGATTGACCCATAATGAATTTTAAATGATGGAATGATCGTCCAGTCACCTGTCAGATATGCTTTTGCCCTCCCCAAACACACTCTCTGGGCTCTCTCCCAGATGGATTAGTGAAATATTTTGAACGGTCCATCTGGTGTGTCAGCTTACTGTTTACCTCCCTCAGACCAAAGAAGGCCCATTAGGTTAACTGATGACTCTTAAGTGCCCTTAGGTGTGAGAGGTTGTCTGTCAACCGATTAAGGATGTGCCCCACCTTTTGCCCAGGGTCAGCTGGGATAGGCCCCAGCAGAGTAGATTATGAATGGATGGACAGACACTCAGGTGAGCCATGTAGTAAAACACAACTGATAGATTGAAGTTTATATCAACTAGATTCTCCTTTGGTGCTCCAAAGCCTCTATGTATCTTTCAGTATTAATGATGCCTTCACAGATCTGCAAGTTACCCATGCCATGGGCACTCACACACCTCCATACCATCATCAATACTGGCTTTTGAACTTTCCTCTGATACCAATCTGGAAGATCCTCATCCTCTTTAGGACGCATCAGTGATTTCCAAAAAAAAAGTTTAAAATGTGGACTCATCAGACCTCAGCAGGCTAAGACTTTTCCACTTTGCATCAGTCCATCTCACATGAGCTCAGGCCCAGAGAAGCCGGCAGTGTTTCTGGGTGTTGCTGATATACAGCCTTTGCTTTCCATGCAACAAACTGCGTTAAATGACAATGGTTTTCTGAAGTGTTTCTGAGCCCATGTGGTGATGTCCTTGGGTTGGGGACAGAAGGGTGGCCGGTTCAAGTCCTGACTGAACCACCTTTGGAAGCTGGTTTGGTGACTGGAGAGGCACCAGCTGACTTCCTAGGCACTGCCGAAGTGCCCTTGAGCAAGGCACTTAACCCCAAAACTGCTCGGTAGCGCTTCTTCAGGAGCAGCAAGCCATCACTCTGACATCTTTCCATTAATGCATGATTGTGGGACCTGTTTCCACATGTACATGTGTGTTTCAGCCTTTGTGTGTGTAGCATGTCTCAACAACAGAGTGTAAAGAATTGAATTTCTCCATGAGGGATTAACAAAGTACATCTTCTTCTTCTTCTTCTTTACAGAATAATGTTGGTTTTTAATGTAGTCCTGCCTGAGGGCTCAAAGGTCACAGGCATTCAGTGTTGGTTTTTTGACCTTGCCACTGATGTGCAGGGAATCTTTCAAGGATGTTATGAGCTGTAGATGATGAAATCCCTAAATTCCTTGCAGTTTTACATTGAGAATGAAACTATTGGGCTTTGTGCTTACACAGTTGTTCACAAAGTTTGGTTGAATGTTCAGAGTGGTTAGAATATCAAACAGCAAAAACCAAGTCCAAAGCAAAAAATAATCAGCTACCAGGAAATATTCAGGTCATGTTTTAATCAGAGAGACGGAAAATATCACTGAAGGGAATTGTTTTAAGACCGTAAAAGTGAGAACTACAAGGAAAAGCTTTTGTGTGTCTGTGTATGGTGTAAACTTGGGAACTATCTGAGTGATCAGTTGAAACAATGTCCAAACATAGGACAGTTTAAGAAAAATGAATAAAAACATGATTTTTAAAAGGCACAGGGATGAAACTGTTTAAAGATCAGTGAGGGTAGTTTGTATTGTTCCTTTTTCTTATTTTTCACTAATGTTTGTGTTGTTATATTATTACTATTTGGTTTATTTTGTTCATGTGTGATTCATTTATTATTATTATTATTATTATTATTATCACTGTTATTTCAAAGTGGGTTAATTTTTGACTACTTGTGAAAGGTGAAGGGGTTGGACCAGATGAGTTTCAACTTCCTCCTACTCCTTTTTGAACATGCAAATGACAAATTTATTTTGCGCTTTGGTTGTTGTTGTTTTTGTTTTGTTATATGTTTAATTATTTGTTCATGTTCAAAATAATAAAGAGAAAAAAAATGTTTCAGGATGCTCGTATTGGATCACGACACTCTCCTGTTTTCCTGAGGAATATTCATAACATGTTGTTTAAGTATTCTTCAGCTTTGCCAGTCTTTTTTGTCCCTGGAGCCCAGGATTTGCTAATCATTGTATTCTGTTTTTATTTACTCAGCATCCCAACTTTATTAGATTTTTTTGTTAGTTTTTATTCTTCTGGCCATTAGTAAAAATGTAGCAATAGCTGTTTCTTACTAAAAGGTTTCATGGTAGAAGACAGGGACTGTTTTCTAGCCAGCTGTAAGATTGGAGAAAAGCTGCATTATTACTAGTCTTCACAAAATCTAAAACTCATCACATCTCCATCTCTGTGGTGTTTGCAAAGTTCTCATTTCAGAGGGTAGTTTAAAATTACATTCAGAAAGAGGTTGTGTCATGGGCACATGTGCGCTGAACAGGACAGAAACATTACGTCAAAGACCTTATTTGCTTTTATAGCCTCCTTCAGCTGTTCAATCCGGAATAACAAACCGCTGAACATCACATAAATCATGATGTCCATGTTTTCCAAAATACTGCCTGCAGCAGTACCACAGCACAACACACACTCCTATTAATGATCTGTCCCTCTTGTCTTACATCATTTTCCCGTAAGGTTGTTGGGATAAATTAGACAACGACAGTAAGACTCTAATTATGGGGGTCAGCTGAGGGACAACATCCCCATTTGATTCATCTGTATACTCTCTGTCTTCTGTGTAGCTCCTGCCTCATGCTGACTCTGTTAATACATAGAGTGGTGCAGAAATGAGTGCTCAAATGTGGAGGTGAATGAACAGTTTAGACCTTAGCCTTGGGATGGTCTATCTATGTGATTTTTGAATGGGAATTTGGTAAGGTAGACAATATACAGGCTAAAAAAAATACAAGCTCCAGAGTTTTTTCTGCAGCATAAAACACATCAAGAAATGCCACACTTTGTCCATTTTAAAGAGCACATATTGTGCTTTTTTGAGTTTTACATGCCTTGTAGTGTTTAAATCCAGAAATATATTTGCTGTAAACTAAATAGACTCATACTCATAATGGCCACCTCGTGTCCCCTGCATTGATTCAGCGCGTCGTTTGTGCATGTTATCCAGAATTAAAGGAATACACCAACTTTTTTCTTTTCGTGTCTTGCTTCACTCCTGAGTCCATTACAAGCAGATGAACAGATGTGATGTGAGCAGATGTGATGAACACATGCAAACGAGATTTGTTGTTTGTTTCTTTTTGCAACAAAAATATGCATCTGATATTAAACTTTAAAACAATATTGTGTCTTTCAAGGGATAGGCCAACGTTTTTTTTCTCTTTTCATGCTGTCTCACTCCAAAGTCCTTGACAAGCAGATATACTCCATTCCTTCGACTGTGCGTGCAGTAACAAGGAAGAGACGGGCAGAGCGCACCCACTGCTAGTTAGCTTACTCAAACACTGGGAGTCAGTGGGAAGCTTTAGTCTGCCTCTGCCTACAATCATCAGATAAACTCTCCAGCAACTCTAAACGATCCTGTGTGCTTGTTGCGACTCGTTTTTTTTACTGCGTTATGTTGCGTTATCTTCTATCATATTATCTTCTACTCGTAAACAGAGGCTTAGTTTTGTTGACCTTCTTCCACTGTGGTTTAAGCTAGGGATGCGACGAGTCAAGTCTTTTGGTCAGCTCTTCTGCGTGAATGATGAGAACCAATTTGCGGGTATGAGTGAGCCGTTCGAAATTAATGCCCTTTGCACACCAGACACGTTTTTTTCGCGCGAATATTTCACACGTTATTTATTTTTTTGAATCTACTGTTTTTCAATGCAAGCTTTCTCACCAGCAATGTTACTTCGCCTAGCGAAATTGCGACTTTTATTTTTTTGGACCCAGGTCGATTTTTCCATAGTGTCGCTTGCGATGAGTGCACATCCCACCAATTAAAATGCTCTTGGTTGGCACGTCACATAGTCCCGGAGCACCGATTAGTTTCTGTCGACAGCTGCAAGTCTGTCCTGATTCAGCAGACAACATTATAAGGCCACTTGCATCCTCACCAACTTCCTGCGGTCTGATCATCAGCCATATGTCTGAGGTAAGAGGACACACTGTTGTTAAAAGTATAATTTGAGTCACCTCCTGTTTGTTTGTAAACAGCTCCAGCTGTACGCAGAGCACATCTGGTTCATTCATATGCGATGGGCTGCCTGTTTACTGTCTCGATCTTTTTCTAGGCTAACCTATATGATATTAAAGACAAAAATATCTCAGCACAAGCTCAAGAAAAAATACATGAAAAGGAAAACTTTATATCAGTGGCTCAATCTGGAAGTGAAGGGTTGCAGCCCAGCTCTGTGTCACATGTGTCCTCAAGCACAACTCCCACTGCTGCGTTAGTGGTGTGTAATGTGTTAACTGATGATACAAAAGAACTACTTACAAAGACTCTTCAAACATCAGGGAATAGATGTGAAAGGGATGTGAATTGTAGGCTTGAGCTGTGGCTTAAAAGTGCTTAGAATGTGCATGGCGCGATCGTTTTTTAATTTTTATGTATTAAATCGCGTCACTCCTGATATGCATAGACAGGCACGTCAAAATTCGCCTCTGGATTATTCGCAATTTTGTGCCCTTTATTCGCGTCGCCGTTGGTGTGCAAAGGCCTTAAGAATGACAGATTGATCACAGCAGCAGAAACAACAACAGAAAGATTTGAATACAAACTGGTAAATTCAGACCACGATCACAAAGACCGAAACAAGAGACTGTACAGACACAAACCTGACAGTTCATCTGACTGATGGCACATAAGTTCTCCTTTGGAAGTGAAGGGAATCAAGGACATAAGTTTGGTGTATTAATTCAACTGGTTACTGTGTACATTGATGACTTGTAGTTGACACCATTGTTGACTTTGTCCACACATGTTTGTGCTAGCCTGGGTTCTTTGGATGTATTGTTTAATGCCATGATTAGCATTCAATGAAAATTTCATCAAAATCAGTTGAGAGCTTCAAGAGTTATAAGCGAAAATGTGGAAAAATGCTCTATTTTTTAATATTACTCGGCTAACAATGTCAAAAATAACTTGGCAAAGCACTTCTAGTCTGAAATTATAATGAATTTACAACTTAGACAAAAAAAAAGAATGACCAATGTAGTTTTTTTTTTTTTTTTGGGAAACTACCAACAACGAAAGAATTAAAGGCATTTTGATTCTGTTTAGTTAAGGTTCGCACATTCTTTTTTTTACCATTCTATATTTTTTTGTTAAACGTGTGCATTCACCACAGCTGTTGTTTGACTTTCAGTTGTTTATTATGTTGCCATGGAAACCACAGCCCTCAGGCATCCAGATCAAAGCCATTCTGTGCTTTGATGTTGGCTTTGAATCAAAACACGCTCTGGCATCCCTCGAGTATTTAAGCACGCAGCATCAACTCTTCGCTGTGGGTTTGAGTTGGCGGTTTGAGATTTTGAGTTCGTGTTTGCGTTGCATTAGAGTTAGCGGTTTGAGTGTTCTGAGTGTGTGGTTGGAGTGTTTTGAGTTTGTGATTGGAGTGTTTTGAGTGTGTGGTTGGAGTGTCTTGAGTTTGTGATTGGAGTGTTTTGAGTGTGTGGTTGGAGTGTCTTGAGTGTGTGGTTGGAGTGTCTTGAGTGTGTGGTTGGAGTGCTTTGACTTTGTGGTCGGAGTGCTTTGACTTTGTGGTCGGAGTGCTTTGAGTGTGTGTTCGGAGTGCTTTGACTTTGTGGTCGGAGTGCTTTGAGTGTGTTGTCGGAGTGCTTTGACTTTGTGGTCGGAGTGCTTTGAGTGTGTTGTTGGAGTGCTTTGACTTTGTGGTCGGAGTGCTTTGAGTGTGTTGTCGGAGTGCTTTGACTTTGTGGTCGGAGTGCTTTGAGTGTGTGTTCGGAGTGCTTTGACTTTGTGGTCGGAGTGCTTTGAGTGTGTGTTCGGAGTGCTTTGACTTCGTGGTCGGAGTGCTTTGAGTGTGTTGTTGCACTGTATTGGAGTTGGTGCTTCGTAGAAGTCTGTTGTCACAGTTGCGATTTTCTGTTCAGTCTTCTGAACTGCAACTGAAAACATTTAGATGGCGTTCATTGAAGGCAGCAAAGGCATTTACGGAGCCATTGAACCGTTATTTGCCACAGCCAGATATGAGCGCTGTCTCCTGATCTGCTGGGACGAGCAGTCTTACAGCAGAAACATCAAATCGATGGCTCAACTGCTCCGGCTTCAGCAAAACGAGCAGCTGCCATCAGATGTGACTGCTGAGGCCATGGCTGATCTCCTGATGATTGGCAGGAGGGAGATCGTCAGACATCAGTGCTGGGAGCACGAATTGGCCGGCTTCAACAAGGAAGAGACCAAGGCTCTCCTGGAGCTGGTGTGGGAGGTCAATGTCAGCCTGCAGATGAGGGACATTGAGTTCGAGGCCAGGAGACTGCTGGACTCAGCAGAGGACCTGCCTCCTCTCTGCAGGCAGACAAGGGTGCTGAAGAAGGCCAAGGACTGTGCCAGGATCCTGGCAGAGGAAAAACCTGAGGCATCGATCCCCAGGAAGTCAGTGGCTAGAGACGTGGTGTTGAGTGTGATGCCCAAAGTGGTTCAGGGCTTATGGAAGCCCAACAGAAACACCAAACGCACCATGCCCTCCAAGCAGCTCAGTGACATGGCTGTTGGACTGACAAAGGCTGTCCTGGACCAGGTCTCTGCTGTTCTCTACAAAGACTGTTTGGTCTGGGTTATCCTCTCCCCTGCCCTGAGAGACAACGTGGTCCTCTCAATAGAAGAACAGCTGCGTCAGATGTTTCCTCCTGAGACACTGAGGAAGAGGCTGAACAGCTTTGAGGCGGAGATCATGAGCATCATCACTGATGTTGCAGTGGAGCACATCTGTGAGCTGTTCATGATCAAGACCCGCCCTTCAGAAGAGCCAGATGAGGAGGAACCATCTCCATTCACTGCAGTCACCCTGCCAGCTGAAGGTGATGCATCGTCAGTCCTGGAGGGTGAGGTCAGTCTTGACCCAGAGCCTGCAGTGGTACCAGAACCAGCACCACCTGCAACCACATCATCCGTGGTGGATCAGAAACCCTCACTTCACTGCCCGGATGTGACTGGAGCTTCACATAATGAGGTGGAAAGAGATGAGCCCATCAGTGAGCCAGAACAAGCTCTGGTGCCACCTCCAAAACCCCCTCTGGCCATGTTATCGGAGGATAATGACAGACCCTCAGTCTCGATAGAGGACGTCCTGTCTGAACCACCATCCTGTGGAGAAGCTCTTGAGGCCTGCAGTGATGCACCACGGTCACGTGGACAGAGATTCAAGGCCTGGCTTCGGAAGAAGTTCTCCTTGAAGCGTCTGCGACGACTCTTCAGATGACTTTTTTAAATAATTACAATAATAATAATAATAAAAAAACAGCATTTATTTCACTGTCATCAGTCCAATCATTTTCTAGAAATTAAACTTATCTCACTGAAAATAAAAGGTATGCTCACAGATGTGGTCCTGTGTAGGGGTGTTACCAATATGTGATTTCAGAGTCTGGTTATATTGTGACTCATAATAAAATATAAGAAAAAGTGTGTGATAAGTGTGTCAAAGTGAAAAACTCATTATGGTTAAAAAAAGTTGTCCAGTATTCTAACAAGGTGCAGAAATTAGATATTAAATAAACTTTATTAAATTAGACATTCAGATGCAGTTTTTGTTACATAATGTTAAATGTTGAAGTTTCCTATAGAGTAACTTTTGGAGTAAAACAGAAAATTTAGCTGAAGCTGCAAAAATCATTGACATGGTCCATGAAGGATTTATGCAGATTTCTGATAAACTCAGAATTATTTAATCAGAATTCATAATATAATACAGAAACATTTATACTAATTTACGCTGGTCAAAGCTGGGGTATTTGCTGCATTCATGGATTTTCTCAAGGTTCTCTGGTTTTCTCCCACAAACCAAAAACATGCCTGTTAGGGAGAGTCAGTGATGACCAAAGTAGGGCCCACTGCCCCTGGACGGTCCTGCTGCTATGTTGAGGGGTCTGTGTCACGACAACATTAAATAATTAAAAGCTTTTATGCACTGCAAGCAAATTGGCAAATTTCACAAGATGACTTCCATGTTGATCTCAGACAGGGTGGGCAAGTAGTGGCCTGGGGGCCACATGCAGCCCCTCAGAGCGTCCTAGCAGTCAGTTTTATATATTTTAAATGTGTATACATGGAGATCATCGGACCAAGTCTGCCTTAAAGACATCAGAAACACAATTTAAAAAAAACCCCCTACAAATAGCCTAATTTTTAGAAAAAATTTCTGCATAACTAAGACATCTGCAAAGAAATGAGTAAAATAAATGTAGATAAAATTATTTTTGCCTTGTAAGTTAAAGAAGTAGCTAAAGCTCTCTTGAATTAAGCTCCATAAATTGGAATCAGAATCAAATTGTAAAAACAATCAACTTATAGTTAAATTATAATGAAACTTAAGAGTCAGGAGGAATAAATGAAATAAATAATAATAAAGTACAATAACACGTCAAAAAATAGTGTAAATTGAATTAAGGAGATATAAAACAAATATTTAAAAATTATACAACATATACAATAGGCACCAAAAGGGAAAAAAAAACAACCCAGTGATATATACAGAAGGTGCAGTAAGAAACTGTTGAAGAGCGAAGAGGTTTAGATCTGGATGGACCGCAGTCCTCTGCCAGAAAGGAGTGATACAAAGAGTCTGTGTCCAGGGTGAGAGGGATCGGCCATGACTTTAGCTGCTTGCCTCCTGGAGGTGTACGGGTCACAAAGAGGTGGAGGGCTGCAGCTGATCAGCTTCTCTGTTAACCAATAATACGCTATGGCCTGCATTTGTCAGCGTACCAGACCGCTGCAGCCACCACAACAGCATTGATAAACTATCAATGCCTGCATTTATGTTCAAATAAATGAACTGCGATTAATTTATAATTATAAGTACACCAATGATTTCAATTTACATTTGAATTAAGAACAAAAATAAACTAGGTGAGCCATGTCTCACCCTCAATATTTCATGGACAACAGTCACTTTGGCTGCTGCTTGTTCATAAATATGATCAAAATATCTTTTCATCTGATAATGTGTGTGCTGAGGGGTAGGAGTGGGTCCAGCAGAAAAGGTTTGGGAATCACGGGGTTAACTGGTGACCCCTAATTAGCTTTAAATGTGTTTGGGTGGATTTCTCCTTCACACCCAGGTCTGGGTTTACCCTGCCCCTCCCCCAGTGTAAGCTGGGGTAGGCTCCAGCCTCCCACAACTCCAAAACAGAGCGCAGCTTGTCAACAGGCAAGGCAGGCAGCTGCTTGGGGCCCCAGACCACTAGGGGGCCCCCACGGGCTGACAAATTTTGCTCCACAGTAATGTTTTACAATATAGCATCTGCAGTGACCTACCCCATTAACCTCATCAAACAACCAGTGGTCAAATTGCAATGACATCTTTGACAGATACCTCCCTAAAGGGGCCCCACTGTCATCCCTGTGGTAGAAACACACCAGAGCTGCAGCTATTTTTGGCTGATTGTATTCTGGATTACCTGTACTGGTGTATCGCAATATGTGCATGGATTAAAGTTCTCCATCGCCACGACGGATTTCCATCATTTGGAAAGTGACACGTGGGAAATGGACAGGACATGGAGGTTTACCAGAGTCTTTGTCCGGAGCTCAGCTCCGCCACCTCCAAGTTGAGCTCCACCACCCCGGAGCTGAGCTCCACCTTAGTCAAATAATGATGGGTATGGACAGGACATGGAGGTATACCAGAGATTATCAGTGAACTGCGAACATGTGCGTGCCTGAAGGGAGCCCTGAATTCAATAAAAACATTCACTCTACAAGCAAAAAAGCATGGAAATATGAGCGCGAAGGGCTCTTCTGTGTGCCGGTGAGCGTAAAGATGCACAGCTCACGGGACAGGGATCCTGAATCACATGGTGGGTTTTTATAAATCAAACGGTGTCTCGTTGGCTCGTGTGCACGGTTTACATGAACACAACGATTTAGAAAATGACGGGTCATCTTTTTGGTTAATTGAAACACAACATTCATGAGCAGTCCTGCTCTTCTTTTCACTTTTTCTAAATGATGAATTCATCCTGAGGTATCCTGCATCACTTATTCTCCATGATATAAGAGCAATCTGTAAAGGATCAAGCTCCCAATGCAGTCAGCTAGTGCAGTTGAGATGGTAAATGTCAGGATAGAGCTATAAGAGCCATCCCTTCAGTGTATGTTTTATCTAAAAAGTGAAAGTATCAATGTTTCCTTCCATTTCCCAAATTCACTAATAATAAAAGCTTTTATGCATTTCCAGCAAAAGGACAGAGTCACCCCCAAAATTTAATAGGTACTTTATTATATATTTATACTGTCCTGTAATTCTGCTTGATTTTTCTCTCAAAATGCATCAGATTGATGCTATGTGTATTCAGATTATTTATGAATATGTTTAATGTTTCTCAGAGGGGCCCCTTGGAAATTTTTGCCTGGGGCCCAAGCACACTCTAGAATCGCCACTGCTCCAAAAAGAAAAAAGGGTATAGATCAGTGATTTTAAAACTATTAATACCCAAAACATACTAAAACCAAGCCAACATCTCAAGGTACTTCATGTTTACTGTATATCCACTAAAAAAGTGTGACTCCACATTTTATTGTCTCCACAAATGCACTTCAAAGTATGAAAACCAACCATTTTACAGATTACTTAAGCCATGTTTCTGCTGGTTTTTGTCTGTTTGTGAGCAAGATAACTATGAAAGCTCTAAACAGATTTTGATAAAACTATCTGGGATTGTTGTTCATAGCACCAGGAAGAAGTGGCATCCCAAGACTGTGATGAAAACCCAGACAAAACCGTGAACAGAGACTTCCTCAAAACTTTGTGTTGTTTAAACAGTGATATCTCAAAAACTGTAGAAGATAGCAAAAAACTGAACACACGTAAAAATAGTTGAACGATTAGTGAAGCTGTTAAAGCAAGAATGAAGTCTGTGAGTGGAAGTATGCCATTATCTGTAGAGCGTAAAATTTGAAGCACTTTTCAGCAGAACTGCAGAAATCTTCCATTCATTTCAATGTAAAAAAATCTGCAGAAAATTAACAATAATAATAATAATAATGATAATAAAGTCGGATAACAATATGTTGGAATGCTGACTCAGCATTTCAACATAGTAAATGAAAAGGAGCTGAAAGACTTATCTTATATGACCTGCCCTTTTTACAGGACACCAATTAACAATGTACATAATGAAACACAAAAACCCTTAAATCAGATAGCTGCAGGCCCAAGAAGCCCTCACACCCCTCTGTAAGATATGTAGATTTAATAAACACTTTATCTGAAAAGAGGGTTAAAAAGAAGAGCTGATGGACCCGTCAGGTGTGAGTTCCTTTAAACCAATTGGAAATACTCCAACAGCACTGACCTCTGCCACGGCTTTTCTGACATTCTTGTCTCAGTTATTATCAAAAATATGAATCACTGCCCTATCGCCTATTGATGAGAATCCTCTAAATACATTCCTTTATCTGCATCTGGATTCAGATCACCACTAAAATCTGATCAGTCCTCCTTAATGCCATGATTAGCATTCAATGAAAATTTCATCAAAATCAGCAAGCTTCAAGAGTAATCAACGGAAATATGGAAAACTGCTTTATTTTTTAATATAAACTTGGCTAACTATGTCAAAAATAACTTGGCAAAGCAGTTCTAGTTCGGAGTTATAATGAATTTACAACCTAAACAATAAAAAAAAAATGACCAATGTAGTTTTTTTTTTATTTGGGGAAACTACCAACAATGAAAGAATTATAGGCATTTTGGTTCTGTTTAGTTAAGGTCTGAACATTATTTTATCATTATTTAATGATATGTAAAAAAGTTTTTTAATTAAACATGCATTCACCACAGCTGTTGTTAGACTTTCAGTTGTTTATTATGTTGCCATGGAAACCACAGCCCTCAGGCATCCAGATCAAAGCCATTCTGTGCTTTGACTTTGGCTTTGAATCAAAACACGCTCTGGCATCCCTCGAGTATTTAAGCACACAGCATCAACTCTTCGCTGTGGGTTTGAGTTGGCGGTTAGAGATTTGAGTTCGTGTTTGCATTGTATTAGAGTTAGCGGTTTGAGTGTTTTGAGTGTGTGGTTGGAGTGTCTTGAGTTGGTGGTTGGAGTGTCTTGAGTTGGTGGTTGGAGTGTCTTGAGTGTGTGGTTGGAGTGTTTTGAGTGTGTGGTTGGAGTGCTTTGACTTTGTGGTCGGAGTGCTTTGAGTGTGTTGTTGGAGTGCTTTGACTTTGTGGTCGGAGTGCTTTGAGTGTGTGGTTGGAGTGCTTTGAGTGTGTGGTTGGAGTGCTTTGACTTTGTGGTCAGAGTGCTTTGAGTGTGTGGTTGGAGTGCTTTGACTTTGTGGTCGGAGTGCTTTGAGTGTGTGGTTTGAGTGCTTTGACTTTGTGGTCGGAGTGCTTTGAGTGTGTGTTCGGAGTGCTTTGACTTTGTGGTCGGAGTGCTTTGAGTGTGTGTTCGGAGTGCTTTGACTTTGTGGTCGGAGTGCTTTGAGTGTGTGTTCGGAGTGCTTTGACTTTGTGGTCGGAGTGCTTTGAGTGTGTGTTCGGAGTGCTTTGACTTTGTGGTCGGAGTGCTTTGAGTGTGTGGTTGGAGTGCTTTGACTTCGTGGTCGGAGTGCTTTGAGTGTGTTGTTGCACTGTATTGGAGTTGGTGCTTCATAGAAGTCTGTTGTCACAGTTGCAATTTTCTGTTCAGTCTTCTGAATTGCAACTGAAAACATTTAGATGGCGTTCATTGAAAGCAGCAAAGGCATTTACGGAGCCATTGAACCGTTATTTGCCACAGCCAGATATGAGCGCTGTCTCCTGATCTGCTGGGACGAGCAGTCTTACAGCAGAAACGTCAGATCGATGGTTCAACTGCTCCGGCTTCAGCAAAACGAGCAGCTGCCATCAGACGTGACTGCTGAGGCCATGGCTGATCTCCTGATGATTGGCAGGAGGGAGATCGTCAGACATCAGTGCTGGGAGCACGAATTGGCCGGCTTTGACAAGGAAGAGACCAAGGCTCTCCTGGAGCTGGTGTGGGAGGTCAATGTCAGCCTGCAGATGAGGGACATTGAGTTCGAGGCCAGGAGACTGCTGGACTCAGCAGAGGACCTGCCTCCTCTCTGCAGGCAGACAAAGATGCTCAAGAAGGCCAAGGACTGTGCCAGGATCCTGGCAGAGGAAAAACCTGAGGCATCGATCCCCAGGAAGTCAGTGGCCAGAGACGTGGTGTTGAGTGTGATGCCCAAAGTGGTTCAGGGCTTATGGAAGCCCAACAGAAACACCAAACGCACCATGCCCTCCAAGCAGCTCAGTGACATGGCTGTTGGACTGACAAAGGCTGTCCTGGACCAGGTCTCTGCTGTTCTCTACAAAGACTGTTTGGTCTGGGTAATCCTCTCCCCTGCCCTGAGAGACAACGTGGTCCTCTCAATAGAAGAACAGCTGCGTCAGATGTTTCCTCCTGAGACACTGAGGAAGAAGCTGAACAGCTTTGAGGCGGAGATCATGAGCATCATCACTGATGTTGCAGTGGAGCACATCTGTGAGCTGTTCATGATCAAGACCCGCCCTTCAGAAGAGCCAGATGAGGAGGAACCATCTCCATTCACTGCAGTCACCCTGCCAGCTGAAGGTGATGCATCGTCAGTCCTGGAGGGTGAGGTCAGTCTTGACGCAGAGCCTGCAGTGGTACCAGAACCAGCACCACCTGCAACCACATCATCCGTGGTGGATCAGAAACCCTCACTTCACTGCCCGGATGTGACTGGAGCTTCACATAATGAGGTGGAGAGAGATGAGCCCACCAGTGAGCCAGAACAAGCTCTGGTGCCACCTCCAAAACCCCCTCTGGCCATGTTATCAGGGGATAATGACAGACCCTCAGTCTTGATCGAGGACGTCCTGTCTGAACCACCATCCTGTGGAGAAGCTCTTGAGGCCTGCAGTGATGCACCACGGTCACGTGGACAGAGATTCAAGGCCTGGCTTCGGAAGAAGTTCTCCTTGAAGCGTCTGCGACGACTCTTCGAATGACTTTTTTAAATAATTACAATAATAATAATAATAAAAAAACAGCATTTATTTCACTGTCATCAGTCCAATCATTTTCTAGAAATTAAACTTATCTCCCTGAAAATAAAAGGTATGCTCACAGATGAGGTCCTGTGTAGGGGTGTTACCAATAAGTGATTTCAGAGTCTGGTTATATTGTGACTCATAATAAAATATAAGAAAAAGTGTGTGATAAGTGTGTCAAAGTGAAAAACTCATTATGGTTAAAAAAAGTTGTCCAGTATTCTAACAAGGTGCAGAAATTAGATATTAAATAAACTTTATTAAAGTTGACGTTCAGATGCAGTTTTTGTTACATAATATTAAATGTTGAAGTTTCCTACAGAGTAACTTTTGGAGTAAAACAGAAAATTTAGCTGAAGCTGCAAAAATCATTGACATGGTCCATGAAGGTTTTATGCAGATTTCTGATAAACTCAGAATTATTTAATCAGATTTCATAATATAATACAGAAACATTTATACTAATTTACGCTGGTCAAAGCTGGGGTATTTGCTGCATTCATGGATTTTCTCAAGGTTCTCTGGTTTTCTCCCACAAACCAAAAACATGCCTGTTAGGGAGAGTCAGTGGTGACCAAAGTAGGGCCCACTGCCCCTAAACGGACCTGCTGCTATGTTGAGGGGTCTGTGTCACGACAACATTAAATAATTAAAAGCTGTTATGCACTGCAAGCAAATTGGCAAATTTCACAAGATGACTTCCATGTTGATCTCAGACAGGGTGGGCAAGTAGTGGTCTGGGGGCCACATGCAGCCCCTCAGAGCGTCCTAGCAGTCAGTTTTATATATTTTAAATGTATATACATGGAGATCATCGGACCAAGTCTGCCTTAAAGACATCAGAAACACAATTAAAAAAAAAACCCCCTACAAATAGCCTAATTTTTAGAAAAAATTTCTGCATAACTAAGACATCTGCAAAGAAATGAGTAAAATAAATGTAGATAAAATTATTTTTGCCTTGTAAGTTAAAGAAGTAGCTAAAGCTCTCTTGAATTAAGCTCCATAAATTGGAATCAGAATCAAATTGTAAAAACAATCAACTTATAGTTAAATTATAATGAAACTTAAGAGTCAGGAGGAATAAATGAAATAAATAATAATAAAGTACAATAACACGTCAAAAAAATAGTGTAAATTGAATTAAGGAGATATAAAACAAATATTTAAAAAATATACAACATATACAATAGGCACCAAAAGGGAAAAAAAAACAACCCAGTGATATATACAGAAGGTGCAGTAAGAAACTGTTGAAGAGCGAAGAGGTTTAGATCTGGATGGACCGCAGTCCTCTGCCAGAAAGGAGTGATACAAAGAGTCTGTGTCCAGGGTGAGAGGGATCGGCCATGACTTTAGCTGCTTGCCTCCTGGAGGTGATAAACTATCAATGCCTGCATTTATGTTCAAATAAATGAACTGCGATTAATTTATAATTATAAGTACACCAATTATTTCAATTTACATTTGAATTAAGAACAAAAATAAACTATGTTAGCCATGTCTCACCCTCAATATTTCATGGACAACAGTCACTTTGGCTGATGTTTGTTCATAAATATGATCAAAATATCTTTTCATCTGATAATGTGTGTGCTGAGGGGTAGGAGTGGGTCCAGCAGAAAAAGTTTGGGAATCACGGGGTTAACTGGTGACCCCTAATTAGCTTTAAATGTATTTGGGTGGATTTCTCCTTCACACCCAGGTCTGGGTTTACCCTGCCCCTCCCCCAGTGTAAGCTGGGGTAGGCTCCAGCCTCCCACAACTCCAAAAAGAAAAAAGGGTATAGATCAGTGATTTTAAAACTATTAATACCCAAGACACACTAAAACCAAACCAACATCTCAAGGTACTTCATGTTTACTGTATATCCACTAAAAAGTGTCCCTTAAATGCTTTCATATCTTTACCCTACTCCACATTTTATTGTCTCCACAAATGCACTTCAGATTGTGAAAACCAACTGTTTTACAGGTTACTTAAACCATGTTTCTGCTGGTTTTTGTCTATTTGTGAGCAAGATAACTATGAAAGCTCTAAACAGTTTTTGATAAAACTATCTGGGAATGTTGTTCATCGCACCAGGAAGAAGAGATTAGACTTGAGAGGTGATCTGAATCCAGATGCAGATCCACGTCTTAAAGGATTTGTTAACTTTGTGCTATGGGTCAGTTTTCCATGTAAAATTAACTCTGCCAAGAATGTCAGAAATGCCTTGACAGAGGTTTGTGCTATGGGAGCGCATAGAGGTGCCAAAATACAGCTTGATGATCATGAAAAGACATTTTATTCCATTTACATGTTTATTTTATTCATCAGTCAATAAATAATAATAAATAAAAGAAAGCACTTTAAGAAAAGCAAGGAAAAGGCAAAAATAATAAATGAAAAGGAGCTGAAAGAAGACTAATCTTACATGATCTGCCCTTTTTTTACAGGACAATAATTAACAATGTACATAATGAAACACAAAAACCCTTAAATCAGATAGCTGCAGGCCCAAGATGCCCTCACACCCCTCTGTAAGATATGTAGATTTAATAAACACTTTATCTGAAAAGAGGGTTAAAAAAAGAGGTGATGAACCCGTCAAATGTGAGTTCCTTTAAAACAATTGGAAATGCTCCAACAGCGCTCACCTCTGCCACGGCTCTTCTGACATTCTTGTCTCAGTTATTATCAAAAATATGAATCACTGCCCGATCGCCTATTGATGAGAATCATCTAAATACATTCCTTTATCTGCATCTGGATTCAGATCACCATCAAAATCTAATCACTCCTCCTTAACTTGTAAACTCAAGATTGGTATTCTTCAATGCAATGGTGAATGAAACACTTCACAGTCAAGTTCTGCTTTTGCCTGTGCTTTGACTGCAACATCAATTAGCAAGTCATCAATTAACACAGTAGCTCATTACACCCATACAGTAGGACAGTTTCCACAGTGCACAGTTCATCTGTTGTCATCAAACATTTGATGATGATGTTGATAATTGATGTTTATTTTGTTACTTATATTCTCAGAATAACTACCATATTTTCAGTTTACTTTTAACCAAACACAACAGGTAGTTACATACAGGCTGAGTTCATTTTGAGCCCTCTAGTGGTGTCCTCAAGTAGCACAGGTCTCATAAAGGCAAGTATATAAACAAAACCCCTCAAGATGCTAACTGCCACAAATGTGAACTGCAAATATATTCCTGGTTGTACATGCCTCCTTTGCTTGATAATGTGCTTCTATGGACAAGACAAAAAGTTAGCAAAGTCAAGACTTCTTCTCCCTTGCTTACAGCTCCAGTAGCTGCCTGAGATGGCCTCCACCCCCTATATAGACCTAAATGTGGCAGTCCATCATTGTTTTGTCAGCAGTTAAAGCCCATTGGCTGAGATGTAGCAAGCATGATTTAGAGCATAAACCAGTGCTTCTGACAGAAATTTACAAAAACGACAAAGGTGTGAATTACTTGTTTTATCTGTGTCACATTTTCGTTTATTCACAAACTTGCCTTTTACTTCAGTAATTTCATGTCTGGAAACACCAGAATGGGCCATGTTTCCCCCTCATTTTTATTTTTTTCATGTTGAAACCTGCTCACCTTCGGCCCCCTGTGAACCCACAGCCCTGCTGATGAAACTGCTGCTGCACTGAAGGAAACTCCTCCTCACCTTGTCATAATGAGACCTACTTCCTGTCACCCTCCAGGGACACGAGGCCTGTGTGGGTCAGCTCTCGTGAGGCTCAAGGATAATTGGGTATTTTAAACAATCCAGAGAGAGTACGACACACTGAGGGTCTGCACCCATATTTGGCAGCTATGCACATGCTATTGTGTGATTGCACTGGGAGATGGAAACGTGCCGTTTTTGATTTATTCTCTCACTGCTCTCTCGGGTTAGAGAAGGGCTGTTACTGGAGCGGGCACCTGTGGCTCTCGGAGAACATGGAGGGTAATGGATGGAGGTGCTTCCTACATGACGGCCACAGCGCTGCCAGATAATCTATATCATCAGGATTAGAGCTGGGTATGACTAAGAAGAGATGTTGGAGTTAATTTGATGGAGGTCAGAGGAGATGTTACGGCCTGCTGTTTTACTTTATCTTTTCATGGGACGTCACTAAAGAAATGATGCTTTGATACAATATAAAGTAGTGAGTGTCTAGCTTGTATAACAGAGTAAATTTACTGTGCTCTCAATATAACTCAACATACAGGCATTAATGTCTAAACTGCTGGCAACAAAAGTGAGTACACCCCTAAGTGAAAGTGTCCAAATTGGGCCCAAAGTGCATATTTTGTGTGGCCACCATTATTTTTCAGCAGTGCCTTAACCCTCTTGGGCATGGAGTTCACCAGAGCTTCACATTTTGCCACTGGAGTCCTTTTCCACTCCTCCATGACTACATCACAGAGCTGGTGGATGTCATTACCAATATTGCCAGGTGAGTTATTGTCCAAGTTGTGTAAAAGCCTCTCCACCAAAGTCCTGTCACTTGTCCCTTGTGCCATGAAAATATTCCCTGCAAATTTTTTTCAATATCCTTTTTTTTTTTTTTTGCTTTGAACAGTTATCCTGCTCACAAACTGTCTCGATTGCAATGTTCTGATTCAGTTGAAATAACACAACAAATTCACATAATTCTCCTGGATCTTTTCATGTTCACACTCCAGTATTTTGAGGCAAGTCCAGCCTGAAGGACTGTACGCAATTACATAACAATAAGTGCTCCTATGAGTTCAAAGAAAGCTGGCAGATTAAACTACCCACAAAGCTATAATATAACAAAAATATTGGGTTTTAAATGTCCTGTGTAAGATTATACAGATGAGCATATTCATCAGTGTGGGACATGCCTTAAGATACAAGTGTAAAACTCTGTGCACAAAGACGAGGCACTTTTAAGACTTGCCAGCGGACCATAGGAGACACCAGACAGCATGGGAACTTATAAAAACCGACTTATGCAGGTGTCTGCAAAGGAACTGTCTGTGATGCGGGAAAGTAGAGCGTAGCATCAAAAAGGATAGATTCTCCTTATTAAACAAGTTAAATTAGTACAGTCTGGGAGTCCTAACAACTTTTTAATCAGTTGATGTTGAGTCCTGTGATGATTTGCTGTAGAGATGATGAGTTAACCTGTTGATATTTTCATAGTATGTTATGCCTGTAGACAGAAAAAAACACTGTGGGATCTAAACATTAATATTAAGTAGTACTTTGTCATCAATCTGGCGCCTTGTGGCTGGAATGGAATTAGTATCAATCCTACAGCTGTAATACTTCTACAGTAGTGTGATGAGTTGATTCATCACCTTGTTCGTGTCATTTCTTGGGGCGATTTTGTCCTCACTGCACTAGGGGCCAACTGTAAATGAGCCGAGACCACCTATTTCAAACAATCTTGGCATAATTGTTAATGCCGAAACAGGGATTGATTTCTGTAACTGTTCATATGTATGCAAACGAACCATGCTGAGCATGAAAGGTCAATTGTTTCAGACTAACTTTCCTTTGCGATTCAGGCTTGTAAACAACCTTAATTCAAAAGAGTCCGGAGCTCTAATAAAGTGTGTCAGACAGAGTGAGAACAGAGGTGGATCAGGGGTACTTAGTGTGTAAAAACTAGGAGGTTTTTGAACATTTTTAACAGTCATCAAAATTTAATATATGAGGCTCAGTAAGACAAAACATGGGCAACCCTGTGATATGTTGATCATCTTATTTATGTATTATACTGTTTAAATAACCCTGTTCTGCGCCTATGCCTACTTATGTTTCAGGCTAGCTAAAAGACAAAGTTTAGTGTCAGTGACCAGTTGACTGATTGATTTAATGCCTTGCATATGAAGTTCAAATTATTCAACTTATTTTGTATTTATTTTTAAGTCTAAATTGGCCTCACATTACTTAGTTACCTGCAAAGTGTTTTTCAACATACCTACCTTTCTTCCAACAGTTTCTAAAAGCTGTTTGGATGGTACTGTATGAAGAGTAATCCACCATGTGAAGCAGATGTAAGGTTATGAAAGAAGTATTGATCTTCTCTATTAACTCTTGGCAAGATGGAAACCAAATATTTTTCCAATATGTAAAACCTTGAAATCACAGTTTAGCAAAAAACCTCGAAAGTTATTTATCCTGCTCATGTGACATTTGAACAAGTGTGCTCTCATTCACTTCACCCTCTTTTTATCTTTAAAAACAGTACCAGTCAGAGTTGTTTGTGTGGAGTTTGTGAATTATTCTTCCTCCTCTTTGCTGAAAAACAGCTCAAGGCCTGCAGAAGTGTAGCAGAGATAAAGGCAGAAATATTTCCAGGGATCCAGATCCATCAGTTGTGTGGTCTATGCCTGTAGCTCCTCTGCAGCAGGAGGTTTGACTGTAATGATGTCATCTCATGTAGGAGGCTGTCAGGTGCTGAGAGACACCTTAAAGCTGAAACACAATCTTAAACTCTGCATCAGTCGCTGTTGAGTGTCTCCACACTGCAGAGCCAGCTGCCCACACCAGGTGAAACAGCCCACCTGAACGCCCGCAGGACAGCAGAGACTCTGCTTTGACTCTTTTTCTCCTCATTTCATAATAATGCCGCCCCCCCTGTTTCTCTCTGTTTCTGCCTCTCTTCTCATCCTTTGTCTGGACTCTTTTGTTCTCAGCTGCCTTTTCACAAGAACAAGCAAGGCCACAGCTATGAGCTTAGAACAGTGACTGCAGTAACTTTGCTACTGAAAGGAAGAAGGAAGGAGGAAGTATCACTGGACTTCTTTTATGTCCTTTTGCAACAGTAAGCTTCTACACATAAGCAAGTTATGATACCACACATTACACTTCCCCAACGACCTTGCAGTGGACCAGTTATAGGCCATAGATCATTTGGTACCAGGGTGTATAGTGAAACAAAAATGATTACTTTAGTAGCTCTTTTTTGAATAGCCAAGACTGAATACTGTTTTATTTTGAAAGGACGACCTGATCCTCGCATATCCTGTGCAAATTGACCATGCGGCCTCAACACTTAGACTCTCAGGCTTCCACACCTTCGACTGACCTGGGGTGGCGAGAAGCTCACAAATTCTGGTGCAGACCAAAGAACCAAACAGAAGGACTGGGACTGGCTTCTAAGTAAAGCAGATTTCAGTTAGTGGTGGCTGTGAAAGCAATCCTAACCAATAAGATGCTCAACTTCCTGATGTGGGAGGGTAAAATTCAGAGGTAAAAACTTATAAAATTTCTATTTCTAATAATAAATTGAATCATCAGATGAGCTCGGACTGGTGACTGATGGATAAATCACACACTGTCAGCACCCAATGAACACCCTTTTTGAATAATTTTCACCTGTGCTCAGATGGCATAACTGTTTGATTAGTTACCATGTCAGCTGGAGCCATTCAGCCAACTGTGTCCCTGAATGTCAGTGTTAATCAGCTGAAAAAAACAGAGTGAGTCCTCATGAAGGTGCAGTTTAGAAACAGGTTCATGGCTGCCTCTGGTCCTGCATTATGATGAGTTATACTGTGCACAAAATGTGTGTTTGCTTGTCATCATTGTTGCCCCCCTATCGCTATATTGTATTACATAAATCAGGTGGTGGTACAAACAAATTGAGGACCACTGCAATACAATATAAACTTCACTAGTCCATTTGGAGCATAGAAAGTGTTTGGGAGAGCAGAAAGTTTCCAAAAACATATTTGGAAGTTGATTGGATAATTGGTCTTTGAACACATTCATTACAGGCCTTTCAGATGTTTTAGTGGGTGGGCACTTCTTCCACAGTGTACAGTTGAAAGGTGAGCCAATTCACTACAAATTCTCGCCAAAACATGTTGGACATAGAGCTAAGATATAATTTCATATTATTTCTGCTATGCTTTCTGAACATTTTCCCAAATGCCAAAGGGCAGTGTCTTCAAAAAAGTCTTAAGTATTGAATTTTTTTCCCAAAGTTATTGAAAAAGATGACTTGTCATCAATATGGAGAACCATGAGGAGAGGTTGTTGTGTTTACCCAAGTTATTATGAATATAAAGAAGGAGGACATGGTCCATAGGGCTGCTAAATTAAGACAGGATGAGACGAGGGGGAGTATGATGTACCTTTAAGGACAATGCCAGAGAAAAAAGAGTTATGGGTTGTATATGAAGGTATATTTTAAAAACAAGTCCTTAGCCTTTTTTAAAAACAAAAAATAATGACAACAGTAGATCCTCAAAGTTTTGCCGGCTTGTTGTTGTCAGCGTTAACAATTTTGGGATATGCGTAGCCAGGCAAAACTCCACCACACAGTACCCATGTGAAGGGCATGTCCAAACATATGACGCCATGCTGGCTGTGAACACTCAACCTCACAGACACGTCTATCAGCAACCATACTAGCAATGTTTTGCCACCAACTAATGCCCTGATTTGTCAGTATCAGGGAATATAACGCTGTTGATTTGCCATCAAAGATGGTTTGGATTTGATGATCACAGAGAGTGCAGATTGAACTTTTACATTTGAAACACAGACTCCTTATTTGGTTGTTCTTATTTAACTTTGTATAATGATATTCTTAAGCAAAGGGCTACAATAGTGTCTCCATGGCTGCCTGCACACACACTTATTGTCAGCGAGTATGAACACAAAAACAAATCACAAGACACGCACTCACACACTGTGTGTTTTCATGAATCACAAACAGATGCTTTTAGGGAAATATTGGCTGTTCTGTCACTGATCTGCCTCCTGCGGTGATCAAACCTGTTCAGCAGAGCCAGAGGGGTTTGCAGGATTTCCCTCTTCTCTGAACACACACTCACACAGCGGAGTATATTAAAGTGATAGATAAGACTCAGTTACATAGGAGGGAGGAGGGGATGCTGGGTAATAAAGAACAGTGAGGACATTATGCAGTAAAGAATCCTTGTTTCTGCTCTCCAGGGTTTGAGCTGTTACTCTACTGGGATTGAAACACACACATGCACGCATACACAGACAGGCACAAATTTCCACTTCCTGAGCCACCTTATTGCTTTTTCAGGGGAGGACACGCTGACATAGAAGTCTGTCGTTGCTCAAGAATTGCACCCAAATAACTTTTGGTTTTAGGTGCTCTTCGTGTGCTCAGGGTTTCCAAAGTAGTAAGTCATTCTTAGCTCCTAGTGGAAACTTTTTCTTCCTCAGTAAATACAAAACACTGAAAATAGTTTTCATCTCACATTTAAAGCTTATCCCGGTCATGCAATGGCAGTGGCAATGTTCACATTGCAAATCCCCTTAAATATTTAGGGTTGGTTGCGATTGAACAGACAGCTAAATTTTTCACTTAGGCATTCTGCATACTTTCCCCTGTAAACCCCTTTGTTGAACTTACTTGAAAACCAGGCGGCAGTATCAGGGGCTGAAGTGGAAGGCCTATGCAGACGTGCCAAAAACTGCAGTACCCCGAGTGTCCACTTGGGACTGGCTGCAGAAACCTGACACCCGAATGATTGTGTGCAGGGAAAAGACGTTTTTTAGGGCCTGAATACACATTTTTACAGCCTGGTTCAAAAAACAACTTCAGTCTGAATATTTGACAATGTATGTGCTCTCTGTATGGTGGATGATTTTTTCTTTAATTGAGGATTTATTGGGGATTTCTGGTTTTAGTCAAATGGCCTTAGGTCCAGCCTCGACACAACCTCTCTGTCCGTTAGTGGGCTGAGCTCAATTTTGATTGAGATGACGTGCAGTATGGTAGCATCCATTATGTTGCATGCACAATATTCCAAAGGTCAGGTCAGGTAAGGAAGCATATGCCAGTTTGGTAATTTGCCTTGCCAACCTGCTCCCTCCAGGCTCCTGGTAGCCTTCATCTATGTTACAACTCTTCAGGTATCTTTTGAGCTGATCACTCCACAATGTAAGCGATTGCCCTCGTGGTGTGGTCCAACCTACCAGGTCCTGGGCACTCAGTATACAGTAGGCTGCATCAAGTTCATGAATCACAGCTGCCACTCCCATACTCAGCAGATGACCTTTCCTGAACATGTCAGCATTGAACACATGGTCCTATCAACAATACCCAAAAATGCATCCAAGGGAAATAGTCATGAAAGGATCCAGCAGGCAACTTTGTCTACTATGTCCAGGCCTTGCTCTGACTTCTGTCTGTATGCTCAGAAACCCTGAGTGCCATACCACCACACTGCCTTGTCCAGGGAACTCATCACCCTGTAAGCCAGGCCAAGTTATTCCACCACCAACATTGTGTCACATGGCTTTGTCTAATTCTTTTACAGTCCATAGTGACAGCGCAGCGGTCAACACTCGGATAATTCTGCCCTCATACTCTACAAGTCCCCCTGTCAGTGCCCTTTACAATAGACTGTATAGTTATAATGCATAGCTGTTGTGATTTTAATGCATGCAACAATTATAATTTATCATCAAGAGATAAGACAGATCATCTGTCCTTGTTTTGTCAGTACCGTGACTTGAATTGCACATATTACTGATATTAAGGAAGATGTTTTAATTTAGTGAAGTGGAGTCCATTTCCCCACCCAACACTTCACATCCTTGTTAGCATCCTGTCCTGCCTCCTAAGACACATTCATTGTGGCTCTTCAGGCTATCCAGTGTCATCAGCAAGCCAACAAACTGGATGTAGTTTAAAAAGTCGTTGTAAATTACTTTCATTTGGGAGTCAAATGAAAGTTTATCTTCAAAATCAGCTTAAATTGATTGTAAGTGAAGGTTTTGATAATGAGTTTTGTTCATGAAAACATGCTGTACGTTCATTTTTGAGGAGGTAAACTGAGACAGAATAACACTATCAAAATGACTGCTCTTGCTCAGCAGGATCATCTTTAATACCGTATTTGTAAATTTAGCTCATCTTTATTTTGGTTGTTGTGATAATAGTGTCCTCTGCAAAATGAAAATGAGACATTTTGATCTGTATGCTGCTGGCGTGTGCTGAAGTAGTGCCAAAACAAAGTTGCTTGATGGTGGGAAAGAAAGTTGAGAATGATTTGAATATAGCACAGGATCACCCTTTGTGGCTTATGTATGGACTCAGAGCTTAGTAAGCTGAGCTGAGCTACAGTGTAGCAACAGTATGCAAGCATGTGTTTCTGGACACAGAAAGGGGCCAATCGATAGTGCTAAAAATATAACAAATTAAGGCAAAAAGAAAAAGGTGGATTGTCAAAAATTTGCTTTAGCATTATATCAAAACCGACAGGTTAAGCACCAAACTTTCTCAATCTTTCCATGCCTTGACCTAAGGGACTGTGTAAGCAAATCTTCAAAGGCAGAGACTAATTTTCCTGATTTTCACCCCCCTCATGAGGGCAGGGTTAGTTGATAGGCTGTGTGCATCATCAGTGACCTTGCTAAGGTCTCTTAATAAAAAAAAAAAGATTCACCACACGTGCACAAGTCAGAGCGTGTGAAGGAATGAAAGTGTGTCACTCAGAGCTGCATCATCTTATTTTAGCTCAGAGCCCTCAGATGAGGTTTAAAGGGTGGACACGTGTGCAGGTGCGTGCACGCAGAGCCTAAAGTCTGCATCAATTTCTGTGATTTATACTTTGATTTGGACTTTAAACCCATGAAAGCTCAAAAATGTTTCATCTTGCAGTGCCCCGTGCCTCCCTCGTTCCACATCCCCTCTCCCGCAGATTCAGGTCACACTTTGATGCACAGCAATGTGCTGCAGTGGTCTACTTGTATTTCTATCATTAACTCACAGCCCTGCCTGCCTGCTGCACACTCTGATCTTCTTAAGTGTTCACTGTACTAGAACTTGTTCAGGTCCAATGTGATCGGTCCGCTGGAGTTGTAAGATGATATTTTAATTCCCCCTCTTTTTTATCCAGCCCTTCTGTCTCAGTATTCTCTCTTATTGAATGACCTTGACAGACAAAGAAGCCTGTGCATGAATGAATAAGAGCTGGTTAATAGTTAATGTCCAGCTCCATTATTACTTGAACTTGGAGCAGCAGAGGCCACATGCATGCAGGAATTTCTTTTAGTGCAGACTCATATGTGTGCTCATAGAAAAGAAAATGTTTTTTTCCTCTTAGGTAGGCATCAGTCGGCCAGGCAGATGACTGAAGGAAATAAGGGAGGTACTGTTCCTTTTACTGCTGAAGTCTGATGGAAGTTTTGGTATAATACTACACACTAATAAATGAATAGAAACATGGACAGTGAAGCAGAGAAAGACGTGTACAGACAGAAGCTGAAGAAGATTCTGAAGTTAAGAAAAAACATGGAAATGTGCACGATTGCCTCAAAGAAGGAAGCCATGATCCATCTTCATGTCCTCCCATAAACACTACAAATGACATAATGGGGCTGAAATCTGTCCTGACATCAAAACCAACTGTACAAATTGAAAATTTTTAGCTCTAGATCAGTGGTCTGCAACCTTTTTGGATATCACAGTCCAGTTTCATGTTGCACAATACAACATGAAACTGGGCCAGGATCCACAGGAGGGGTACGATGGCCAACGAGGGCAAACAGCCCGAACAGCTCGATGCACTTCAGTAAGAGGAAGACAGCTTCAAGAATGAAAAAAAAGAACTTACTTGACATGGTAGTATTTTCTGTAAGCTTAAATGGATGACTAAAAGATTACAAAGTGAAACTTCATACTGCTTGTGCATATAGTCCAGGAGGTCCTCTTTACAATGATACCAGTTTCATCAGGTACAAATTGAAGAAAAAGATTAAATTTCATTTTAAAGTCTGGCCAAAGGGCTCAAAATCAACTGCATCATGCATTCATCAACCTCTATTTTTTATTTTTTACAATATTATTACACATTCTGTTCATTCATCTTACAGCCAACATGCAAGACTCCTATATTTAACACTTTTGATGGTAAAAGGAAATCAGAACATGATTCCCCTCTTGCTTGGCAAAGAGCATTTAACGTAAAGGTTTAAATACATGAGCACTTCAAATCTAGGAGTATCTGATTTCACCAAGGAAAATGGAAGAGCAGCTGGCTTGACTGCAGCCTCTCTCACCAGTCTCTCCCACACGGTCTCACTGCCACAGAGCCCCCTGCAGACCTGGGGCACTTCAGTTGTTGTATTTGGTTATGCCGCATTTTTCCTCTTGCAGCGCGTTTGTTTTTTGTTCTGACCTTTGGTCTTGTTTCTGCACTTGAACCTTTTCTGTTCTTGAGGCTGCTTTCCTTCTATTGAACTGCATCAAGCCATTGTACGTCGTTTACCCTCATGAGCCACCATAGACAGGATGGTGACAATGACAAACAACCACCATGTTGTGCATCGTAAACTCAAAATAACACAGAAACAGACACATGGGCTTGTTTGTAAATCCCAATAAGGAGATATCTTTAGCAACTCACTCAGATTCTATCAGCTTCCTAACAAAGACATTTAGGAACATAGTCTTCTGAAAGGTAGCTAACTCAACTGCTACACCTTCTGAGCAAGGGAAAAATTTTATAAAACAGCATACATGAAAGCATGTGTTTCATCTATTAGTTATCAGTCTGATCAGATCTGATGTTTCCATCAGGGTGTTTTATTAGTTCTTACTTCTGAATTGAATCCTTTCAAACCAGGAAGTTGTGCACTGTTGCATGCCTCAACTGTCCTTCAGCTACACACATCTTTAAGAGTCAAATATATTTACAACTATATTCAGAGCACAGTTGAAAGACTGCCTGAGCATAAAGTATGACAATGAATTTGTTTAAGATTAAACTTTCTCAATCATCACAACGGTTAAAGAGACAGAGATCCTGAGTGTAAAATCTGCAAAGTCAGGCTACACCGACTGATATGTGAGAATTTGGTCACCCTTTCAAAATAAAACACCATTCAGTCTCAGCTATTTCAAAAAGGTAATGAAGTTCATTATTTTTTATTTCACTGTGGCACAGTACCCAATGATCCATGGACCAGTGCTGGTCGTAGCTTGGTGGTTAGGGGCCTCTGCTCTGCTCCAGACAGTTACAGAGTAAAGGTATAACAGAGAATTTTCTCTCAAGGAAGCATTGTTGCCTAATGGTTGAACTATAACTACATGGAGAGAACCCAAGCATGCACGGGGAGAACATCAAAACTACACAATGAAAGGCCTTGCCTGACATGGGGATCAGACAAGAACTGACACAAAACTGTCTAGTCTCTCGTTGACCTTTGGTTGCTCCTGATTGGACATTCCTGTCAAGGGAAACAAGTGGAGAAGAAATTGGGCTCATCTCCTTGGTCAGAACACTGACAGAAAGCTTTCACTTTCTGCAAGGGTCAAAATGGAGGTCTAATAACCAGAATGATACAATTTTCATCAAGAAATTTTGCTTATTTTTTACTTTTTATTTCTGCAACCCAAAAACATTGAATCTTAATATCTGCACTTCATTGTTGAATTAAAAACCTTCTGAAAGAGATGGATCTGAGGCCTTCCATAAATTAAAAAATGTAAGAGGCCTCAAACACAGTTGCCCTTATAAAGATCTGTTACACAGACCAGATACAGTAAATAAACAACAATGTGAGAGTTACTGCTTGGGGATACTGTGGAGTTGGGAGGGTTAACTCAGTTGGTCTTCAATGGTTAGTTTTGGAACAACCACAACACATTCTGCTCAGGGGCACTGGTTCTTAAAATAACTGACCCTGGAGAACTTCAGAATAAAAGCATCTCATTTTCATGAGGGAACAGAAATGGCAAAACAAATTTTTACTTTTATCCCTTTTCCACTGAGCTAGAGTTTGTGTCGGTGTTGAGTTGGTTCAAACACCTCTTCAGACTCTGTTGCTTTTCCACTGGCAAGGAGCCAAGTCGGAGCTACGCAATTAAGTCATCATATGATGCAAGTACATCACTGCATACGTATCTACTTACCCAGCAGCCTCACACCAGAGCACCAGAGCAATGAAAATGGAGGAGCTTGTTATAGGCGAAGACATGTATAAATAGGCTAGATGGCTCAAGGCGGAGCCACCGACATCCTCACATGGCAGCCATCTTGGTACAGGGCACATTTCTGCTCTGCTCTGTAGTACTCAATTGAAGGTAAGACACCTGCTCAAACATATTCATGCTTTACTCGCTGAAACCTTCACGGATTTAAGAACAGTTTGGTTTATTACAAATTTTATAGGAAATATTACATTAATATATTTATATTGTGTTATATAAAATTATATAATCTTCATTATGCAGTATTAAAACTACATCTGTGACGTTTCTGACAAAGTCAACCGTTTGAAAATCGTTTGACAATTGAGCATGCGACGCTCATTTGTCAGTACATGCTTGACAGACGTCAATGTTATAAGTGAGCAAGTGCCTTGTACCAAGATGGCCGCCATGTGAGGACATCGGTCGCCATTGGCCAACAGTGTGAGTGAACAATCTGGCCTTTCTGTACATGTCTATGGTTATAGGTGCTGTTGTTGCATTTGCAAGCCTACATTACATTACAGGGACGGAAAATTCAACCTCTTCAGACCAGTTGTTTGCGTTGCAATCACAGACAACGGTACATGCCAGGAGAAAGTTTGATTCTTAAACATGAATGCAAGGTGTTTGCCATTGTTAGCTCTGCTATTGATAATTTAACCCCTAACAATAACCGTTACCAAGCTTAAACTATACAGGCGTAACATCAGATTAAAATGCTGATAACTGTAAGACAAAGAGAGTAATCATTTTTGGCCACAATAACTCTGCCCCCCCTGACATAATCAGTTCTTGCTCTGGCACCAGTCTGGCCTACCACAGATTAGGTGCTCACTCTGGCACCAGTTTCGAGACCCAGGGTGCTCAGGCAGTGGAAAAACAAAGAACTGATGCGAGGTCAGGCACCGACTCTGAACCAGCACCGGCCCCAGCCCGGTGGAAAAGGGGTATTTGAAAGTCACAAATGGGAAAGGTACTTAAACTATTTCTTTCTTTTTTTTTTCTTTTTAGTCTACCAATGTGGACATACATTTCTGCTAAAATAAGGTAATTATGGCTCTCTATTTTTATTTTTATTTTCCTGCTGGACATGGTAAGAATAGGCAAGCCTCCATTCTTTAGATTGTGTATTGTTTATTTCACAAAAATCACTAAAAAGTTGGATGAAAAATACTACACTATACTAAACGGTATGATGATCATTTTTGATGAACCTTTGCCAAATGCCACTGTACAGTAAGGAAAGTCAGCTGAAAGAAAGAAATGGATTTAGTTCCCTTAGACTTTGAGAATCAGCTTCCTGGCGGTCTGTCAGGGGCAGCTGGTTTGTCACTGCATGTAAGAGCCGGTTGTCCAAGCCACCTGTGAGAGAGACAGACCGCACATTAAACCAACATTTTTCCATTACACATGCTCTAATGGAGTCCAGAGAGACAGCACAGATGAGGAACTTCCTCTCATTGCATCTCTGTACTCCGCTTCCTTTTACACATCATTTAAGTCATCTATTCCATCCAGACTTAATGTATCACTGCGCCATCACATCAAATATGCTTGGGCCTGAGCAGGAGAATTTATTCCTGATGGCTCTGTGCCACGAGAGCAGCTTCTGAGACAAGTTCAGATCAAACACTGAGCCTCATCTGAAGGCTAATCCTGTAATGAAACCCCTGCACTTTCTCATTAGCATCCAAATTAGAGTCTGATAAGTCCAAAGTCAAATTAAAGGCTGGTAAGTCTGTAAACTTCTCTGTGTGAGATTCTTCTTATCTCAGTCTGGAGTGTCAGGCTGCAGACAAACACAAGGATCAACACAATGGGATTGTGGGAGTTTGCATAAAAGAAACAACGAGCTTAAAGTACATTTCTGACATTTCTGATTTGTAAAATATGACTAAAATAATTAAATAAAATAAGATTAATGCCATATAAAGTGCTGTACACATGCGTCACATCTTCCAGAGGAAAGCACATGTATCCAGTGAAAAACTATGCAAGGATTCTGCCTGGAACACACATTACGTACAATCCACCACCAGGGGGCTCTCAGTTAAAACAATCACAAAAGAGAGCATGAAAAAAGGTGCTTCCAGCTCTTCACAATCCAACAGGCTTTTGTTGTTTTGTTTAAGGGGTCTATTTACTGAAAACTACACTCCATTATATGTATCTACTCAGGATATATCTATCAGATATTTTGCTGAAATCCAGTATGCTGATATATTTACAAACTTATTTTGGCAGATACCAATACAAAGTGATGCAAGAATGAGTCCTTGAATCCAGAAGTATGTTCACATTTTAGCACTTCTGGATCCAACATCCAAAGGTTGAAAAATAGCTAACATGAGATTGTGGTGATCACATGAATGCCAGATTTTAACATTTTATTTGCAACATAAATACATCTGATATTGCCCTGTGATTGAGTTTTAAAGTGTCATCAAGTCTTAAAAAGAATTGTTGCTAACAAACTGCTAACATGGACTACAAAAATGGCCAGGGATACTAATGAAAAATTCAGAATTTCCTTTAAATAAACAACAATGAATCCATGATAGCCACAGCAATGGGCACAAACTTGATCAGGTAATTTGATTTAGAGGAAATTCTCAAACAAGAGGTTACACACTGGAGTTATGCATTGAAAGGTTTAAGTCGAGACACTATGTTGTAGTTCCATTATAGCTTAATAACAGCTTTTAACTCTCACTGATAAAGTTTAGGCCTAAAAATAATGAAAGTTGGGTTCATTATTTTTGTTGACCAATGAGCTAAATGCTCATATTTTCAACCCCTGAAAGAACCATACATGCAGTTCACACTACAGGTCGTGAATAACCACTAATATTTCCAGAGACAGCAGTAGTTGTCTGATGAGTTTAGTTTAATGATTAGCTGTGTGAAACAGCTCCTGGAGCCAAAGTATAGACAAACTGTTGTTATGTCAGGACATTCTGGATGGTGTTCAGAGTAAAAACTCAGTCATTACTCCGTGGATGGCCTGGCTTTGTTTTATGCAGTATTGCTGTAATGGTAAAGATAAACATGATGTGCCTGTTATGGCAACTGATTATTGTGGTCTCCAGAACGAAACACCTCCTGTGGAGTCTAGTCTCTGGTGTCGGTGGTGATTAGGGGTACAGGATTATAAGAGAGCAGACCTCTGAGGAGCTGAGCCCAGACACTGATGAGATGATTGGAACTGATTAAGGTTGAGAAGGATTTCCACCATCAAGCCAAAATGACAGACCAACAGAGAGGGAGAAAAGACTGGATTTTAAAATCTGACAGCATTTATGGGATATGCCAACATTTTTTTCTTTTCGTGTCTTGCCTCACTCTGGAGTCCATGACAAGCAGATAGACACCATTATTTCGACCGTGCATGCTTTAACAAGGAAGAGACAGGCAGAGCTCGCCCACTGCTAATTAGCTTAGCTCAAACACTGGGAGTCAATGGGTAGCATTAGCCTGCCTCTACCTACAGTCATCAGATAAACTCTTAGTTGACCTGCTTCCAAGAGTGAGGCAAAAACAGAAAAAATGGCATAGCCCTCTAAGATAAGTTTTTGGGCATTTTTAGACCTTTATTGATTGGAGATAGAGAGACAGTGGATAGGCTTGTGAAAGGGGGAAAGAAAGAGTAGGGGAAGACACTCTGCAGACAGGCCAGAGGGTGGATTCAGACCCAGACTGGAAAAAACATGTACGTGGATCGTGCCTGGTTGCTTACCGCACTCCCAAACCAGCACCCCAAGATTTCTCATTTTTAAATACTCTCAGAAATATCTGAGGTAACGTACGTGCTTAACTAAAAAAATGAATCTCTCTCTCTATATATATACATATATATGTATATATATACATATATATATATATACATATATATATATATATATATATGTGTATGGGAGGAAGAGACCATTGAGTTTTTTATCAATGAAGAAAATCATTCCCCTTGGAGAATGATTTTCTCCAAGGGGAATGATTCATGTTGGAAGAAGTGCCTCATCTTCCAACATGAATAAACAGAATGCGTAAGAATATTATATTCAATAAAGGTCGATGAATGCATGGCATGAGTTACTGTGAGCTCTTTGGGACAGATATTAAAATGCAATAAGATCATTTTCTGCCATTAGTACTCTATGAAATTGGTACAATTTTTCTTTTTTGTACTTTTTATAATATATTATATAATTAATATGTATTTTATAAAGTATTGTTACACATTCTGTTCATTCATGTAGGAAAAAGAGGCATCTTAGAGCCAACATTAAGGCAAGACTTTTATATTTCACAGTATTGATGATAAAAAGAAAACAGGAACATGATAAAGTCACACAGTCTGTCTGTCATCCATCTGTAGCTGGGCCCAGAGCATTTACCGTAAAGGTTCAAATACATGAGCACTTCAAACTTAGGAGCAGCTGATTTGACTGCAGTCTCTTTCGTCTGTCTCTCCCCCACACGCTCTCCTTGCTCCAGAAAGCTCTCCAGACCTGGAGCTCTTCTGTCGTTGTAGCTATGCTGCGTATCTGCTCTTGCTTATTAACTACATCAAGAAACTGTAGGCCGTTTGCCCTCATCGGCCACTGTAGGTAGCCCCCTTTATTTGTGCCTTCTTTTTCCATCCCTATAAATCATTTATTCCAATGAATCCCGGATCTGCAAATGCGTCCCGACCTCCTGACAGCACTTGGTGTAGACATTCAGTTTCCAGTTTCCAGAAACTTCTACATGTATATTTAATAATATTTATTTGTTCTCCACCTGCCTTTTTTACCGTCCCATCTTAAAACCATAATGCACCTGACCAGCATGTGACAAATGGAAACCATCCTCGTTCAGTCTCTATTATCTCAAGCTGGTTTTGCATCCAGTGTCCACTCCTGCCTGCCATCATTTGTTAAGCAAATGCTGCACATGCTCCAGGTTGGCCGACCTTCACCTTATATCTTACAACTTGTTGACCTCACAGGCTTTTGGGTGTTTTTGTTTCACATTCATATTATGTGTGGGCGTAGACGTGCTTCATCAGACTCAAGAGCATGTAAAACTTAACTCCCGATGTTTGGTTACCTAAAGGAGACAGATGATTAAACATTTTTAAAGTTGTTGCAGAGGAGGCAAAGATGTCATAAAAGTTAAAGGTGATATTCTCTTTTACCACCTTTTACCTGGGACATCATTGGCTTGGTCTTGGAATCGGTCCTGTCCTTGGGCAAGATGCTTGATCCCAAGTTGCTCCCATTGCTGTGTCAGTGGCATGTAGATGAGAGGTACTGACAAAGAAGGTCAGAGCCATCGGTGAATGAATGTGAGAGTGAATGGTTGTGAGCTGGTAGATGTGACCTGGGGTGTGAAAGTGCTTTGAATAGTCAGAAAGACTAGAAAGCTTGATACAAGTCTAGGACCATTTACTTGTTGTCAAAAGGTAAATGGTCATCTAATTGAAGTGTTTGAATTGAACTGAATTGAATGCTTTATTTCAAACATGTAAAACAAAACCACAACCAACACAACTGCTGACAATATCTTTCATGTGCAGCAAGTTTACGCGCTCAAAAAGGAGTAGGAAGAAGTATAAACTTTTTTAATCCTACCCCTTTTATTACCACCTACAACAGTCAAGTTTTTCAATTCTCCATATTTACCATCTATTCAGGAACCAATATTCTTTATGATATATTGACTAAAATGTATTATAAACTACACATATATATAAAAGTACACAGAATATTTCACCTATATATAATACTTAATTTCTATACATCTAATACACCCCTAAGCTCCCACAGAAAAAAATATTACAAAACAAGACAATATTTTTCTGACTCTGCCATTCCCGTCCTGGGTTAAACTACTGCTCTTCATCCTTATATTTATTTAAAATTTGTGTTTTGAATATTCTTTTAAACTTGCTTATGTTTTTACTTTTCTTTAAGTTTAATAATCTTTGCTGTCCTTTGGCCAAAAGATAATTTGCATCATTCACCAGAAACAGCTTTTGAGCCTTCATAAAAGCAAGCATTTGCACAGATGTTTATACTTGTGTTGAAACAAAAATGGACGCTATATTTTTAGCAATATTTTCTCATTTTATTTTGCAGCAGTAGTTAAACACAGTAATACACAGACTTGATTTCATGTTTTGTATGATGGATTGAAATCATTTCTTCTCATGTGGTGCCTGATGGCCTGTATGAAGTTCATACTGTAGGAAGCTTCAAAAACATTTCACTCAAAAGAAGAAGACAGAAAAAACAAACAGATGATGCATGTTTGGTACTTTGGCTGCTGTGTTCTGACTCCAGGGACAAAAAGACTCTTGGGTGCTGACACTGACAAATACATTTTAGTTGTCTCCTCCAGATCAAGGGAGCTTAAGTTGTTGTCAAAAACCATGTAGCATGTTTATCTCCAGATAATGTAACAGGCAAGAAAGGTCTTGCGAAAACAACTGCTTCACTTCACAGGAAAAGAAGGTCAAATGAGATATTTGTCTGCTTCGGACCTCTGCCAACAGTGATCCAAGAATAATTTTAATAATATGATAAAGATATGTTATCAACAGCCATTACTTTGGGTACAACAGTCCAACTGCTCATGAATACAAATAACTAATGAGACAATCACTCAACAGCAACTCAGTGCATTTAGGCATCAAGCGACCTGCTGAAGTTCAAACCAAGCATTAAAATGGAGAAGAAAGGTGATTTAAGTGACTTTGAGCATGGCATGGTTGTTGGTGACAGATGGGCTGGTCTGAATATTTCAGAAAATGCTGATCTACTGGGACTTTCATGCATAAGCATCTCTAAGGTTTACAAAAATGGTCCAGAAAAGAGAAAATATCCAGTGAGCGGCAGCAGTCTGGGTGATAATGCCTTGTTGATGCCAGAAGTCAGAGGCTGAGTGATTCAAGATGAAAGCAAAACAGAAACAAGACCAAAACCAAGGAGTTACTGAGCATAAAAACTGGGACATTGTATATGACACTCTCAGGTTTTATTTTGAAATGGATGCACAGGAAGTGGTTCTAAATACTATTGCATGACTCTTAAAATCAGGACTTCCAGTGCGTTAAATATAACTGCAGCAACAGCACAGCCAAATTTTGACTGGCCCTCTAATTAAACTTACACTATATTGCCAAAAGTATTTGCTCACCCATCCAAATAATCAGAATCAGGTGTCTCAGTCACTTCCATGGCCACAGGTGTGTAAAATCAAGCACCTAGGCATGCAGACTGCTTTTACAAACATTTGTGAAAGACTGGGTCGCTCTCAGGAGCTCAGTGAATTCCAGCGTGGAGCTGTGATAGGATGCCACCTGTGCAACAAATCCAGTCGTGAAATTTCCTCGCTCCTAAATATTCCACAGTCAACTGTCAGCTGTATTATAAGAACGTGGAAGTGTTTGGGAATGACAGCAAATCAGCCACGAAGTGGTAGGCCACGTAAACTGACGGAGCGGGGTCAGCGGATGCTGAGGCGCATAGTGCGAAGAGGTCGCCAACTTTCTGCAGAGTCAATCGCTACAGACCTCCAAACTTCATGTGGCCTTCAGATTAGCTCAAGAACAGTGTGCAGAGAGCTTCATGAATGGGTTTCCATGGCTGAGCAGCTGCATCCAAGCCATACATCACCAAGTGCAATGCAAAGTGTCTGATGCAGTGGTGTAAAGCACGCCGCCACTGGACTCTAGAGCAGTGGAGATGCGTTCTCTGGAGGGACGAATCACGCTTCTCCATCTGGCAATCTGATGGACGAGTTTGGGTTTGGCGGTTGCCAGGAGAACGATACTTGTCGGACTGCATTGTGCCAAGTGTAAAGTTTGGTGGAGGGGGATTATGGTGTGGGGTTGTTTTTCAGGAGCTGGGCTTGGCCCCTTAGTTCCAGTGAAAGGAACTTTGAATGCTTCAGCATACCAAGACATTTTGGACAATTCCATGCTCCCAACTTTGTGGGAACAGTTTGGAGCTGGCCCCTTCCTCTTCCAATATGAATGTGCACCAGTGCACAAAGCAAGGTCCATAAAGACATGGATGACAGAGTCTTGTGTGGATGAACTTGACTGGCCTGCACAGAGTCCTGACCTCAACCCGATAGAAACACCTTTGGGATGAATTAGAGCGGAGACTGAGAGCCAGGCCTTCTCGTCCAACATCAGTGTAAGACCTGACAAATGGCTTCTGGAAGAATGGTCAAAAATTCCCATAAACACACTCCTAAACCTTGTGGACAGCCTTCCCAGAAGAGTTGAAGCTGTTATAGCTGCAAAGGGTGGACCGACGTCATATTGAACCCTATGGATCAGGAATGGGATGTCTCTTAAATTCATATGCAAGTCAAGGCAGGTGAGCGAATACTTTTGGTAATATAGTGTATGTTCCCCCTTGTGCCTCCTCTTTTAAAAAAAGTCTGGCTCTGCCTCTGGTTCAGAAGACTGTTTATGAGCTTACAACGCATCAAATCTTGAAGCAGATGGGCTACAGCAGCAGAAGACCACACCAGGTGCAACCCTGCCAGCTAAGAACTGAACCAAGGCTACAAGCCACCCAGAATTGGAGAGCAGAAAAAATGAAATAATGTTGCCTGGTATGATGAGTCTGAATTTCTGCTGCCATGTTCAGTTGGTGGAGTCAAAATCTGGTGTAAACAACATGAAAGTGTAGCAGACAGTTTTGTCTGCTGGTGTTGGTGTGATGATGTGTGGGATATTTTCCACAGCCTACCTGTTGCTGACCATGCCCATCCCATTAAGACCACGGTGTACTCATCTACTAAAGGCTACTTCCAGGAGGATCACACCCCATTACAGAAAGCCCTAATGATCTCAGACTGGATTCTTGAACTTGAAAATGAGTTCACTGTACTCCAGTGGCCTCCATAGTCACCAGATCTTAAACTGATAAAGCGCCTCTGGGATGCGTTAAAGCTTGAGGTTCATCCCGGATGTGAAGCTGACAAATCTGCATTTACTGTATGATGCTATCATGTCAATATGGACCAAAATCTCTGTGGGATGTTTCCAGCACCTTCTTGAATCAATGACATGAAGAATTAGAGCAGCCCTGAATGAGAAAGGGGTCTCTGATAAAGTGGCCAGTGAGGATACACGTAAAAACATATTAGCTGTAATATAACTAAGTATGTACCAACAGGAGCATTAAATTATTAACATAGCATGTAGCAGATTAAGAGCTGTGTGGTGACAATTGTAGCTGCTTAGAGCCTTAAATTCCCTAAATACCACAGCCTGATGTACGATGCATGCCTCTTGCCTGTCCTAGCCTGACCCAAGTCCTGATAAATGAGCTCCCAGTGTCCTCAATAAAATGGACTAAGGAAGAACACTTTCCGTCATTTGCACTCTGCCTTTAACACCTCCAGGCTCAGGCTGAGATAACCCTCGTGACATTATAAGAGGACATTTCCTTATTCTTTATAAATCAGGGACATGGAGGACTTAATGCAGGATGAGTGGAACTGTGTGTGCTGAGGAGAATGAACTGGAAGCAGCGGGTCATTTTTTTAATATTGCTGTCCTGAAATTAGAAAAATTAAAAGTGAGATCTGAAGGTTTGTTGTAACGAGGTCAGACTGCACAGTCGTTTTGTCCATTGTGATTGTTACTGTGTCAGATTTTATAATCACAGAGCCATTAATTCTTGACACAACATTAACGCCCTCATCAGGGATGGACAACTTTGGTTTCCAAGAGGGCCTCATTATTTTGCCATCATTGCCAAAAAGCTGTTTGGTCAAAGAATGAAGGATAATCTCATCTTCGAAACAATAATATTTTAAATTTTAACAAAAGGAACAGACTTCGTAGGATGTTATTATACCAATATCAATATATTCAAACTCAAATACAAACACTAAAACTTGTTTTAAGGAGAAAAACAGAGAGTTCAAGCCAAATTCAGCTCCTTTTCAGTGCAAGAAACACATTTTGTAGGAGACATTTTTATTGACAGAGAAATTGTTGTTCAAGACATTGCTGTTGTTGTTTTCTTGAAGACATTTTGCTTGGAACATTTTTTTGGGGCCATTGTTGTTGAAGACATTTTGAAGAAGAAATTTTGTAGGAGACATTTATACATAAACTGGACTCCTTCATTTTCTTTTGGTTATTTAAGAACACTTTGCTAAACTTTAAACTTCACTAAGTTTACTAAATTTCTATTTTTCACAAGTGCATTTAGTAACATATAATTGAGTTTACACAAATATTAACTGTCAGATAAAGCTGTATATTATTGGAAATATTTCTTTATTCAAGATGATTTCATCACCAATTTTTGTTAAATTTTCCTCATTTTTGTTTTCTTTATATTGAAATTGGCTTGTTTGCTGTACTAAGGGAGTAAGGGGGCTGCATGTGGCTTCGTGCCACCAGTAGCAACATGATGAACGCAGGGATGCTGTCGCCAGAGCTTGACAATCTTTCCTCTGTCTCTTAGTTTCATCTCACAACATCGGCGTCATTATATTGTGGTGCAGGAAAGGATGATTTGTAGGCCAACTCAGAAATTAACATTACTTCTGCTCCCTCATTGAAAAGTAATTTTCCTTCCATGTATTTTTTTTTTAAGTAACTGACCGTGCATGTTTTAGTCACCAAAACTATCTTTACACATATGAACTTGACTTCTTCATTTTTTTAAAATCTATTTTAAATGTAATCAGCAAAAGTAAAAAGCTAATGTTTGTCTATAGAGAAATTACAACATGGCTGACTGATTCAGTGTCACAGCCATTAAGCTTCCAACTTCTATTTCAGGCTCTTACCTCCTCTACAAATGATTTGCCATTTTGTGGGACCGGATCATGTTAGTACTTATTACTGTGTCATTCAAATTGGTTTTTAATGGCAAGCAAAAATTACAACATTTAATGTCCATAACAAGCTCTGAGGTCCTAGTTTGTCACTTAGCAACTGCATTGTAAGAGACGATAATGCCTTTAAGAGCCCATTGTGCTTTGACTCAGTTTCATAAGATAAATATTGAGTCTACATTCACACGTACTGATGTTCAAACACCCTGCCAGCTTCACATGCTGACTGCCTTTGATCCATTTATATATACTAGTCTGAGACGCTGTTAGAGCTCCTGCCACTTAAAGTCCCCCCTTTCCACATCAATGGAAAGCGGACTTCAGCTTGTATTGCAATTTTCAAGTCTTTCTGATGAGTTGAAGCACTTTTACACCACAGGTCAAATTTGTCCATTCACACCAATCATTCTCAAATTCAGTTATTCATGGTTCTCAGTTTCTTCATCCGCTTCCTTTCAAACCCATTTACGCACCACTGATGCAGGAGTGAGAACAACTTTTTTCTTTTTTTTTACTGTAACACATTATAATGGAAATAAAAAAAATCAAATGTGTTAAAGTTTCTGTAAGGAGGTTAGGAAGTGCTCCAGATGTGGCTTTCATAGATGTTCATTATGAACCAAGGCCGCCCACAAGGGGGGGGAGAAGGGGAAAGCTTTCTGGGCCCAAGCCTCATAGGGGGTCCCACAAAGGTTTAAGAGTGGTCCATCCCAAATTCAAGCAGTTATGACCAAACCTTTCCTTTACCCTAAATAACTCACATTCCCTATTCAGGAATCACTAAAATGAAGCCCCCTTTAAAACATGAAACCCTTCTTTCTAATAATACTACAGGCTGTTTTTCCAGTTATGTTATCATATTATGAGGTCCGTGGGACTTTCCCACGGGCCCTCAGTGTTAAACTTTGTGTTGCCCAAATAAAAACGATTCAATTTTGGTGGTGATCCAGATAACAGCCATTACCGAACAATCATTTTTGCTCAATAACTGTCTTACTAATAATGATATCAACATGATTCTGAGTGCCAGTTGTGGGTTTTCAGGGTCAAGAATTATGTTACGATGGTAACTTTAATATGGATCTTAGCTCATAGATGTAACAGCAATATGTGAGTTACCTTGGCAGAGGATTGCGCTCTAGTGCTTTCTAGTTCTGATAATGTTACTGGCCCTTTTTCCAATGATGTTATCATTTTGAGGGGAGAGGGGAAAAAGGTGCACCTGATTCTCTACAGTGACAAACTTTTTATAAACTTTTTAATCAACTTCGATCAAATTTCTGCTTAATATACACCCAGAACATGGTGTAAACAGTCAAACACACCAGGATATGAGACCTTCAAGTTAAATGCAACTTTTAGAGAGTTCAATTATGCACAAACTCCTCAGAGTGACTTCTGTAATGGAAAAAAAGGCCGTGTGAATCATCTTACTGCGGTGGTAGATGTTGGTAGTATTCTCATTCTTATTTGAGATTTTAAGCTGTAACCATCCCTGCATCACGCTGTAGCATCCTGATCTGGGCCCTGCATCTAGGCCATGTAGGCACACTGCCTTCTGCTGCATGTGTCTGAAAGTGAGAGAGAGCAGTTTAATCAGGCCAGTGTTTTATTTAAAGACTGTAACGTGGGCAGCAGATACTCTCTGGGGCTCTGGAGCTTCACAGCGCAGCTCTCATAGAGGTGATCAGACCTCCTACTAACTTTTAACACCTCAGCCCTTTTTGTCTCTTTAACTTAGAATCTGGTGCAATCTGGAGCCGGACAGACGCCTCATGTAGAGTGTGTGATGGTTTCTACAGAGACTCATGGAGAGGATGGAGATTTGGCAGGAGATGAGGACATTTAAAGTAAAGAAGATGACAGAGTGGACATCTGTTTTGCACAAAAGTCTGTTTGTCACGTTTGTATATTTGCATAAAGTCAGTGACTCATTCATTAATGCTGTAAACATGTGGGTGGACAAATTCATGTCCATGTGTTTGCTGATTGTGACCCTGTGTGGGTCTGTTGAGCTTGATGTGTGTTTCAGCACTAATGGAGGCCCGGCTAATGCAAAAACAACAAAAACAACAACATATTCTGGATCAGAACAGCAGTTGCAACACCACCAGGGGCAAACTGCACTGGCAGCTCACCAAGAAAGATTGCTTTGTAATAGAGAGTTGGTTTCATCTTTAGAAATATGGTTTACTGCCAAGAAAAACCATCAACTACAACTGTCCACTAGTAGAAATATTTGAAACTACTCAAAATATGGGTCAGGATGGCGAGACCACTCACAACCATTCATGCATTCACTTTGAAATATTTTGTCATAATGGAAAACAAATTTAAACCCCAAGATTACAAATAAGTTCAAGGCCCTATCTTCATAACCTTGCCCAGCAGTTGGACCTGCCTTATTTAATTTCTGTGATCAGGCAGATCCAAACCACGACTGTGAGCGACCCAAAGCAACACGGCACAGTCAGAGTCCTTTAGAGCAGAAAGAGGGGGAAGCTACTAGCAAAATAACGGCAAGAAGTGGCTGCTCGTACAGAGATTAGCTTAGATACTAACAGTTTCAGTAGCAGTTTTATCAGATTGTGACCACATTTCTTTATTAAATAAGGAACAAATATCAACAATACAAACTTCTCTATAGAAAGTATATTTCTGCTCCACTTCTAACATGCTTTGACAAGATCTGTTTCACGAAGTGGCTCACGCTCTGTAGTGCACTAGCGCCTATCTATGACATTATATGTTTGGCCCATAATAAATGGGATTGAAGGAACAATCCTCCAAACACCTGCTGTATGCTTCTGAAAGGTTCTTCCCTCCCCAAACACTTTCTATGGGCTCTTTCCCAGATGTACCAGTGAAATATATCAAAGGGTCCATCTGCTGTGCCAGATTACTGTCTTCATGGTGTGAAGCACATTGTTTTAAAGCATGTAGTGCACAGTGATTTTGGGTGTGTTGGTCTATTCAAACAATTCAACATACAGTGTTGACATATTTTTTCAGGCCAACCAAGAAGTTAGCATCAAGCTGGTTCTCTTGACAAAAAGCCAATCTGATTTTTCAGTGTTCTTGGATTATTCCTGATAATAAGGTCTGAGGTGAGAAAAAGTTCATCATACTTGCAGGTTTAGTCCATGGTGACAATAATAATCTCACAAATGAACATAACTTTTATGATTTTAAAGCATTAACATAATAATACCTGTTGTCTAGCTATTATGGAGCTACAACATGGCAGTCTGACTAAGGGGCAGCTACCATGTCTCCAAGGTAATATCAGACATTGTTACTGACCATTTGCAGACACATGACTACCATGAAGGCACTCAGTTCTGTAGACGGCTGAGGTATTGCTGTTGTCAATAGACTATAATGCATTTTTGCCGATATTTACTGCAAAGATGCACTTTTGAGCCACTAAAGTAACAGAGAGTATCATTAATATGGAACAAAAATGTAACTGAAGCTTAAATGAGTCTGGCTGCCTTAAGAAGACTCTCATACACAAATACAAGCAAAGAGCAGACTAAAATTGCAGCTACAACAGACAGGTCGCTAGTTGCACTGCAAAGAAGTGGAGAGGGAGAAGTCCTGATGTCACTGACTTAAAGTCTTGTGCATGGAAGTGCTATATTATGCAGGGGCAAATTGCCTAGCAACTCTAGTGAAAACCACCATGGAAGTAGGTTAATGAAACAAAGCCTCCATTTACAAGTAGACAGAGTTGCTATAGAGTTTATCTGATGACTGTAGGCAGAGGCTGGCTAGCTATACCCATTGACTCCTAATGTTTATGCTAAACTAATTAGCAGTGGGCGAGCTTTGCCCATCTCTTTCTTGTTACTGCACGCACAGTCAAAACAATGGTGTCTATCTGTCTGTCATGAACTCAGGAGTGCAGCAAGACACAAAAAGAAAAAAAAGTTGGTGTATCGCTTTCAAGCCAGAATATGGATTCTTTAATCTCCCAGGATGAGATTGCATTTTGTCAGCCACAGTCCTTTTACAGATGCAAAACACTTTAAGATCCCCATGAGGGCCAATTTTAGACATATTTTATGATGTAGAAAGATGGTTAAAATCTCAGAAACATGTTTTCACCACAGAACCCATTTACGGCATTTATCAGGGAAGCCCATTCAAAAATTCCACAGACTTTAAGATGAGGGAACTAGTGCTACAAAAATGCTAACTAGCTTCCATGTTTAGGACTTGTTAGTACATCATTTCAGCCAGTGGAGGTCACATTGATCATTTCTTATGCATTTAAAGAAGTTTGTTAATCTAACCAGCGACAACATCAAGCAAATTCTTCACCCATGTCAAGGTTTTCAGTCAGCACTAAATTGTTCATCAAATGTTTTGTTTTGGCAGCATACATCACAGCCTGCTGATACACTTTTTACATGATTATGCACAGTCCCTCCTGTAAAGCCCTTATATTTGTATGTGCATCTGTGACTTAAGATAAATGGCCCCTGTATCTTAAAGCAGCATGCCCCAAACCCAGGAAGGAGCATTCCTCAGAGATCTGGTATGTTGACGTCTTTTTCACTCTAATTAACTGATTTTCAGTTTTTACACCTGCAGACCTCAAAGCTAGCTTACGCTTAAGTCACATCAATCAACTGTTTATCAGATTTGATGCAGCCCCTAAGGAGCTGTTAAGGACTTTATGTACCTTTACTTTAACATAAACAGCACGTACCTGAGACCTGCCAACAAACTTTGATGTCTCGGATCAGCAAAGTCGTCTTTGAAGAGTTTAACACATAAAATACACACAGACACACATTCATGTCACATTTGCTTCATCAGGTCAGCAGGATTTTCAGACAAATAAATTACAGCACCACAGTCATCAAGAAATGTACTATCAAACAAATGTCCCCCAATGCTGCTAAATCCTAACAACCTGGCACACCAGATGGACAGTTCAACATTTGTCATAGAAAAGAGCCCATAGAAAGTGTTTGGGGAGCGGAGAACCTTTCAGAGGCATACAGTTCTTTGACATTGTATTAAATATCTGAAACCCAACTCCAATTCATAAGAGCTTAAGGCCCATTCATACATAATGTGTTGTAGCTTACATTGGTCAATGTTGAGAAATCATCCAAATTTCTGTGAAAGTACATTCCCAGGGTCACATTTGTTGTTCAACACAGGTCCACATACCTAAAGCAGAGAAAAACATTGTGCTGGAAGAGTGTGAAGTTTCCTCACAGCCCTCTGACTAATTGTACTGGGATTTTAAATGTTTGCCAATGCAGATTGTAATGCATGGGTAGAGCACTCAAGTTAGGGAAAAACTGGCCAAATATAGCTTGGCGCTGGTGATCATTGTACAAACATATTGTGACGTTGCTCAGTGAAAGCCATATAATGTGGACTTATATGCCATTTCACCTCGTGCATCTGCAGATGGTCTCAGTGTTCTGACACCATGCCAAGAGAATGAAAGACTACTGTCCTGAAAAGGGCACTTCAAGTCTTACAACAGGAGTCTAGTCTGAAGGAAGCAGCCGGCCCGACAGAGCTGATGTATGTTGGACAACGGGTAGGCTCCAGTTCTTGCCAACACAGGTGAACGCAGCTGTAACTGAGGGTAGTGAATGTAATTAAAGGTCAAATTATGCTGTTGTGTACAAGCATGTTGGATTAAAGGTTGGAAACTTTTTAACGTGTACAATTTTTCGACTTGCCGGTCGTACATGAGCGGCAGCCATCTAACTTAGTTCTGTGTGGCCTGACTTAGCTCAATGTGGCTTGACGTTTCCCTCTACGTCGACAAAAGTTGACAAAGACATCAGTGGCATGCTATAAGTAGTTTTGTTTTTGTATGTTTTAAACCTCTTGTTTCTTGTGTTTATGTTTAATTTCATTTCCTCCCTGATCCTCAGTGATTCTTGTTCAGCCCTTGTGACCCTTATTGTGTCCACCTGTGTGATTGTCTCACCTGTGCCTTGTCCGTCTCACCTGTGTTTGGTTGCCTCCTTCAGTGAATAAAGTCTCTGTCTGCTCCTAAGACTGAGTTTGTCCTGCTTGTAAACTACATGTTTCCCTTGATTTTTGTTTGATCCTGCATTTTTGTTGAATAAAGAGCTTTTAATTTGATCCTTGTATTTGGGTCCCTTTTTCTAAACTATTACAGCCATCGTGTGAATGCAGTTTTAGGAAAAGAAAAGTATTGTGCCATGTTGGATTTCACTAATACCTCAATAGAAAAGTGAAAAAAGAGAAAGATCGCAGTTTCTCTGCTGGCTGCAGGGACATTGCAAGTCACACAGACACTGCAAAAATGCCTATTTTACAGAAAAATCAATAATGAAAAAAAAACTACATATTTACTGCCTGGTCTGGAACATAATTTTGGTCAGTGTAGTCTAGTGGTTTTCAAACATTTTTCTCTCCGGGCACAGCTATAACTAGACAGCACTCAGAGAGTGCAAACCTCTGCCAAGGTAGCTCACATATTTCTGTTACATCTATAAGCCATAGTTCATGATAAAGTTACCATCATAATATGATTCATGACCCTGAAAACCCACACCTAGCACTCAGAATCATGTTGATATCATTATTAGTTAGATCTGGATCACCACCAAAATCTAATCATTTCTAAGTTGGTCCATTACCAACATCTCCTGAAAATTTCAGCAAAATCCATCCAGCAGTTTTTGCATAACCTTGCTAACAAACAAACAGACAAACAAACAACACTGGCAATGCCCCCCTCGACGGAGGTAATTAATGTACAGAGGAACACTATATTCCTCTCAAATGTACTACTACATACTCCTTGCAAAAAAGCTTTTTAACATGAAGGTGTAATGAGGCTATTTCCAGCACCTAGTTGAATCTGTGCCATGAAGAATAAAGGTAGCTCTGAAGGAGAAAGGGATCCAACTCCAGCAAGATATACCTAATGAAGTGGCAAGTGAGTGTATAATGCAAAAGGTAAAATACTACTGGTTTGCTGTCTTGCTCCACAGGGCACACATGTTTTAAAAGAGGAAAAAAATGGAAATGTGAGATGTTTAAAGTATCATATGTTAAAAAAGAGAGAAGCAGAGTAAGTTCCTGTAATATTGATAATTAGACATACCTATAAAAGGAGAAGTGCACTCATCATTTTTCTATAAATATTTGTCTTCTCTTTGACAGCAGGTCCAAAACGATCAAATGAAGCCCATGCCTCACACCACTTTAAACAAACATATTAAGTGTGAAACTAAAAGATACTTAAACTGTAAGATGGAGCATAAATTGTTTACACTTCAGAGATTTTTGTTTTCAGCAGTTTCCAGCTCCTGCAGAGTGAACCTTCCTTCAGCTCCAGATGACTGTCAGGTCTGCTGAGGAGTAATTTCTCCTGTAATCACACTCTCCACTGTTTCCAGAGCTGGAACCATCTGGAGGAATGAACGTGCTGCTGCTCTGCTCGTTAGCGCTGTCATCGCTGACGTGCTGGACTCGACATGACGCCTGCATGATCTCAACACAGTGTCTGTCTGAGAACATTTTTGGGAACGGGTTCTTTTTCATCAGGCTTGCGTCCAACCAACAAAACTAATCTTAGTGATCAAACAAAGACTTCCTTTCCAAACCAGGTGTCTTTAACATGTCTCCAGTAGCTCATCGACAGACTTTCTGTCTGTTCACAGAAGTTTGAGACTCTGTCAAAATAATCTGACTTCTTGAGAGTCTCCCACCTTTAGTTCAAACTAATGTCCCACTCACTCCACTGCAAAATAGTCTGATGGACTGATCAATGGCTAATTCGTATTTGCACATATTCCACTTGCATAGTATCGTAGCTTAGCAGTGACAGACGCCACCTATCCTCAGCAACAGGAAGAGCCCTGAAAGCTTGAAACACTGGATCATACAGGTCACGAGATAACCACAACTTCACGAGGTATTGTTGGTTTATGAGATAAGAGAAACAACAACATATAAACGACAGGTTATATTTCCTACCTGATGTTGATTTTCTGTAGGCTTCAAAATTATTTCCACTGTTTCCACTGTATTTTGAAATGACCCATTGATCAGACTCCAAGCACTTGATCTCCTTTTCTTTTTCATTGTTCTTGTGAAGATTGACGGGTTAAAGCAGCTCCTGCTGAAAGTAGACAAGCCGCGTATTTCCATCAAACCAACGCAGAGGGAACGTGAGGGAATGCTATGGTCCTCCCATATGGTGCCTATAAAAGGTCAGGTGAACTCCCTTGATGAATATTCAATGATACCAATTTCACAATGGACCGAGAGGAAAAATGAGTGAAAAATAGAAATTTCATTCAATGTGAGGTCGACATATTTATAGGTGGGCACAGTTTGGGCATCACTAACTCCAGAAAGGCAAAAGAGTAGAAGCATGTGGCTGATACTGTAACTAAGGCTGCCTCAGAGGGTCGGACTGTGGCTGAAGTAAACAGAAATGGTCCAGTGGAGTGGAGGCAAAACGGTGTATTATGCTCATACTTTCTTTATTAACAGACAAGGAGGTTTTTTAGTTCATACCTTTACATGTTTGTAATGTAATGTATGCTTAACATGTTACATGTTAAAAAAGAAAGTATAAACATTTTATCAACGTAGACATAATGAACCTATTTGAACTATTACGCAAAAGGCGTATTGTTCTCCATAGAAAGAGTGCCTGAGCAACAGGTGGGGGAAAGGGCACACTGGAGCTCTCCCTCACAGGCGAAAAGCTGTCGGGGATCATCGAGAAATCCCTCCTGAGCGGTGTGGTGACAGAGGCGGAGGGGGACACGGATGCACCAAATGTGCTTCTCCAGCAGTACCAGATAAGCCATTGTGCATCTTTATGCATTGTGAGTGCAAGCCTTTTTATATCAACAATAACTTAATTTCCTGAACAGCTACAAGTGTTGTAGACTAACTGATCAGCAGTTTTCTTTTACGATCATGTCACAATTATTACCTCCGCCAAGGAGGTTATGTTTTTGCCGGCGTTTATCTGTCTGTCTGTTTGTCCGTTTTTTTTGTTTGTGTTCAAAATAACTTGAAAAGTTCTGAACAGATTTGGATGAAATTTTCAGGAATTGTCAGAAATAGGATATGGAAGAACTGATTAAATTTTGGGGGTGATCTGGATCACTGTCTGGATCCAGGAATTTTTTTTTAAGGATTCTTTAACATTGCCAGATAGGACCATTTTCGCCAAAGTGGACCGAAACTGCTTGGCGGAGGTCTGCGCTCTCTGAGTGCTTTTCTAGTTATTAACATAAAACTTTATGGCACATTTTGGGAACACGATTACTGTCTGCCTTATTGTTTATATGAAAGGATTTCATAATAACATGTAAGATTTGTTTCACAATAATGTAATTGATTCAACAAGATAGGCTACGTGCATGCGTTCGCTAACTCCCTGGGGCATCAGTATAAAATTTTCCTCTTTCTTTGTTTTTGCAAATATATCCTTCGTATATGATATGTGTTGTGAAATGTGTAATATTCAACTATTTCACAGAGCTGTCTTTAATTTCATCCTTCTGCTGTGGGGTCACAGTTTCCCATTTCTCCAGATCTTGTGTATTTACAGGGTCAGAGCTGCCGTGGAGGTGTGCACATTCTCCCATCATGTTTGATTTTTATAAATCCCAAAAGTTGCTTACAAGTGGCGTACACTTTCTTTTGTGCATATGCAGCATTTATAAATGAGGCCCCAGATCTCAGGCGAATAGAACACCTCTGGAAGTGTTGGAACCTGAGGTCCATCATTGATGTGCAGCCAACATATCTATAGCAACTGTCTGATGCTAACATGTCAATATGGACCAAAGTCTACGAGGAGTGTTTCCAGCACCTTGTTGAATCCATGCTATGAGGGAACGACGCAGCTCTGGAGGTGAAACAAGCAGTGTACCTAATAAAGTGCCCAGTAAGTGTAAAAGTAGTGTTTTTGCTAACCAGCTGCAACCAGCTCAAAGTCTATTCTGCACCAACAGCAACACATGGAATAATCTTGATTTACAGAAACCACAGCTGAAGTTATAAAACACCTCGACTGCTCTGACTCATCAGTAACTTTCATTATTTCTGCACAATTAGGGCTTCAGTTAATATTCTCAGAGGCTATTTTAGTGTGGGTTGAGTTCATCTGTACATCACAAGTAATAAACTAAAATGTAACCTCATTTAAAAAGCCTGTTTGCGCTGCAGGACATAAGTTTCTAGTCCTAAGAAAAACATTAGCATAACTATTAAACAGCCTGATTCTCTCCCTGACATCCTGGGTGCCATTTTCTTTTTACTGGTTATTTATGCAACCTGCCCTCCGGGTCCTGTATTTTGCATATTTCTGCCTTCACTCCAGTGAAAACAGTAATTTGTTTTAAACCTTACTTGACCTGAGAGAAGAAGAGACTCCATCAGTGCAGGAAGAAATGTAGGGCTCCAGAGTGTCTGGGTGAATTACAGTCTGAAGAAAGGAAACACCATCACTTTCTCCCTCTCAGTCTATCTCTGTAAATTCATTCAGATTGTTGCAGCGGATCAATAACCACACAAGGCCTGCATCGTTTTTCTAAGAGGCATTTTCTCTCATTGAGCAGATTTGTGTGAGCCAATTTTCAAGTGTTTTATCCTTGTATCAGATCTGAAGACTTTAGTTTTTACAACAAACCCAACAGAAATGAAGTCATCTCATAAAAGTCTAATCTCAATTATTATTCTACCATATTTTCTTTGAGTGATTTTGACCTCCATGTTTCAGAGAGATGTATGTGTGAAGGAAGGCATTTTTTTCTATCTGCTTGTCTCTGAACTTTTCATAAAACAGCAGTCTCAAACCTACTGGGGACCATTTATATGTAAGACATTATGGAGCCCATGATAAATGAACACACTTGGTATCACATACGATAAGACACACAAGCAACTCAGGTCAAGCACTTCAGTTTCAGCTAAGTGGTGATAATGATGGATGGACATCAGAGAGGGATGCTCATTCTACATCCGAGAACCTATGGACATAAACTGATTAGACTTAATGTTATGGCCACAGGCAGGTGAGGTGAATAACACTGATTATCTCTTCATCATGGCACCTGTTAGTGGGTGGGATATATGAAGCAGCAAGTGAACATTTTGTCCTCAAAGTTGTTGTTAGGAGCAGGAAAAATGAACAAGCATAAGGATTTGAGTGTGAAGAGTTTACCTGATGACTGTAGGCAAAGGCAGGCTAACACTACCCATTGACTCCCAGTGTTTGAGCTAAACTAATTAGTGGTGGGAGAGCTCTGCCAATCCCTTTCTTGTTACCGTTAGCACGGTCAAAAGAATGGTATCTATCTGCTTGTCATGGACTCTGGAGTGAGGCAAGACACAAAAACAAAACAAAACAAGAAATTGCTGGCCTATCTCATTAATGGGGTGCAGGCCAAAATCAAAGAAGAGGTGTCCGAGGCCATGTTTATCCACTGTTACGCTCACAAGCTGAACCTTGTGCCCGTTACATCCAAGAAAGTGCAAACCTGGGTGTCTAACTTTTTTTAAAAACAGTTTTTAGTTAGCCCACAAAGCACACCCACCTACTATGTTATGAAGCGAGGTTTACCAAGAGCAGCAGCCACAAGATGGAGCCGTAATTCTAGGCTGCTGCAGACAATGAACACGTATTAAGATGATCTGCGTGCTGGATTATGAGTGAAAATCCTGACACCTGCGATAATGACACTCTAACAATGGCAGCAGGATATGATCAGAGGCTGTCAAAAGCATCAATCTGCTTTTTAATCATGGCATATGTGGACATTTTCATTTCCTTGAACACGAGACCGGAGTTTGACACTTTCTATGAGTGCTTCGAGCAGAAATGCAGCACACTTGGTCTGACAGCTAGTGGAGGTAAACAGCCAGTCAGGGACGAGAGGAAACAAGTGTATTATGACATTCTGGACAATATCAACATTCAAATGAAGGCCAGGTTTGATCGTTATGGTGAGCTAGCTTACCTTGGTTTGTTCGATTGTACAAAATGTAATAAAACGTCACAACAAACTGTCCCTCACAGGAAATTCAGATTCTTTACACTCTGTTGTTCAGACATGCTTTACACACAGGCTGAAAAACACATGCACATGCACAAACAGGTCCTATGATCATGCAGTAATGGAGAGATGTCAGAGTGATGGCTTGCTGCTCCTGAAGAAGCGCTTCCGAGCAGTTAGGGGGTTCAGTGCCTTGCTCAGGGCACTTCGGCAGAGCCCAGGAAGTCAGCTTGCACCTCTCCAGCTACCAAACCAACTTCCAATCATGGTTTGGTTGGGATAAAATCAATTTAATCCTAATAAATAGCTTTTACAAACAATTCAATATTTCGTTAAAGGTCAAAGTTTAGATCTGTTTTGTTTTCTGCACACCACTCTATACTTTAATTCAACCTCACCAGTCATGATCCTCACCGCACGTCACTGGTATAAACATAGAACTGAGTGTTTTTGAGCAGTTCATACCTTTTACTTAAGTAGTGATTTAACTGGGCAACTTTTACTTAAATAGGAGAAACTAACAGGGTATCTACTGTATACTCACCAGCCACTTCATTTCATTAGTATACTGTTATGACTTCTTCTAAAACACGTGGGTTCCTTCAGTTTGTTCCAAAATGTCTCCACAAATTTTCTTTTGTGGAGACACTTTTGTCATGTTCAAATTTAATGCAAAATTTCCTGAACTGTGTCTTTATCAATGGAGATCGTTTCTGCCCTCATTCTTACACTTAGTCAATGATCATTTTGAACCATTTGTTCAATTTGTTAAATGTTTTTTTTTATGTCAATGGTTCCCCAGGATGTTCATCATCTAGGACATCCTCTCACTAAATGTTTTGTGCCATTTAAGCACACATGCACATAACATGCAGTGTTCTTCATGCAGTTTATGAACGAAAAGAAGATTTGTTGCTCTTTTGTTCAATTTCAACCAAAATTTCAAGTTCATGCGTTGCTCAACTTTTAGGCTAATGATTTTCTGATGCCTTGGTAAAAACATATGCACTTCAGACCATAGCTAGTCATGAACCAAAGACTTCACTTATTGGAAACTTACAGCCAATGTGCGTTTTCTCCTCCTAATTGTAGTCTTAGCATTTAATAACAATCTGCACTGACAAATTAACACTATCAGAGTTAAAATCAGCACTTCTTAAGTGTCTGCATGGGTCCACACAGCAAACTTTTTTTACTCTTTTTGAAGAGTTGGTACTTTAACTCTCATGGAGCGTAATTGTTGACTCTTGTTGGAGACAAATTGATTGAAAAGCTTTTTAACTCTTAACAATGTGAGTTTTGATCAGCGCTTCTTTGCAGTGTAAGGAATGCACTCTCACAAAGTAATTTAAACTACTTAAGTGCTAACTCTATTTTGACACTGCAAAGTGTAAACATTGCTGTATTTATTTACTGTACATTAATGGGGGAAAAAGAGTTTAAAAAAGGTACCATGTTTTGTTTGAGAACATATGTATATTAAAAATAGATTTGTTCTGCAGTTTTCATGATGTGGGTTTGTGGCATCTGTTCATAGTTGTCTAATAATGGGAGGGATGAATAACTCTACAGGTGTCACCCACAGGTTCAGGTTTCAGTGTGACAAGTTCAGAGTGGAAGATCCTACAGTGACACCTATGCTTTTTACTGAAACATCATGTTTACACTAGTTTGTGCCACCATTTTTTTAACTGAGAGTAAATTTTCTGGTATTTTACTCCATCCAGAGTTCAATTAACTCTTTTTTTTGTCCACCAACATTCTGTTCTCAATTTGCTGTGTATGTACCAACACTTTAACAGAGTTCCTCACTGAACATAATTTTTTCCCATGTTAAAGCAAAGGCTATCATCACACAGCATATGAGGTCTTCAGGAGGCCATATAAACAAGAAGCAGACGGACTCCCCTATACTGTTGTCCAGACTGTTCGTAATCCTACTGTAACCATCCAAGGCAATAAAACTGAGACCCTAAACTTTGGATGTATATCTAACTCAAATATTTGGACAAAAGATAGACACTGTTATTGAATTCAGTGGTGTTTATGAATGTGTGTTTCAGAGTGAGATAGTCTGAGAGCTCCAGCTCAGCTCTCAGCTTGTTAAGGAGCACAGACAGTTCATCACGTCCTGCCTACAGACAACATGCAGCCTCTCAATGCAGTGGCAGCTTATGCTCCACCATGTATGTGTGTTTATACAGTTAAACACACACAAACACAAATATACACACTCAGAGTTCACATGGGTCCCTCTGTGTTTGCTCGCTGCTTTTCTCACATTCCAATAGTGAATTTCTTTACATAACGCTGACTGCACATTCCTCCTCTTTCAGACTCTACTGATATACTCTCTGCTGTTTAAATTGTTGCGTCACGGATTCATTTATATCTGATAACAGTAAAATAAACAGTAGCTTTTCTGAGCTGCCTCCCTCCAACAGCTGAACGAGAGGAAGTATGTGAGAGAAGAAGCACTGGATGATAGAAAAATGTCCTGGACAGTTTTTACAGCTAGCATTTGGGTTATGTTCGGTCTTTGCAGAGACAATAGGAGATAGAAATGACATGAGAAAAGAAATGAGGTGTCAGGTGGTTTGTATGGGAGCCTGATCACAGAGTCTATAAAAAGAGTGAGACTTCCCAGAGGACCAGCGCTCCCCGAGGAATCAACATCCGCTGCCTTAATCTCTGACCTCCATCACAGCCTCCCCTTCTTACTTTTTCCACTTCTCCATCTCCGCAAACCTGCAGCTCACATGTGACAGACATGCAGACGAGACTAAAGGTCTTTACATTTACAATATTTAATGTAATCCATGCAAGTTGTTGAAATAATACCAAAGGATCAAAAGTCAGCTGAAAAATAAAATTCTAATACAAACCCCAATTCCAATGAAGTTGTGTAAAACAGAATACAATGATTTGCAAATCCTTTTACACCTATTTTCAATTAAAAAGACAAAATAGTGAATGTTCAAACTGATAAGCTTTATTGTTTTTGCAAATGTTCACTCATTTTGAATTTGATGCCTGCAACACGTTCCAAAAAAGCTGGGACAGGGACAACAACAGACGGAGAAAGTTGAGGAATACTCCTAAAACACCTGTGCACAAGTGAACTGCTTAATTGGAATAAGGTGAGTGTCATGATAGGGTATAAAAGAGGCACTTGAAAGGCTCAGCTGTTCACAAGCAAGGATGAGGTGAGTTTCACCACTTTGTGAACAACTGCTCGAGCAAATAATGTACAGTTGCAAGTGTTACGACCAGCCTAGGGGATACTGGAAGAAACATAAAGTTGACCACTCCTTTGTCACTTCCCAAGGCACATCAGCAAGAAATCACAAACAAACATGGGTTTTGTAGTCCAAACAAAGATCTTTTCTTTAATAATTCTTTTTCTTCTATTTTTACAAACGAAATCAAAATTACCTCGGGGAAAGTAAGCTAGTGAAAAACAACAAACCAAAACACTCTTGTAAATCAAAATCTTACCTAATCACTAAAAAGAAATAGATACAAACCTAAAGTGTCTCCCTAACAGAAAAACAGGAGAAAACGGAAACAAAAAAACTCTACTATCCCCTACATTACCTTATTGTCTAACTTAATGTTCACGGAATATAACACAACACTATGTTTAAACAGTCGCTCTTCTCCGTCGTGGCGTTAGGTAGTGAGGAAGGAGGGTCGGTGTCTCTTCTTCAGCTTGTCACTTTTAAAACCCCAGCCATCAGCTCTCAGCCAATCGCCTGCGCCACTACCAGGTCTCCTCCACTCCGCGGCGGGTGCGTCTTTCTCCTGCCATCCAATCAGGACGCTCCACCTGCAGTTTGGAAGAGCAGGAGCACAGAGGGAGGGAGGAGGAAAAGGAGGAAGGCGCTCCTCTACATAGGCCATATAACAACAAATAAATCAATTAATGACACACAGTCATAACACCCCCCTACCTAAGATCAACCATTTCTTCCCCTAAAAGAAATGTTTGATCAATTAAGATCCTATTCTGGACAAGGCGTCCGCTACAACATTATTTACACCCTTAATGTGACGGACCTCGATATTAAAGTCCTGCAACAACAAGGACCAGCGCATAAGGCGCTGATTGTTGTTGCGCATGCGTGACAAAAACACAAGCGGATTGTGATCCGTGAAGACGACCACTGGGTCGGAACTGGAACCAACATAAACTTCAAAGTGTTGCAAGGCCCACAGCAACGCAAGAGCCTCCTTCTCTATGGTGCTGTAGTTCACCTGGTGTCTGTTGAATTTTTTTTGAGAAATAACAGACTGGATGGTCGATGCCACGGTCATCCTCCTGTAAGAGGACAGCGCCCGCACCAGTAGCGCTGGCATCCACCTCCATCTTAAAGGGACGCTCAAACTCAGGTGCGGTGAGCACAGGGGCGCTGCACATGAGGGCCTTTGCGGACTCAAATGACTCCTGACATACAGAAGTCCACACAAACTGGGCACTTGGACTTAGCAAACTAGTCAGAGGTGAAACAACACTTGCAAAATTCCTACAGAAGCCACGATAATAGCCACACATGCCCAGAAACCTGCGGAGCTGCCGCCTGGTTTTTGGCTCAGGAAAGTCCAGGATGGCCTGAACTTTGGCGGACAGAGGGCGCACTGCACCCTGGCCGACCTGCTTACCTAGGTAGGTGACTACAGCTTTCCCGAACTCACACTTGGCCAGATTGAGAGTCAGTGAAGCATCCATCAGACGGCTGAAGATCTCTCTCAGAGTCACCACATGCTCAGACCAAGAAGAAGAAAAACACACAATGTCATCAAGATAAGCCTCACAGTTTTTAACACCACTAACGACAGTGTTCATCAACCTCTGAAACGTAGCAGGGGCATTTCTCAGACCAAAGGGCATCACGGTGTACTGGAGGAAATGGTCCGGTGTGACAAAGGCAGAGACTTCGGACGCACGTGGTGTTAAAGGAACCTGCCAGTACCCTTTGAGAAGATCAAGTTTGGTGACATATTTGGCTGAGCCCACCTTATCCACGCAGTCATCCATACGTGGAAGAGGAAACGAATCAGATTTTGTCACAGAATTAACCTTACGAAAATCTGTACAAAATCGAGGAGTTTTGTCAGATTTGGGGATAAGGAGGCATGGCGAACTCCACAGACTGGAGCTGGGCACAGCCAAACCATTTTCTAAAAGATACTCTACCTCCTTCTGCATAGCAGCACGCTTAGCGGGATTCACTCGGTAAGCGTGTTGTTTAATGGGCTTGTGATCACCGACATCAACATCATGCTGCAGCACTGTGGTCTGTGTGGGCTTATCCTGAAAAAGGGCAGCATGAGAACAAATTAAATCACTAATATCACTTCTGGCGGGCTCAGACAAATATGACAAGTGCTCATCAAGATTAGACAGAATTTTTGAATTTTCTAAGCGCGCACACGGGACAGCAACAGGTGGCTCTCTCAGCTCATCCTCCACGGGACTGTATGAGGGAGAAACCACAGACAACACAGGAGAGGCGCTCTGAGCAGTGCTCTCGGGCGGCACAACAGTTTGCGCGCGTCCAACGTATCTTTTCATCATGTTGACATGACACACACGGGACTTCTTTCTCCTATCTGGAGTTTTTACAACATAATCAGTGTCACTAATTTTGCGCTCCACCTCATAAGGACCACTAAATTTGGACTCGAGACTGGAACCAACAACAGGTAACAAAATTAACACACGCTCACCTGTTGCAAAAGTGCGGTTGACAGTTTTCTTATCAAAATGTGTTTTCATTTTAGACTGTGCAGCGCAGAGAGAGGTACGGGCCAGCTCACAAGCAGTGTGTAACCTCTCCCTGAATGTACTGACATAGTCCAGCACGTTGTGCACGGGGCTGCGCTTATCTGCCAGCCAGCTCTCCTGAAGCAGACGCAGGGGACCGCGCACGGTGTGTCCAAACACTAACTCAGCCGGACTGAAACCAAGGGACTCCTGAGTGGTTTCACGAATTGCAAAGAGTAAAAGTGGCAGACCCTCATCCCACTCCCTGTTAGAATCAACACAAAATTTACGCAACATGGATTTCAGAGTCTGATGAAACCGCTCCAGCGCGCCCTGGCTCTCAGGGTGGAACGCACTGGACACCTGATGCTTCACAGACAACACAGACATAACTTGAGAAAAAACTTTGGACATAAAATTCGAACCTTGATCGGTTTGATTGCGTTTGGGCAAACCAAAAGTTGAAAAGAACTTGGTTAAAGCCCTCACCACAGCTTTGGCCTTTATTGTGCGCAAAGGGACGGCCTCGGGGAAACGTGTGGCAGCGCACATCATGGTGAGGACATACTGGTTACCAGATTTTGTCTTTGGCAAGGGGCCGACACAATCCAAAATCACATGCTCAAATGGTTCACCAACAACCGGGATTGGATTTAAAGGAGCTGGAGGAATAACCTGGTTAGGTTTCCCTGCTACCTGGCAAACATGACAAGAGCGGCAGTATTTAATGACATCTGATTTTAAGCCTGGCCAGAAAAAATACCTCAGAACACGGTGGTATGTTTTTTTAACACCCAAATGGCCGGACAAATTGTGATCATGTGCCAAACTTAACACTTGGACACGGAACTCTTTTGGCACAACAACCTGTGTCACTGTGTCACACTCCATACCAGACAATGGGGACCATTTACGCATTAAGACATCATCATCAAAAAGGTATGTCCCACACTGTGAACTGTTTTTGTTTTCAGCAGCAGCAGAAAAACAAGAAGCTAAAGTTGGGTCATTTTTCTGAGCCTGAATAAGCTGCTTTTTATCTACAGCTAAACACAAATCTGCTACATCAGGCAGCACGTCGACAGTTACAGGTTTACACTTTTCAGTTTTACTAGAGGGGCTGACAGAATCATCAGACGCGTTCAAAAACGAATCAGAAAGGTCCGGTAAATCACTGAACTTGCGAGCTTGGGCACGCGTAACAACGCACGCAGGAAAAACAGGCTGCAAATCAAGCGCGGTGACGGGAGTTGAAAAATCTACCTCCGCGCAAGGATTATCAGTCACCTCGGGCAAATTGGGAAAAACTTTATCCCCAGCCAAATCATTGCCGAGAATGAGATCAACTCCTGCAACAGGCAGTCGATCTCTCACACCCACGCGCACAGGTCCTGACACAAAAGAGGACGAAAGGTTAACGGTGTGAAGTGGAACGCGCAAAACGCTCATTTTAACTCCCCACACCAACAGATCAGTACCGCAGTACGAGTCATCAGAAAACGGCACAACTCCGCGCCGAGCAATAGAATGTTTTGCACCGGTGTCTCTCAAAATAGTGATCGGGACTTGGTCCGCCTCACTGCCACTCAGAGAAAAAAATCCTTTAGAAATAAAAGGCTTGAACTCATCGTCAATTTTTGACTTATCACACACCATTTCAGGCGCACAAGCCACAGACTTGCACTGGATCAAGCCTACAGCAGAGGGCTTTTTAGCCTTAGCTTGGTCTTTTTGTTTTAATACTGGACAAGCAGCAATGAGATGACCCGAATCATGACAATAGAAACATTCACGCTTGGCACCGGTGGCAGAATTATTACGCCGGGAAAAAGTTGGCGACCTACTCTTTTTTTCAACGAACGCAGGTGATTCGCGGGGCGCAGCGGACAAAAACACATTTTTGTGAGTTAAGGCAAACTCATCAGCCAGAACAGCGGCATCGGAAAGAGACGCGACTTTTTGCTCATTAATATAAACAACGATGCGCTCATGCAAACACTTTTTAAACTCCTCCAAAAGGACGAGTTCGCGCAACTGTGCGAAATCAGTGACTTTACTGGCCTGACACCATTTATCAAAAAGGACCCCCTTTTCGCGAGCAAATTCAACATACGTCTGATTGACACTTTTTGAACAATTCCTAAATTTTTGCCTGTATGCCTCAGGCACAAGCTCATATGCACGCAGCACAGTAGTTTTAACAATATCATAATTTAAACTCTGTTCAATGGTGAGGCTGGCACACACCTCCTGGGCTTTACCAACTAATTTACACTGTAGCAACAATGACCACACATCCCTGGGCCAATTTAATGTGGCTGCAATGCGCTCAAACGCACTGAAATACGAGTCCACCTCCGACTCCCGGAAAGGTGGCACGAGGGCAATATGCCTGCTGACATCAAATGTGTCACGGGGAGAGTGCGGGGCTTGCTGAGTGTGTGCTTCGGTGAAAATACCAGGCTGACGCTCCAGCTCTAAGGCTCTCACACGTAGGTGCATTGCCTGAACCTCTAACTCCCGGTTACGTACCTCCATCTCCTTTATACGGAGTGTTAGCCGGAGCTCCTCCGCTGACGCACCGTGCGTAACGGGAGGGTTCATGGGAGCGGGTGTGACAGGCGGCACCGTATCAGCCTTGTCCACGTCAGCCTTAGCAGCAGCTCCTTCCAAAGAAGGAAGCTCAGTGAGGAAGCCTTTCTCCCGCAGTTTGTCCACCACAAGCTGACGAATTTCAGCTTTTCTGGCATTCAGCGGCACATGCACCTCAAAGAAATCAGCCACAAGAATCAGTTCAACTTTTTTACATTTCTCAAGATCTTGTAAGGTGGGATGTTTAACAAAACTCTTTAAGTCGAACTCCATAGTGCCAGTTTTTTTTTTTTTTTCTTAACAAAAGAGTCAATCAGACATACATAGAAGACAAAAACAACGACGAATACTCACCCGAAAAAACACGTTAAATTAGACGAGCCCCCAATTTATGTTACGACCAGCCTAGGGGATACTGGAAGAAACATAAAGTTGACCACTCCTTTGTCACTTCCCAAGGCACACCAGCAAGAAATCACAAACAAACATGACTTTTGTAGTCCAAACAAAGATCTTTTCTTTAATAATTCTTTTTCTTCTATTTTTACAAACGAAATCAAAATTACCTCGGGGAAAGTAAGCTAGTGAAAAACAACAAACCAAAACACTCTTGTAAATCAAAATCTTACCTAATCACTAAAAAGAAATAGATACAAACCTAAAGTGTCTCCCTAACAGAAAAACAGGAGGAAACGGAAACAAAAAAACTCTACTATCCCCTACATTACCTTATTGTCTAACTTAATGTTCACGGAATATAACACAACACTGCTTAAAACAGTCGCTCTTCTCAGTCGTGGCGTTGGGTAGTGAAGAAGGAGGGTCGGTGTCTCTTCTTCAGCTTGTCACTTTTAAAACCCCAGCCATCAGCTCTCAGCCAATCGCCTGCGCCACTACCAGGTCTCCTCCACTCCGCGGCGGGTGCGTCTTTCTCCTGCCATCCAATCAGGACGCTCCACCTGCAGTTTGGAAGAGCAGGAGCACAGAGGGAGGGAGGAGGAAAAGGAGGAAGGCGCTCCTCTACATAGGCCATATAACAACAAATAAATCAATTAATGACACACAGTCATAACACAAGGAATTTAGGAACGTCATCATCTACAGTCCATAGTATCATCAAAAGATTCAAAGAATACAGACAAACCTCTGTACGTAATCAGCAAGACGGAAAACCAACACTGAATGCCCGTGACTTAGCCAGCATTGCATTAAAAAAGCAACATCATTCTGTAGAGGATATTACCATGTGGCCTCAGGAACACATCTTCATATGTGCAAGTTAAAATAAAGCCAAAACAATACTGCCTAGCAGTATGTTCAGGGTCATGACAGGACGAAAGATACTTTTGGGTCCTTCATTGAGTTTTCTAGACAGTAAATGTGTTTGGCTGCACTCGAGAATTCTTAAAAATGCTATGTTTGTCATTTAAAATGTGAATTTCCTTCATAGTATAAACGCTTCATCTTTATTTATGTAAATATGTTGTTGTTCTTCTGAGTTCATACATAAATGTTTAAATAAAACTTAGTTTTGGTGGGTGATTGGCATTCTAGACAAATAACAGTTTCACCATGTAATGGCTTTTTAGTGCAAACCACTGGCCCATAGGCTATTGCAAAAGTAAGTGCTTGAGTGTAAAGCCCAAATTACACAAAAATAACTTACTGAGTTGAAATCATTTGCTGGCAGCTTGGTCCCCCCAGTTCAAAAATCCCACCTGTGCCCCTGATGGAAACTGTTGGTATACAGAGCTTTGAAATAAAGTTTTTGGAAAAAAAAAAAAAAAACTTCTTGGAAGCAGAGAAAATAAAGTGTTTCTACGTGAAAAGAGTTTCCTCTCTAGATGATCTCCACTGCTCTTTGGGGGGTACTTGCGATGAAAAGATAAATAACATCTGTGCTAGATAATCTTAGAAACATTATTTGTTTAAGGCCGTTCATTTTTGTAATGGATGGTGTGTATTAGCAGCGTTCATTTAGGCCAGTTAATATAATATCAGAAATTAGGGACACAATCGATGTGACAGTGCTGGAACTACCCCCCGACCCCTCCGACGATAAAATGTCCTCGGTATTTTCAAAATGCTGGCTACGGCCCTGAGTGCAGGTACTAAAATGGCCTGCCTGCAGTCCAGACTTGTCTCCCATTGGAAATATGTGGCACATTGCTCAATTACCCTGTCCTATTTCATGTGCAATACTCCAGCACTTTTCCAATCCAGTCGTAGCTTTTAATTTTTTCTGATTCTTCTTATCTTATTATGCTCTTTCTTACATGTTTTTTGTATTTGATCTGTTGCTTTTATTGTTAATGTTGTTACAATGAGTGAATGAATTGAAATGAATCGAATGCACAGCTGCTGTAACAAATGTAATTTCCTGTGAAGGATTATTAAAGTGTCTATCTATCTATCTATCTATCTATCTATCTATCTATCTATTATTAAGCATAACATACAACAATGGAGACCTGAAATGTTAAGCAATTGAAGTCTTACATCAAGTAAGAATGAGATAAAATTTCACAGACAAAGCTTCAACAATTAGTGTCTTCAGTTCCCAAACACATGTTGAGTGTTGTTAAAAAGAAAGGTGACTTTACGCAGTAGTAGTGTTGCCCTGTCCCAGCTTTTTTGGTACATGTTTCAGGCATCAAATTGAAATGACTGAATATTTGCAAAAACAATGAAGTTTATCAGTTTGAACATGAAATATCTTGTCATTGTAGTGTATTTAATTGGTTATACTGAAGTTCAATAAGAATTTGCACATCATTGAGTTCTGTTTTTATTTATGTCTTACACTACGTCCCAACTTCACCTGAATTGGAGTTTGTAATGAAAAGAGTAAGAAACAATGAATTAATGTTTGTTTTTCAGAACAAAGTAATACTTCACATAATATTCTCTCCACTCATTATGTTTATGTCTCCTCATATAAACTGTTATGTTTTTAAATCATAAAAATGTGGAAATATTAGCCCCACCCGGCCTGTTATTCCTTTCCCACTTGTAAATGTCAGCTGGAGGGTTCAGCTTGAGCACACCAACCTCTCCAGAGTCCACACACACACACACACGCACACACACACAAAGGGACCTGCCAATAATATTATGACACGACACATGATCAGGGTTAATTATCTGTCTGAGGCTGACGGCGTGACAGCTCATTAAAGTGTGACACGGCTGCATAATTTCTCCGTCCCTCTCTTTCTCTGTTAAAATTCCGAATGTGTCTCGAGGCTTCTGTCAGGGGGAAATGTTGCTCTGAGCATGACCAGACAGGCTTCGTACAGCAGGTAGAAACTCACAGTCATGACTGAGCACGCTCTGGTGTCTCAGGCCAAAAACAAGCTGTGATTTAACCTTGCTGTGTGGCTCCATAAAACACTGAACAGGAGAGAGAGAGCTCTTGAGATGATTTTCAGAGTAAAAGGCTGTTTTGTTCTGTTTTGGGGAGGATGGCAGTGCTGTAAAATAATGACTTTTTGATTTAAAGCTGAATTATTCTGGCAGGGTGTTTATGAAGTTAATGTCCTTGTCATTCTTGATGCAGCAGCTCCAGAGCGTGCCATATATCTGTGTGCACGGAGAGAAAAAGAGTAGAATACAGCAGTAACATAGGGACCTGACAGAGTGATGAAAACTTTCTTTCCATTGAAGAACTTGGAGAGTAGAAAATAGATTTTGGATGGAGTAAAGTTAAGTTTGAGAGAGGAAATAATGAGAGAAGCAGCTTAATCAGAAAGAAAAACACGTGAATGAAAACCACTTGCTTTTGTTAGTTACACAGACAAAAGTAAAAAGAGTTGAAAAGAGGGGGACGCAAAAAACTGTCAAAACAAGCAAGTCATTCAAGTTGATGCTAATTAAACACTACAAATACCGTTAAGGCCCATTTATTCCACCTTTACAAATCCAGCCAAAGGTATGCGTTATTGGAAACTAGAAGTAAAAAAAACCTCCACCAAGTCACATCTGATACATCTGATACCTACAGCAGTAATCTTAAATAGACCTTATCAAAGTAATTATAGGTGAGTTGTTTGTAGAGCTGGGCGAGATTAACCTGACGTGGATCGCTCAATAAATCTCACTAGTTCATCAGGGCAGCATCCCATAGGAAGTGTTTGAAAATGGGGAGAACCCTTCTAAAGCATATCCAGCAGCTGATTGGACGATCGTTCTGTCAGTAACATTCATTACAAGCCAATCAGATAATGTAGTAGGCGGGCACTACTGCTGCGGTATAAAATACAAAAGGCTAGACACTTCATCAAACAAACTCTCGCCAAAACATGTCAGTAGTGGAGCAAAATTATCCTTTCTATCGAAAAGTGCCCTCAGTGTTATTTGTTTTTCATTTAATAAAAAAGATTGAAGCTGTTAGCATATATGGTAATCTCTGTGCGAGCAGCCACAACCTGTTGTCACTCAAAGATCTCGCCTCTTCCTGCTTTGAACAACGCTGATTGGGCTGTGCCGCTTTGGGCAGAGCACAGTCGAGGATAAGCGCTTGGCAAGAAGGATCTATCTGATTATAGACATCGAATCAGGCAGATCCAGCTGCACTGCAAGGTAAGGTCAATATGGAGAAATGTGATCATAATATTTTTTTCCCACATTAAATGATACCAATACCCATCCATCATATATAGGGCTTATTTCTTTCAGGGGCAGACGGCTGGACCCTATCCCAGCTGACACTGGGTGAGAGGCAGGGCACGCCCTGGGTTGTTTGCCAGACAATCCAGGATCACATAGGGAGACAGACAACCTTTCACACACTCATGCACACCTAAGAGCACTTTAAGAGTTACCAGTTAACCTAATGAGCATGAGGAAGCTGGTGTACCCCAAGAGAACTCAAACAGGCACAGGGAGACCAAGCAAACTCCACACAGAAAACCTCGGACCAAAACAGGTTCAAACCGGCAACTTTCTTGCTGTCAGGCTCACGCGCTACCTGCATCGCCACTAATGGGCATATGAAAATTAAAAAGTAGAATATATATGCTCTTTAAGAGAGCTAGCAATGCTAACATTAGCCACACTCTGTTTAATATTCTCAGCGCTACATTAGCTTGCTTACTGTTGTGATATTTGTCCAAATTAAAACTGCAATCCTGCTTTTTTGTTTGCTTGCCCTTGTTTGGTTTGGCTTCAACACACAAACCAAATTCAGGTTTTGTAGGAACCAAACCCAGACCCCTGTTTCTGGATGGACCACTGATCAGTTCTTTGGTATGGGAGGTAGAGCCTTCAGTTATCAGGCTCCTCTGGAACCATTTACCGACCACGGTTCAGGATGCAGACACCCTTTCTACCTTTAAGGTTAGACTTAAAACATTCCTTTTTGATAAAGCTTTCAGTTAGGGACCAGCTCATAGTCCATAGTTTAGACACATAGTTAAGATGCAATAGGTTTAGACTGTCGGGGGGATCTGGCACATTGGGCTCTATCCCTCTATCTCACACTCTCTCTCCATATATGCCTTTGCTTGAAATGTCACAGAGGTAAGTGCTGTACTGCCATAGCTTAAAAGAAAAGGTTAGGTTACTCAAAACTAAAAAATTATGTACATTTCAGAATTATGCAAAAAGGCCTCTTTCAGGGAACATGAAATGGGTTAACAATTTAAAGCTGTTCTGCAGAAATGAAGGTTGATCAAGCCTTGAAAGCTGGCTCTACTAATGTCTACAGGTGTTCCATCTTGTCTTGATTGATTACAGCCCCCTCTGTCTTCATAAAAGCATACCCTGTGGTACCATACCCTTGTGTTGAACAGCGTTGTACTGCAGAAAGTCTTATGTTGTGACAAAAATGGCAAGAAAAAAGCAATTACGGTGGAAGAGAGACAGACCATCATAACACTTAAAAATGTAGGTCTTTCTTACAGACAAATTGAAAGTCAAGGTGTCAGTGAGTACAGTTTTCTTCACCATCAAAAGGCACTCAGAAACTGGGGGAAACTCTTGACAGGAAGAGGTCTGGCAGACCCAAAGCCACAACTAAATCAGAGGACAAGTTTCTGAGAGTGAACAGTTTGCTTGACAGGCGGCTCACAGGACAACAGCTTAAAGCACAGCTTAAGAGTGGTCGTAGAAACAAGTCTCAGTATCAACTGTGAAGAGAAGACTTTGAGCTGCAGGTTTGACAGGACGAGTTGCAGCAAGAAAGTCATTGCTAAGACATCAGAATAAGACAAAGAGGTTTGCCTGGGCCATGAAACACCGCCACTGGACTACTGAAGACTGGAAGAAGGTTTTATGGACTGATGAATCAAAATTTGAAATCTTCGGTTCATCACGCAGGATCTTTGTACGCCGTTGAGTAGGTGAAATGATGGTCCACAGTGTGTGACATTAACTGTCAAACATGAAGGAGGAAGTGTGATGGCACCCTGAACCAAACCGGCTACCACAGCATTCTGCAGCACCATACAGTACTCTGGTATGTGTCTAATTGGTCAGGGGTTCATCCTACAGCAAGATAATGACCCAAAGTTTCTGAAGAATATTTGATTTCTATTGTAGAAAGAATGGCTCGAGTGTGTTCAGCTGTTATATCTGCCAAAAGGTGGCTATTTTGATGAGTCAAGAGTTTAGAATACATTTTTGCCAATAAATTGATTTCATGATTTCTTTTTTTTACTTTTTTTTTTACTTCAGTTGCTTATTTGTACTATGCTTTCATTTCAGAGTGCAATGAGACATTAAACAGAATACTATTCAGAAAAAACAGGAAAAATTGGGCATTTTTGAAAAAAGTGTATATATGTAGCTATATACGCATATATGTGTATCCATTATGAGTTGGTGCTATACAAATAAAGATTGACTGATTGATTGAGACTGATTTGGACCAGAGTTCTTCTGAGCTTTCACACTCAAATCAACTAACCTGGATGGTATAAAAGTGACCAAAAACTCTCCTATGAGTCTGTTAAACCTCTTGATAAGCGTGTAACACTTTCTTCTTCACATGTCAAACTTTCCCGTAAGTGCATACATCTTTCTCCGTTGTGCTTCCAACTCTCTTGTGAGCGAGAAGATGTTTGTCTCCAGCTTGTAAAACTCTTGTGGGCATATAAAACGTTTTGTGAGAATTTAACACATTGTTAGCCTGTTAAACTCTGTTAGTGTGTTAAACATTTGTGGGCATGTCAGACACACCTGTGAGTGCATAAACCTTCTTGTGAGCTCTTAAACAGGTTTAAATTACATGTAAATTTACTTCTGAGTGCATATCAGTTTCTTCTGTGAGCCAGAAAATTTCCTGTGTTCACACAGAAGTTACTTATAGTTGGTAAAATTTTCTTGTTGGTAAATTTACCCTGAATATGGAGGACTGAAATAAGTACATTAAACTTCCTTGTGAGCACTTTTAAGATTCTTTTGAGATCGGTAACTTTCTTTTGAGTGTGCACAACTTTCTATTGTGTGCTTAAAACTTTCATGTGGGCATGTTAAGCTGTGTTCACACCAAATGTGAAAGAAATATTTGCGTCATGCCTTGGCGCGACTACATTTCGTGCTGGTATTTGCATGTTCATATCAATCATATATGTTGAGGTGAATTTTTGACCCTCAGATCTGAAGGGGATGAGAGAAGGGGATGGGCCCATCACCCAGCCATAACAATTTGTGTTCCCACCTTCTCGATCCACGATCAACCATGCTGGCTATTTCTGTGATTGCTGTCTTCCTCCTGTTCTCACAAACGAGAAATGAAGTGTACCAAAATAGAAACGCATCCATTTGATGATTCATAACATCCCTCAGAGCCATACATAGAGAGGTGATGTCCCCCCTATTGCCGAACCTGCTCGGCTTTTCTCATCTTTTTTCCCGATAAGGCTGCAGACCCACTCCTCCTGTCTCCCTGGTCTATTCTTGTCCCAGTTCATGCCTGTTAGGTCTGTTTTCTTTTATTTTTGGCACATTTTTTTGTCCTGTGTTTTTATTGCATGCAGTAATCTCTGTTTCTCTGATTAGGTTCACCTCTAGTCCTGATCTGCCCCTCCCCTGTCTCTTCCCTGCTCGCGTTCCTCCTTTTTCCCACACCTTAACACTTTCGCGCAGCTCCTCTCCTCACACGTGTTCCTTGTCACTTATTAGCCTCAGTACTTAGGGTAAATCCCAATTCTACCCCTTAGCCCTTCCCCATCGTCTTACCCCTTCCCCTTAGTCCTTTGTTTTGAGGGCCAAGGGGAAGGGGTGAAAACACGCTCCTGAGAAACGAGACGCCACCTGATTCCCACTACATCATCACCCAGAGCTGCTCACTGACTGTGCCATAGGCAGATGCAACAATAGCTGTAGCTACAGCTGCGAAAACTAGCTCGTTGTAATGAGAAATTTTAAAATATGACCAACAGTTCAAGACACAATTAATATTTACTTGATGATTTAATAACTACTTATAATTATGCGCTACCTTCGGTCTCCGCTCTGCCTTCTTGCCAGCGGAGTATTATGGGAAATTCTCATACCCCTTCCTTTCAAGTGAGGTCTCCGTTTTAAGGGCTGTGTAGCCCTCGGTCTTAGCCCTTACCCTTAGCCCTGTGGAGAATTAGGACCACCAAGGGGCAAGGGGTAAGACAAGGGCTAAGGGGTAGAATTGGGATTCACCCTTAGTTTCACTCTCACCCTCACTCCAGTGTTAGTTCGTTGTTTGATCTTCACTAACGTACCAGCCTCTTAATACGTTTAATTCATAGGATTCAAGACCATGACCTGTTTTCTGACCCTCCTCTGCTCCTACTGATTCTGGAATTGTTGCTGAGTTTTTGTCTTTCTGTGTACTGACCTGGACTGGAAAATAAACCTGTTTTTTGCCTGACGGACATTCTGCCCTCCAAGTCGTGCATTTGGGTCCAACATTCATTTCCAGGGTCAAACATTCATGTCAATTCTTTCTCTCGTGGGTGCTCTGAAAGTTCTTCCATGAGGTTTGGCATATTTTCTCTGGTGAAAAACAAGTTAAATCAAACCTAGTGAGCCCGTGGACATTGTTCACACTACAGCCCATGAAAAGTGTTCAATAAATATGAGCTGAACTCATCAGATACTCAAAACTCTCCAGAGATTTTATCCCTGTTTCTCCTCTCTGTGGTTTGGTCTCTGAACACTTAAATAACCATGTAAAAGAGCTCAGATGCTGGCGTGCAGCATTGTTTACTTCCTCCTTTGTCTGTGATGTCATCCTAGTCACCATTCACTGATTGGCTATAGCGCCACGGCCTCAAGCAAATTTGTTTCAGAAGTTTGACATTTTCAATTACAGTGAAAGAGACAGAATTTGCTTCACTTACACAAAAATTTGTGTCATTTGCGTGAAAATTTGACTCTTCCCATTCATTCCCATTAATGTTTTTTAAGACCCCATATTACATATCGGTCAAGCGAACAATGTCAATTTTGCATCTTCCCATTCACTTTCAATGTAATTCCATCATATGACACACTGAACTTCTTGTTTGGTGTGAACACAGATTTAAAGTTGCTTTGAAGCATGTTACACTTACCCACAAGCACTGAATACGCTTCTGAGCATGATGAACTTTCCTGAAGGGGTGTAAAATTTGTTGTGACCTTATACCTTTCTTACAGTCCCTGCAAAGTTCACTGTGAGGATGTAGGATTGTTTTCATGCTTGTAAAACTTTGTCAGTAGCCTATATGAAAATTTTTTGTGAGCATCAATCAATCAATCAATCAATCAATCAATCAACAATCTTTATCTGTACTACACCAAATCATGACAAATGTTATCTCAAGATGCGTTACAAAAGAGTTGGTCAGTGCCATACCTTTCTTGTCTTTTTCAGTTTTTATTTTATTTATATGCTTATTTAGTTTTATTTTGTTAATCAAGCCCCAACATAAATCCACTGTGCGTACAACATTTAGCAAAATGTACAGTGGCAAGAAAAACCTTCTGTTGGGTAGACAGGAAATCTCAAGCAGAACCAGTCTCATGTTGAACAGCCATCCACCAAAGCCGTGTGAGTGAATAGAAAGAGATCCAGAAAGACAGGCAGGCAGGCAGAGACAAAGGGATCAAAATGAGAAATCAGGTTCAGTGTTAGTTTCCTCCGCCATTGTTGTGTCTTCCTGAGTCCACAGAGTAATATTAGATGGGCACATAGGCGGAGGAACATAGTCATTTGCTGCATCATAAAAAAGTGCCAAACACAGAGACTTCCTGGAGGAAAAATGAAGTCCTCTTAAATTTTTTGCCCACTTGTACATTCAACCCAACAGAGTTTAATGACTTTTTTTGCGTAAAAGTTACACAATTATGTGAAATTACTGTATCTGCCAACAGCAGTCTTCCTTACTGGTCGTCTGAGCTTGTTCTCCTTAAAGGTACAGTGCTGCTGGGAGCCAATTCAGCGACTTCACTGACTATTGTCAAGTACCTGATACAACTCAACTTCAAAAATACTGAAATATCACTTCAAATAATGTTTGTGATAATGGTTGATCTACGATAAAACAGTTGTGATTGGGCAGGTCCACAGCAGCATGTTGTCCGTGTTGGTAGTCATGGCTACAGAAATATATGTGAAATTTGCACATGTTTAAAATAGACTGATTACTCTGACGTTAAAATTAAGAATTGTTATGATAATGAAATGGGCCAAAAAGGTCAAAAATTAAAAACTATAGGTCAACAGCAGTAGGCCAACCACACAAAATGTTTTGTGAGTATGTTCAACTTTCCTGTGGGGCCATAAAATTTTCTTGCATGTTAATTTCCTGTGAATGTGTAACAGCCTGGAGTATGTGTGTAAAAACTTCTCAAGAGTTTGTAGAAGTTTGTGTTCAGCTAGAGAGCACACATCTTTCTCCTGTGTGCTCAAAACTTAATTCTGCCCACGTAGTTTATTCAAAGCACAGAAAATTGAATCATAAGCACTGCAAAAAAAATCAGTTTTTACCAAGTGTGTTTTCTAATTAGATTCTTAACACTTCCTCAAATTCCATATTCATTTGATATGTCCAGCTGCCCTGAAGGATCTTTTATTCAAATCTAATAACTATTTGAGAAAGCACATCTTATTTTTAAAACATCATACCAGTTTTTTGGTCTCATAGACAGATATTTTACTTATTTCAAGCAATCCAGGCTTTATTTTTGTTTAAATATAAGGTCTTAAGGTAGACATGTCAGGCTCCTTTTGCTTAAAATCAGTCTAGTGAGATTTACAGACTTGAAATTGGACAAATAAAGTTTCTGAGATTTTAGTTTTGGCAGTATGAGTGTGACATGCTTTCTTGTTAGCATGTTTAAAGTTTTTGTAAGCATATGAAACTTTTCTGCAAGTACATAAAAGTCACTTAAGCCTTAAAAAACCTTCTTAATGCATGTAAAACTAAGTGCTATATGTGTACATCTTCGTCCTGCTCACTTAAAATCTTGAGTGCATTTGAAAAGTCCTTCCTAAGTCCTTTCCTATCCACTTTACCTTAATCCTGATGGAAAACGTCACAGGGGAAAGGAAAGGAGAGAACAAGAGGAAAGGAGAACTGCAGTTGAAGAGGTATTCAACTGCACTTTCACTTGATGTCATATTTATGCAACAACGATTTCTTGTGATGTAGGTAAGCCATGGCAAACGACAATGTTCCAAAAATGAACTACAAGAAGTGTCATCTGCTTTACCTCACAGAGTTGTTTTGTGTTGGCTTCATCTATTAACATGAACAATCAATGATCAAACCATTTACCTGTGACAGGTGTTTTGTCCTTTGGTCATGCAGTGTATGTTTTCTGCTCACAGCTGTGAGGTTAGGTCAGAGCATCTATAAATGTAGACATCTTTGACAGGCACTGAAACCTGAAGTCTGATAATACATGCAGCATGTTTCAGAAGCACTATTCTCCCTGTTTCATTCACATATATCATTATGAACATTGTCTAATTTGTTATTATACTTGAAGTATTGTAAAATGCCTCATTTGTCCTTTTACTGATTGTTTTTTTAAATAAATGTTATTAGAGACCCCATTGTTCTGTCTTATTATTGGCATGATTTACTTCATAAATTTAGATGGATGGAAATGTGGTAATTTATATATAATATTACTATAGGAAACAAGTACCACTGTTGTATATTTAATATTCATCCACATTGTAGGTGGTTATGGAGAAAAAGAAGTGCTTTAAAGTAAGTGCTTTATAAACTAGAAAAGCACTCAGAGAGCGCAGACCTCCGCCAAGCAGCTTCAGTCCACTTTGGCAAAAATGGTCCTATCTCGCAATGTTAAAGAATCCTTTAAAAAATTCCTGGATCTGGACGGTGATCCGGATCAGTCCCAAAATCTAATCATTTCTTCCTTATCCCATTCCACACACAATTTCATCCAAATCTGTCCATAACTTTTCAAGTTATCTGAAACACAAACAAACAAATGAACAGACAAACAGACAGACAAACAAAGTAACCAATGCCGGCAAAAACACAACCTCCTTGGTGGAGGTAATTATAATATGCAATTGTTTATCTGTCCGCCAATTTAAAAATGATTAAAAAGGAAATTAACTAATGTTTTTATTTTTGAAAGCACTGACTTTGAAGCATATCTCTTTCTCTATACCTGCAAAAAATGTTTACACAGTATTATATCTTCATAGTCCCACAAAACTTGTCCTTTCTCCTTCGTAAGTTTCTGTAAACGTTCGGCGGGTGCTGTTTTTAATATACATCACCCGCCGCAAGGAATTATGGGGCGCTCCTTTCTCCTTTCCTTTTGTAAAGGATGGTCCAGTGTTTCCTAAGCTAAAGGAGATAATACAGGAAGCAACGACCCTCCTTTCCTTAACTTTTGGAGAATTCAAACAGCCCTTATCATGGCCGACGCTTCAGGGTCATTTCTTCAGTAAGGAAGGTTCCTTACCAAAAAGGACTATTCGAACACACCCCTTCTCTTTACCATGTCGAAGTCTATCTTCAGAGTGAAATTCTGAGCATGTAGTGCTTTTGTGTGCATGTTAAAGTTTCCTGTGACTGCATTGCATTCTTCTTCTTTTGTTTTTCAGTGGCGGTTAGCAAGCAGCTTTAAATAAGCTGTAGCCACCATCTGGTGGTCGAACAACATTACAACCAGAAACTATTAAACATTATGTAGAATAAAATTAGTTTTTAATTGAGATAATGGTTAAAATATTGTAACTCAACTATTAGTTGCCAGTTTCTTGTATTTTACAGTTATTTCTCATCCCCTCCATTAGCTTTAATTTTGTTTAAAAACACAGATGACTCAACATGTTAATTCACTTGTTTTCAGTTGTCAATATTTACAGGAGAGCTCCCTGCTCTCTCATTGATTTGCATGTTTTTTTCTGAATCCTCAGTAAAAGCATTTTTTTTGTTTTTAGTTGTTCTGGGAACACCCACTACTCACATTTGACCCCATATTACACCTACAGTTGTTGCTGAACCTGCATCATTATAGAGAGAGATAATGGGATTAATGGAAGGACATTAACCCTCATATGATAATTACTGATCCTGTAAGACGACTCTGTACAATTTCAACTTTGATGTTAATGTATGGTACATACATCATGCCAGCAGTTTAACCCATGACATCACAGTTTGCAGACTATATCTGTTATATTTTGGACCCTGAAGGTAAATCTCTAACCCTCTCCCTCACAATAGGTATTTTTCAGTCTTTTTTTTTTTTTTTTTTGATAAACTCTCTGTTCAGTTTAGTATTCCTCTGAAGTCCCCACACTCCCTGCCTGAATCGGTCGACTGCCCCAAGCTCTCCACTTTAAAGCTGTTTTCATCTGTGGGAGTGAAACTCTTTCTGACAGCATCTTGGGCCCTCCTCTCTCACCCTCGCTCCTCCTCTTCCTGTTATTCTGTCCTTTACGGTAAAGCTGCAGAGCTGTGACTGGCAGCTTATTAACCTCATGAGTGGATAAAAAACTCAAAACTGTTTTGTATCAAGCAGCTGAAAACACTTTTATTTCACAGACTGAATACCTGCTAGGAGTTGTTTGTTTTGCATACATTAAGCTTTTTCTTCTCACCGTATCCAACTGCATGAATCAAACACACCAGCAGCACTGTATGCTTGCTTGCTTGTCATTTTTACAAAATTTTCCTCCACACTCAAAAGGTGTAGCAGTTTAATTAGTTATTGTGTCAAGTGGTGACTTTCAGCGGACTGTGTTCCTAAGTGAGTAAGCCATCATGAATGTATCTGTAATTAAGGTTTAGAAACAAGCTCATGGCTCCCTCTGATTCTGCAGTATGTGAGTTATCCCATACACAACATGCAAAGAACTTTGGGACCAGTAAACATGTTTTAAACATATGTCCTCAGCATGATGAGAACCTGTGAACAAGACAAAAAGTCTGTGGCATCAGCTCTCCTTCTCCCCATGTTTATGGCACGCTACCTGCCAAACATTTGACCTTCCTGCAACTCCCCAAGTAAACCTACTGGTGTAACGCCTGCCATTGTTTGTTGTCAGCGAAGCCAATTGCTTCAAGGCAGCAAGCCCATTGCAGAGCAGAGACAGTAGAAAGAATGCAGAGCTGTTGACAAGATGGGGCTGAGCTAGGCTGAACTGACCAGTCACCACAGAGTTGGCTTGTAAACCAGTCAGTGCAGACAGGGCCTCCCTGGGACAGGGAGCCTTGAAGAGGCAGAAGCTCCAGCAGTGTCTAAGACAGAAAGAGAATACAGGTGGATCAGAGAAACTCAGTACATGAAAACTAGGTGGTGTTTTGAACATTAGAGATAGTGAACATACTCTAACAATCATCATGAATGAATATAAAAACTTATTAAAGCAAAATATGAACTCTAAGAGTTGAGCTGTGGTAGATGTTTGCTGGTTTTAATGACGCTGAATGAACTATTTACCAGCTAAAACATATGTCTAGAGTTACTCTTTTACTACGATGCCTCTTCAATCAACACTGCAACAATAAAACACCCTGCTGGCAATTTAGGAGCAGAACCAGTCTTACGATTAGGAGTGAACATGCATGGCTGTCTGTGTCAAAAAGATCGATACTGGATGATTTTTCAGTTGCAGTATCTGATCACGGTCATTAGATTTGTCTCAGAAAGAAATCTAACTGAAAAAATGGTGGCAAAAAACACCTTTCAATACCAGTTAACATATGGACAAGATAAATAGAAACACCAGTGAGACTTGAAAGAGCCCATATTTTGCCTTAAATCGGGTACATATATTCAGTTTTGATGACTGCTTTTCAGAGCACTAAAATTTAAAGAAACATCTTATTTTCAAATATTAAGTACCCCTGATCCAGCTGTATTCTTACTCTGTCTGAGACAAGGCTTAAAGGAATTCTTCCCCAAGTGGGCCCAGTCTGCTCTTAACTAGTCAACTCTGTAATTATTGGTCAGTTTGGTGCTGCTCTGTGCCATAATGCCAACAACTCTGTTATTATTTTTCAGTCTCTACTCTGCACATGGGCTTGCCACCTCAAACCACTGGGCTTCGACTGATGACCAAACAATGGTAGGACGTCACACTGGTAGGTCGCAGTCTAAATTTTAGCGTGAATGCAAAATATTTGATAACATGGTGGCGAGCAGCACTGAACTGACCAAATACAGGATAGACTGGTCAGCCAATCAGGGCAGGGTGGGCCCACATTGGGAAGGGGTCATTAGAGACAGAAGCTCTAACAGAGCATTTTAGACAGAGAGAGGATACAGCTGGATCAGGGATTGTCAGTTTATGAAAGCTAGATGTTTTTTAAACAGTAGTGATTGTGAACAAGCCAGAGCAGTCACCAAAAATGAATATTTGAGCCTGATTTAAGGCAAAATATGACTTATTTGAGACAGAGGAGGGAATCATCTTCATAAATACTGGCCTATGTGAGAACATGGTCTTAAACTGTTATGCGTGGTGTATTATCAAAACAAAACAACCAGTCTGAAAAAAACAGGCTGCCTTTTGCTTATTTAGAGATGCCACTGATTCACTGCTAATTGTTTATTCTTGAATGATTCTGTTGTTTCTTGTTACTGATTTGTTTGTACTCGTTGAAAGAAAAATTCTGCTCTTTTTATTTATAATTATTCTGTCCTCAGTCTTAGTAGCCCTTTTTTCTTCACATTTTTAAGTCCTTAAATTGGTCTTTTTTGTGAGGTACTTTCTAATACTTAATTAAACATGTATTATTCGTAGTGTCTCCACAAATTACAGCTAATATCATGTATTAAATTTGGTTAATTTAAAGGGTGTAAATGTTTGCTCTCTTCCTCAGGACCACGGTGGTCTGTGTTGAATATTCATGGAGGTCAGTGGGGTAAACCGACAGGAGCACCTGTCTCCGTCTGTGAAATCAGACTCAGGGGATCTCAGTCATGAAATGATGTAGTCGTTGTTAGAGTGGAATAAAACCTGTCTCTCCGCGGTGTCACCACTGTGTCAGCCTCTCTGCAGACAGACAGAGAGGAAGTGTGTGTGGCTGTGCTCGTTTGAATAAGGTCACACCCTGAGTCTAAAAGAGGAAGTGTTGATATTCAAACTGAGGGCTCGCTCGCCTCGCCCATCTGCTCACTCTGAAACTGTTTGGCGCTTCGTATGAAACCCTATTCCAGTGGTTTCCAACCTTTTGTACAGGGCTCCCTTTCGATGATGATGAGATTATTTTCAAGCCTTCTCAATCCTTGACATAATCTTCAATACATAAACATTTTGTCACTGTCAGGCCAAACCTTGTATCTCCAAAACTGCCACTTTTTGGAAATGAAAAATGGAGTATAACAGGACAAAAAATAATCTTTGCTGTCTTAATTTGTTTTAATACATGTAATTGGTTTAAAATTAAAAAAAAACAACTCACCAATACCATAGGTGACAGTTTTATGTGAAAAAAAGAAAATTGTGTAAAATAGTGTTATAAAGTTTGAAACATATTTATGAGAAATAAACAGACTGTCAGTCATGCCCTTTGCAAACATATTTCAGAATGAATCTCAAGTGGTAAAAGTGGTACTGCCACATGACTCTTTCAACATTTCTAAGTTATAATGATGTGGGGGATATTTTCTTGGCACACTCTGGGCCCCTTGTTACCAGATAAGTACCACTGAAAGCCACAGCTTTGAGTATTGTTGCTGCCCATGTTCATCCCTTTGTAACCACAGTGTACCCATCTTCTGATGGCTACTTCTGCACCATGTCATAAAGCTCAAATCATCTCAAACTGTTTTTTTTTTTTTTAACATCACAATTCAAGTTCACTGTACTCCAGTGGCCTCCATATTTACAAGATCTGATTCCAGCAGAGCACCTTTGAGATGTGTTGGAATGGGGGAGATCGGCATCAGGGATGTGCAGCTGACAAAATTGCAGCAACTGCGATGCTGTCATGTCAATATGGACCAACATTTTTGAGGAATCGTCAGCGTCATGAGTGTTTTTGATGATATACTTGCCTTTTTGTGAAGCATATTATTGGAGGATACCACTAGAGGGTGCAGAAGGCTGTATGCAACTACCTGTTGGGTTAGAAGTACACTGCAAACATGGCAGTAATTCTGTCAGTAAAAATAAAAAAAATAAACACTAATAATCAACATAATCTATAAATATTTGTTAGCAACTGATGACAAGTGGTCACGTGTCATTACCCCCCACGCTGCACTCCGTTTCTAGAATATTTTCCTCTGTAAAGAGTCTGAATTGTCTCAATGGGTGTATGTCAATGGGTATAATGAGTTACCATGTTAACTAATGACTTGCAAATGACTGTGCTGACAGATCTTCTAGCCAAAGCACTGGAGAAAACAGAGGGTGTGCCCTTCAGTGCTTCACTGTGAAATGCTTTATATATTATTGTATCAAACAATAATTCAGTAGTCTGTATGTGAGGGAATACAGCCAAAGAAACCAGGCTACTCAAACATATCAACAGACAGAGTCAAGCATCATGTCAACTCCAAGTCACCAATGTACATGGTCACCAGTTGAAATAATACACCAAAGTTAATCCTTCTAAAAGATCATTTAAATGCAATCAGCTAGATGAACTGTCATGTTTGTGTCTGTACAGTCTTACACATTATTTAGATAATGATAAACATGGTCTTGGTTTATCAGTTTGACTTTAAAACATTTTGTTAGAGTTGTTTCTGCTACTGGGATCAATCTGTAATTTCTCCTCTGCTTTAACGCTGCTCCAACTGGTGACGTGTAGAACTGCAGCTCGCCTCTGCATTGCGTTAATTCTGGATGACATGCACAACCAATCCGCTGAGCCGACTCAGAGGACGCGTGGCAGCCATCAATCGTCCGCATACTTTATAGCAAGCATATCTCTGGCTCAAGGCAGCTTTTGAAGGATTAAAAGGGGTCAAACCTGATACTAACAAAGTGTAAGTTAGTGTATAATTTTGTATCTAGTGGGGCAATGCATTATATTACATTTTCCTAAATGTTATCTTGTACTATACTACTGTAGACCTGAATAGATAACTGATGTCACACTTTAGCTGTTCTTTTTGCATGACACAGGAAATTAATCTCAAAATATATAGTTTAGAATGGGACTTTTTCTTGTGCTTGAGTGAAAAGTGCCAATTTATCTGTTCTTTTACTCAAGAAAAACACTTCTGTACTCTTTCCACCCCTGCTGAATCTAAACTAGACAAAACCCCTTTCACAGGGGTGGAAAATCTACAGTACTGTTCACTAAAAACTTGTAAATTCTTGTCATCAAGCCTCTTTTTGCTCTGCTTTGTGTTGTTATGCTGCAGCGTGATGAAGGGATGAAAAAGAGAAGAGGTGCTGACAGACAGCGGCCATCTGTCCCTTATTAAAATGATGGGTAAGAGGAGAGAGCCAAGTCACCGCTGGACACATCGGCCCTCACACACACACTGACACACACACTGAGAGCGGGGAATCTCCCCTGGGATGTTGGATCAAGGATGACTCCCCGTCTGCTGTGCTAACTTTGAGTGCAGGCAGACTAATAAGAGTTGCCTCCTTGTTAGGCAGCTTAAACAGAGCATGTCAGGATGGAGTGTCAAAACGCCCCAGGATCTGTCTTACAGGAGCCAGTGTGTGATCTGAATCCTGGATCAGCTATAGCTTTTATCAGCACCTTTAAGAACACCTTATAGCACTACTGAATATTATAGAGCATTTTTTCAGGGGTTTTATTGAGGCTGTTTACCTCTGATACTTTGATGAATGGAACAAATAACAAATAAAACAACCAAACAAATAAGAGACACAGGCAACATAAGATAAAGCAAATCAAAATTAAAGTAATCAGGGAACAACCAAAGAGAGGGAATCCATGCAGCAACCTCCTTTGCTGTGGGAAGAAAAAGACCCTGCAGTTCCACTACTGTCCACACGAGGCTGGCAGCAAAAGTGCGGAGAGTCCCATTAACACCAGTGATAAAAAGCCTGTTATTACAGCAGGCATTACTATGTTACAGCCCAGCTGAGAATATAATTTTTGGTATGTACAGACTTTTTTTAATTGGTACACGCTTCACAGGGGTTAAATTGTTTAAAAATCCACCTGGTTTCCTCTTTTTGGAAAGATAACCATCTAAATGTCTTTATGGAAGCTGCCCTACTGTTCATGTCAGCTAAACAGAACTTTAGCTCAACCTACTAACAGATGAAGAGGCTGTGTTGAGGCGGGATTTTAAGGCCACATGACCAACAGCAACTTTTTGTGGATGTGCAGCCATGTCAATCATTTCCCTTACTCCCCTGAGCAGAAATCCTCAATAAAATAAAAACTGGCACAATATAAAAAAAAATAAACCGCCTGTACAATGAGAGCATATGGATGTATTATCTGTTTAGACTGAAGCCGTTTTTTGAGCCAGGCTGTGAAAATGTTTATTTACTTCCACCCGTAACTCCTTCAGGGTTCCTTCAACCACCCTCAAGAGGACACTCAATAAACTACAGCTTTTGGTGGACACGTGGTCCTCCATTTTCAGGCCCGGAGGTTGCTCCTTGATCACAACTCTTTCCACAGACGCTGATGTTAAAACAATTACTCTTGTTTATTTTCATATGATTTTGTGCATCACCTGCTCCCTCCACCTTAATGTCCATTTTTCATGTCAGTGATCTGCAATTGGAGCTGTCAGACAGGAAGTGACCGCCTGTTTTGTCGATTGTGATGTGGAAAGACATGTTTAATGGTCATTTACATAAAAGCCCATTGGGAAATATGGGTGATGCGGTGCTTCCTGTTAAATGGCACAGCCTGTCCTTTGCAATGATCAATGTGGAGTTATGATCAGAAGAGGCTGAGAACACAAACAAGAACACATTTATTATTGCATGAAGGGGTTTTATCCCTGAGACTATCAGCTTGATTTATAAATTGTTGCTCTTTAGATGTCCAGAATAAAAGGCACAGATCCTCTACATGTTGTCTTCTAATATTCTTCCTCTCAAGCAACCCTTTAAAGCCCTCAGAGTGACTTGTTAATGTGTTCATCACTAAATATTTATTCCAGCTGCTGTAAAGTCCTGTCAGAGCACAAAGTTCTGAGACTTGTGCACTTGTTGACAGCGATTCGTGCTGAAGTTAATTGGTGTAGATGACCTGTCAAAGAAGCACAGGAAGAGATAACAGGAGCTTTCAAAGCTTCATCATCACCACTATTTATAGCACAAGCAGGCAGGAGCCTAAGACAAGCCAACAGAGTAAATCCTGAATACAAAGTCTAATCTGTCACTTCAACAGGGGAATAACTGACATTTATGATCCAGCTTTATCTTCTTTGCCTGAGGACTCAATGATTAAATGCAAACCGTTGTACAATACCAGAGTGTGAATGTTTCATCCAAACTGAGAGGCTTGAAATCATCATCATAGATCAGAAAGATTCAACAGGACTCAGTGTGCAAAAGCATTGGAACAGGTGGCATTCACTTAACTTCCCAACTCCCAACTCCATGGGGTTAACCTTGCACTGCAGCTAGATCAGCCCGATTTAGTGTCTGTAATCAGGCAGATCTATCTTGCCAAGCTCCAATCTACAATGTTTGTGAGTGGCCTAATCAGAGTCCTTTAACCCTTTCATGCATGAATTATGAGAACCTCATTTCAGATTTTTTTTCCGGAGTGTTTTCATTCCTCTTTAGGCATGAATGTGCAATTGAAATTTTTCATGTGGACCTAATTTTCATAGAGTTCCAGACATGTCCACTCAGGTGGACTCCATGCATTTGTTCTTTGAACCATTTAAATTTGCATTTAACAAAACAGTAATAGAAAATTATACATTGTGTGAAAACTATGAAATAAAAACATCTTTACTTTTGCTTATTTGATGTTTTCTAAAATTTTAACAAATTCTAATAGTTTTCAAAGCAATGTAAAAATGTTGAACCTGGCTCCTGACTGATGAGCTGCAGACTTTTCAGTATTTTCTACGAATAGACAAATTGCCCATGGCTCTCCAAAGACTTTCTCTCAGCAGCATAGACTGTTCAGTATTACTGCTATTTGGAGTAGTTCAGTTCAGCCTGAATTCATGAAATTTGGGCAGACATTCAGGGCATTAAAAAAATGCATCAAATAGCAGGTGTTAAACACGCCCTTACAAGAAGTGCCAACTACAGTTGTTGAACTTAAGAAAAGAAAAATATATTGTCTTTGGGTGTAAATATGCTCTCTGTCCCTTCTGATCTGCTAACCTCCTCTCCCATCAATATGACCCTCTCATGTCCATTTCCAATCTATCTTGTTTGGAAATTGGCAAAGCATCCAGGGCACACAGCCACAAGACACTGCATGCAGACTTACACATCATGGCATCTGTAGCATTTTTCCTTCTGTGAGAAGAGGCCAGTGGTTGCCAGGGCCCTACCTTATTTCAGGAGTGGCCTGGACACTGCTCTATGTTTCACTGTTGGTGGGGTGCAACTTTGCATTTGTTATAGAATCAAGACGAAGACCTGCCTGTGATGACCGGTACAGTCTTGATTGTGGATATCTGATTTATGACATGACCAGGTTTATTCCCAGGAAAGTTTACTTCTTCTGTTGTCAGGGCCAGAAATTTCTCTTCCCTTCGGGAGTGCGTACAGGTTGGTACAGTGCAATTTAATCGAACAGATCATCAAGAAATAGATGGATACTAAGTAGATAGACAGTAAACATCAGTTCATTAAAATGACAAATACCAATTGATTTACACATAAAAAGTCACAGCAGATCAGGTTTATCAAGGACAGCAAATTTAGAGCTTGTATGAATTGCAGTTGAAATATAGCCTGTATGATGCATGGCATCCAATTTAGTGGACATGTGATTGATTCCAAGTTTCTCCCAGTACAAAATAAATACCTGCAAATTTTAACAGTCATATTAATCCTTAAATGTTACTTGATGCTAGCACATTTTTTTTACCTGCAGGGGTGTCCTGCTATAGAAGGATTTATAAGATCTTCCTGGAACCTTCAGCATTTCTGGCTTCCTGTCGGCCATCTTAGTTTTGCATTAAAAAAAAAATGCACTCACCATGACTTGCCATTAGGTGGCAGTGTATGAGATGATGCACAAGCATCCACTGTGTTTGCAGATATGCAACTAAAGAAACAAAACCAATTCATGTACAAGGGAACAGCTTTTGTTAGCTGTTCACTGTAGTGACCACTATGCATTAAAGAGTTAAGAGCAGGAAGAGCGGGGAGCTACTAGTGAGGCAACAGCAGGAGGTGACTGCACATACAGCAATTAGCAAGATGCTAACAGCTTCAGTGGCAGTTTGATCAGATTTGGAGTGTATTTCTTTATCAAATGAAGAACAAATATCAACACTACAAATTTTCTCTAGTAAGGATATTTTTGCTCCTCCTCCAACATGTTTTGAGGAGAGTTTTTTTTACGAAGTGATTTACTCCCACCTGCACCGTTATCTGATTGGCCTGTAATAAATGTTGATTGACAGAATGATTGTCCAATCACCTGCCAGGCATGCCTCTGAAAGGCTCTGTCCATTACCAAACACTCTTTAAGGGCTCTTTCCCAGATGGACTGGTGAAAAATATCGAACAGCTCATTGGGTGTGTCAGGTTAACATGAGACTGCTGGTGCCCCCAAACATAAAACTCACTTTGCTTACTAGTAACTTGTAATCTTGGATCTTGGATCTATCTCCTGTAGATGACTTCAAGGTCAAATATACCTCTTTCAAAATGATTTCAGTCCTTCCATGAAGTGCAGTGTTTCATTTGGACATTTTGTTTTTATTGATCCACAGTGATAAATTTGTAATTGGTAGTTTTTTGATTTGAAAATATTTCAATGATGCTATAAGACCTCATTTTGACCTTATGCAGAGCAGAAGCAGATGCAGATGTGCTTGCCCATCATTGATTTGTTTAAAATTCTGTGAATTTTTTTGCTTTTTTAAATTCTTTTTGTTTCTTCTTTATGGCCATACAGCTATTAATACATCAATCTGACATTATTACAGTAAAAAAATATTCTGACAGCCCAAGATGTCCTGAAAAACTAATGCCTTTAACTTAATTCTGCTTGAAAGGGTTGAGGTTGTACATGCATTATTTCAATAAATATCCAGGTGGACTGAAATAACAAATGAACAAATAAAAAGTGAATATGGATCCTAGTGAGCTTTACCTTTGGCCTCTGACCTCCAAAACTGACCTGCTACTTTGAAAGCTAATTGCACCCCTAAATCTGATCTCATATTTGTCCAAAGTTTAAAAAAAAATCCATCTTGCTTTAATTAGTTATTTTTATAGATTTTTAAGGCCTTACCTACTGTGAGTAATGCAAACCTGAGCTCATTGCAGCCAAATGTATAAAAGTGTGTGCGGACCTGAGGACAGCCAGGGGAACCTGAACACAAAACCACAGCACACACATTTTTACTTGAATACAGGCAAACACAAGTACAGATGCACAGAAAAAATACACACACTATTTTATCATAGACCTTTTTATCTTTATTTCTATTTTTCCACATTTTTAAGCAATATAATGAACTATTTCCATTTTACTTAAAATATGTATTTCTTATGTTCTTTCATTTATTTATATGTTTTATGAAATGCTTTGACAATTATGCCCCACATAAAGCCCTTTGAATTGTGAATTGTGAAAACCATAATCTTCACAAGCAAGTGATGAACATAAAATAACTGACCTGGACCTTGACCTCTGACCTCCAAAATCTAATAATTTATCATACAGTCAGGGTAGACATTTGTGAAAGATTTGAATAAAATATTTAAAGTTTTCTTAAAGATTATGTCTGCAAACAAGGGGTGAACGTGAGGCCCAGGGAGTCCTACCTTTTAATTAAAATCCTTCAACATTAAATGATTTCATCTTTCAGTCAGGATGGATATTTCTGCAAATGTCTAAGAAAATCTCTCAAAGAGTTTCTGGAAGATCGTGTTCATGGGGATAAAATTGAGCCCCAGTTACCTTTACCTTTGACCTGTCACCTTACAGTATCAAATTGACTCACCCCTGAGTCAAAACTCACCTTTGTACAAAGTTTGTGGAAAGACCCTTCAAGCTTTTGAAATATAGTGTTTAAAGGTAAAAGAGGAACAAGGGGTACGCAGCTCACAGCCCACAAAGGAATAGAGAAATGCCCCAAACACATGGATGGATGGTCACACATACAGTCAGCCATAAACACTTCAAAATCAAAATACCACCAGCCCAGTTGCTACAGTTCCTCAGATGCCCACATGAGGCTGGCTTCATAGAGAGTCAATCCCTATAAAGCTCCATGCAAAAATGTCCAGCTTTACTTTACTAATACTTAATAGTTATTGCTTAGTAATTGATGTTTTAAGCAAACATTTAAAACCTTAAATTTGCCATCAAGTTTACATAATTATAATATAACTGAAAAAAAAAAAATCATACATTTTTAACTGGCCATAAAACAAACTATTGACTGAGATTTAACATGGTAGAGACAGAGCTCAGTGGTTTGGTTGTGGTCTTACTGGTTTGTGGTTTGGTACAGTTAGAGGAAATATCTCACCTTGGCAAACATGGCAAAGAATAAGGCACAGTGTAAAAAGTTATTTGACTGAATTTAAAGTCATTAAAGTGGTGTATTAAAAGTTGAAAGAGCACCTTCATCCTGCAGTATTGGAAAACATAGATCCTGCTGGCTCTCCTGCTGCTGCTACCATCAGGTTTACCAGGTTTGGTTTTGAATCAACGATGGTTAAAAACTGACATATCAATAAAATAACTAACATGTTTAAGTTTATCTACTGATCAGCTATTTTTACTGAATAAATTCACTCACAAGACTTCTGGAAAACACTTGAAGCTGAGGAAACTCTGCACAACTTTTACAGTCTTTACAGATTTTGAAAAGACTTAAAGTTCCCTCTATCAAACTGTTTCAGCAGATTTTGTATGACACCTGAAAGACTGTGACTCACACACTTAACAACTGCACCTGATGAGGGATCACAGACTATATGAGTTTGTCAAACCAACCAAAGCCAAATAAACGTATCAAATTCTGGAGCAAACTCTTACGAGGGCGACAGTGTGTTTTAATATTCAAGCTAATTCTTGTCATCTTCTGACGCTACTTCCTGTATCACACTGTCTTTTTTTCATTGGCTGCTGGCAACAAATTTTTGCACTTGGGTTGGTAATCATTTTACACAACCCATTTGCCTTAAGATTTGAGCTAAAAAAAATGCAAACACGTTTAACTGACTGTGACTGAGACTGAGTTGCAGATTTGCATCTTCGCCACTCTCACGCTAACAGATTTTTGTGCTAGGTAGCCATGGCAACTGTCCCCAACTAGTGCAGCCTGGTGCAGGCTTTGCCCCAACTGGGAATCGTGGGTAAAATCTGGCAAAAAATAACATGGTGTGTCCTAAAAATAATTGTAAATGATTAGTCCTTCACTCAATTCTTAAAAACCTACTAATTTTTAGTCAACTATTGTGAATACTCTGATATCAATGATATCAACTTTCAGAGATGTCTTTTCATTATTAATTTGTTTGCAATTCAAACCGGGGTGGGGGTGGGGGAGGGTGTAGAGTCATGGGTAAACAAATAAAAAAATGTGCATTGAACCCCTTGACGGCTATTGTCCCGAATTCACCTTGAACCATGTACGTATATACATACATGGAAAAAATTGTTGGTACCCTTTTGTTAAAGAAAGAAAAACCCACATGGTCACTGAAATAACTTGAAACTGACAAAAGTAATAATAAATAAAAATTTAATGAAAATCAACTAATGAAAATCAGACATTGCTTTTTAATTGTGGTTCAACAGAATTATTTTAAAAAACAAACTAATGAAACTGGCCTCGACCACTTCAGAATAGTGCAATGTTTTGTTCTGAGCCGTTCTTGGGTGTTTTTAGCTGTGTTTTGGGTCATTATCCTGTTGGAGGACCCATGACCTGCGACTGAGACCAAGCTTTCTGACACGGGCAGCACATTTGGCTCCAGAATGCCTTGATAGTCTTGAGATTTCATTGTACCCTGCACAGATGCAGCAAAGCAGCCCCAGAACATAACTAAGCCTCCTCCATGTTTCACAGTAGGTACATTGTTCTTTTCTTTGTATGCTTCATTTTTGTGTCTGTGAACATAGAGCTGATGTGAGTTGCCAAAAAGCTCCAGTTTTTCTCATCTGTCCAAAGGACATTCTCCCAGAAGCTTTGTGGCTTGTCAATATACATTTTGACAAAATCCAATCTCACTTTTTTATGATTTGCTTTCAACAGTGGTGTCCTCCATTAAGTCCACTTTGGCTCAAACAGCAACAGATGGTGCGATCTGATACTGATGTACCTTGACCTTGGAGTTCACCTCTAATCTCTTTGGAAGTTGTTCTGGGCTCTTTGGTTACCATTCGTGTTCTCCGTTTCTTCAATTTGCCATCAATTTTCTTCTAGTGGCCACGTCCAGGGAGGTCAGCTACAGTCCTGTGGACCTTAAACTTCTGAATAATATGTGCAGCTGTAGTCACAGAAACATCAAGCTGCTTGGAGATGGTCTTATAGCCTTTACCTTTAACATGCTTGTCTATAATTTTCTTTCTAATCTCCTGAGACAACTCTCTCCTTAGCTTTCTGTGGTCCATGTTCAGTGTGGTACACACCACGATACCAAACAGCACAGTGACTACTTTTCAGCCTTTAAATAGGCAGACTGACTGATTACAAGCTTGAGGACACCTGTGGTGCTAATTACAGGACACACTTTAGTTTAACATGTCCCTATGGTCAAGTCATTTTCAATCTTTCCTAGGGGTACCATCATTTTTGTCCAGGCCAGTTTCATTAGTTTGTTTTTTAAAACAATTCTGTTGAACCACAATTAAAAAGCAATGTTTGATTTTCATCAGTTGATTTTCAGTAAATTCTCATTTATTATTTATGTCAGTTTCAAGTTATTTCAGTGACCATATGGGTTTTTCTTTATTTAATGGAAGGGTACCAACAATTTTTGCCATGTCTGTACATATATATGTGTGTGTGTTTATTTGTGTATCTATAAAATGAGTAGAGTGAAGAGTATGGCTTGAGCCTGCTCTATTGTAAAGTACCTTGAGATAACACTTGTAATGATCTGGCACTATACAAATAAAGATTGATGATGATTGATGATTAAGACTTTACTGGAATAGCTTTGTGATTTAGATGTTTATTGTGTTGGCTGATGATGCTGTGTGTTTTTGTGCGTCGCATCGTCACTGAGGCTTTTTTTTTTGTCAGTGTGAGTACTTGTACTGTGTAGAGACCACTGCTGTAACCGATGAACCTTTGCTGACTTTTGTCAATGTTCCGTCCCAGTTCCACTGGTATCATATGAGCACTCTGGTCATTTCCAGCCATCAGCTCGAACAGTGTGAGCACATAAATCATGCACTTTGGTTATTCATCCTAATCCTTTAAAGCCTGAAAACACAAATTATAGCCAGAAAATTCTAATTTTTTAGAGCTGAAATGTTTATTTCACTTTCTACTGAAATCCCCAAAAAATCAAAATTTCCATAAAATTTAACATATATATTTTGTATCTTATTTCATACATTAGATGTTTTTGGCAATTGATAATCCACTTGAGGACATTTTTATCATTTATCTGACTGCATTCAGATGTTTTTTTTTAGTAATTTCTCGATCATATTGATTAGATAGAGGTATCATAAATATGATACAACAGGCTTTAAGGGGTTAAAGCTTCAGTCACACAGCAAGCGTTGACATTCACATCAGCCTGAGATCAGACGTACGTAAACCACTGAATACAGCCTCCCTGATTGTCATCAGCTCATCAGCTCATTAGCTGAGAGAGAATGTAGCAGGGGCCCGCAATAGCTCCTGATAAGCAGGCTGACCCTTGACCTGTTTTTGCTGGAAATCTATACATAACATTGATTTATGTAAATATCATACAGTTTTTGACAGACAAAAGGAAACTGACTGACCAAACAGTGCAAAAAGTCTAATAATTGAAATACATGTATGTCAGAACATTAGCCCAGAAATGTTATATGGATAATGTATTTTTTTTTAGATTGTCGAGGAAATTAAAAAAAACTTCACCTCCAAACAACAGGAGAGGTTTAACCACAGCCATCTACTGTCAGGCTGGACCTGAAGTCTTTTTTTTTTTTACGTAGACTTGTTTAAACCACTTTGCCCACAGATCACTCATACATTTAGAGCAGATTTAGGCTGCATTTATTCAAGTTTCTCACATAACTTCCATTTTCTTTTCTTGTAGTTGAACAGATGACATTTTCTTAACTTTTGCCTATTTAATACAAATGAGGGGCAGCATGGTGATAAACATATATCTAGAGGAATTCAGGAGTCAATAGAGTTTATGTCAGGCCAACAGTTAAAAATATAAAATTTTTATTCAGTTTGATTGACATTAAAAATGTCAATCAAACTGGCATGCTTCTCATCAACTGACAATATTTCTCCATTTAAAATCAGCTGGATATGATTTGTCTCCCATAAACTGAGGAAAGTCAAAGAAAAAATGTAGTTAAAGGAGGAAGACCAATAAATAACATTAATAATGTTTGAGATTGATTTTGTATCAATTTCTTGTCAATTGAAGGTTTTTAATCAAACAGTTTTAAACTTATTAGCCCTCAAGAGACCCTGGAGACAATTTTGACATTCAGTTTTTTACTTACATGCCATTTTGGCTTTTTTGAATGAATACAGCTTTAATTTTCCAGAGGATATTCACTTTCTAAAAACTTGAGAATTGTCATCACAGTTCCTTAAAAGTAGCCTAAAAAGGCAAAGCTACAGAAAAATTGTCTCATTTGTTCCCAACGACAACAAATATCAGATTGAACAACCATTGAAGATGCCGTCTTTGGTCTCACATTTATCTTAACAAGAGCTAATGCTTATGTTTTCTTAAGATTTGATTCTGGACTACTAGCTGTCAATTGGTAGTTTTTTTATGTTTGTCCATTGGATGGACAATATATATATATTTTCCATTCAAAGCATGCTGCAAAATTTCACATTTTCAACTGTTTCCTGCAAGGATGCCTGCAAAAGAAAGATAAAAATGCATCAAAATCAGTGTTGCTGCCAATCACTGACCCGTTTCAGGACAAAATTATAAAAATAGTAATCAAATACTCCTTAAAATGTATTTTATGGAAGTTACTTTTTCTTTTTTTTACTTCCCACTTAAAAACAGTGGAGTTGTGTAAACACACAGGCTTTTGAAGGGTTTTAAAGACAAATATTTATTCTAAAAACTTGTTATATAACATTTGTTAGGCTGAAGAAGTTTTTAAACATGTTTAAGTAGAAAAAAAAATATGATAATATAAAGCTTTTACAGCTGAATTTAGGGCACTTTTTGTTCCCAGAATTTTTTTTTTTTTTTATCTGACACTGCAAAAAAAAAAAAAAAAAAGTATATAACATATAAAATATATATATATATATATATATATATATATATATATATATATATATATATATATATATATATATATATATATATATATGGCCAAGCCAACCCATTTGATTATTATTAATATGACCCTGTCTCAGGGCATATTAATAATAATCAAATACTCATTGAAATGTATCTAATGGATCTATTTCTCTTTTATTGATAAAAAAAAACAAAAAACAGAAGAGATATGTAAACATTCTGGCCTTTAAAGGGTTAAAAGAAATACCATTATTATTTGGTGTGTATATTTCAGGTCTTTTTACAGTCTGTCTAAAGTTTGAAAAAATATACAGTGCTGTGAAAAAGTCTTTGCCCCCTTCCTGATTTCTTACTTTTTTGCATATTTGTCACACTTAAATGTTTCAGATCATCACTCAAATTTCAATATTAGACAAAGATAACCTGAGTAAATACAAAATGCAGTTATAAATGATAATTTTATTTATTAAGGGAAAAAAGCTCTCCAAACCTACATGACCCTGTGTGAAAAAGTAATTGCCCCCTGAACCTAATAACTGGTTGTGCCACCCTTGGCAGCAATAACTGCAATCAAGCGTTTGCGATAACTGGTGATGAGTCTTTCACATCACTGTGGAGGAATGTTGACCCACTCTTCTGCACAGAATTGTTTTAACTCAGCCACAATTGGAGGGTTTTCGAGCATGAACTGCCCCTTTAAGGTCATACCACAGCATCTCAATTGGATTTAAGTCCAGACTTTGACTCGGCCACTCCAAAACCTTAATTTTGTTTTTCTTAAGCCATTCAGAGGTGGACTCGCTAGTGTGTTTTGGGTTGTTGTCTTGTTGCATAACCCAAGTGTGCTTGAGCTTGAGGTCACAAACTGATGGCCCAACGTTCTCCTTCCAGATTTTCTGGTAGACAGCAGAATTCATGGTTTCATCAATCACAGCAAGTCGTGCAGGTCCTGAAGCAGCAAAGCAGCCCCAGACCATCACACTACCACCACCATGTTTGACTGTTGCTATGATGTTCTTTTTATCAAATGCTGTGTTGTTTTTACGCCAGATGTAATGAGACGCACACCATCCAAAAAGTTCATCTTTTGTCTCGTCTGTCCACAGAATATTTTTCCAAAAGTCTTGGGGATCATCAAGATGTTTTTTGGCAAATGTTAGAAGAGCCTTTGTGTTCTTTTTGGTCAGTAGTGGTTTTTGCCTTGGAGCTCTCCCATGGATGCCACTTTTGCTCAGTCTCTTTCTTATTGTTGAGTCATGAACACTGACTTTAACTGAGGCAGGTGAGGCCTGCAGTTCTTTAGATGTTGTTCTGGGTTCTGTTTGATCTCCTGGATGAGTCGTCGCGCTCTTGGTGTAACTTTGGTAGGTTGACCACTCCTGGGAAGGTTCACCACTGTTCCCAGTTTTCTCCATTTGTGGATAATGACTCTGACCGTGGTTCACTGGAGTCCTAAAGCCTTAGAAATGGCTTTGTAATAGACAGATAGATTTCAATCACTTTGTTTCTCATTTGTTCTTGAATTTCTTTGGATTGTTGCATGATGTGTTTCTTTTCGAGATCTTGCAGCCTACTTCATTTTGTCAGACAGGTTCTATTTAAGTGATTTCTTAATATAACAGGTCTGGCAGTAATCAGGTCTGGCTGTGGTCAGTTAGATTGAACTCAGCTTTCAAAAACATGTGGTTGATCACAGTTAAGTCATGAATTATCAAGGGGGAGGGGCAAACACTTTTTCACACAGCTTCATGTAGGCTTGGAGAGCTTTTTTCCCTTAATAAATAAAATCATCATTTAAAAACTGCATTTTGTATTTACTCAGGTTATTTTTGTCTAATATTGAAATTTGAGTGATGATCTGAAACATTAAAGTGTGACAAATAAGCAAAAAAATAAGAAATCAGGAAGGGGGCAAAGACTTTTTCACAGCACTGTTTATATATTGTTTTTTCAACAGTACTTGGGAAGGTGACATTTTTTTACATTAGGGACAAATGAGTAAGTTTATAGAGGAACTGTGTTTCTGTTTAATTGATACTGTTGATGAATCGTGATCATTTTCCTGCCCCTCTTCCTCTCCTGCAGGATCTGATATGGTGATACGTGTGTTTGTATGAGACCACGCATTAAGCTAAGAGCTACTCGGGACAGCCTGTTACACACACAATCAGTGATGGGGTAATTGCTTCATCTGCAGCCTTTGATTCCATTACAGACGGACTGATTGACCGGGCAAGCTGTCACTGCACGGTGACTCATCCCGCCTAAAATGATTGAGTAACGAACACTGAGCAGGGATGTCATGATGGTAATGCGTATGCGTGTGTGCCTTTTCAGAACTGAAGTGTGAGCTTCAGCAGGAACAGAGAATGTAAAGTGACAAGTTTAGACCGTGGACTGAGAAAGATCCTGTGGTTAAATGACATCAGACCAACAGAAATAGATTCATTGATTTGGACGGTCTATTGGAGCTATGTTTTAGGAGAAAGGGTGAGCCACAGACAAATTACAGTAAACAAACACTGCTATGAGAGAGATTTTAATGATAAACCTGAATATGATGAAACTTCCTTTACTTCACTCAAACCAACAACATTTTTGTTCCCTAAAGAATGGATATTAAGATAAAAAAAAAAACTTTAAATATTGTATTTAGATCATTCTAATTCATTTACTCTATGATCATTTACTTAGTTTCAGTCATTAATACCAGAGTCAGATTTATCTTTAAGTGGGTCGGCATGGCCAAGTTTGTTTCAGTGTTTAGTGTTAAGGGGTATGATTTTCACCACAGGTGAAAGAAGTCCTTGGTCCAAATCCCAGACAAGCCCCCACTTATGTCATGACCTTTTAAAAATGTGGCGAGGAAACTGTAGGTGTAACGCAACAGTTTTTTCAATAATACCAAATACTGAAAAACAAACTTCCGAAATACATTTAAAGGGATGTATTGGTATTTTTGAAGCTGGGTTGTATGAGGTACTTAACAACAGTCAGTGAAGTGGCTGACAGGAGCAGCATTGCACCTTTAAGGAGGACAAGATGAGACTATCGGTAAGGTACACTGCTGTTAATGGGTACAGTTGCTTCATGTGATTGTGTGAGTTTTATGTAAAAATGAGCCACAAAATGTTGAGTGAAATGTACAATTGGGCAAAAAAAAAATCAGAGCTCTTAATTTTTCCTCCAGGAAGTCTCTGTGTTTGGCATTAATTTACAATGCAGCAAATGTCTATGTGCTCATCCACCTGTGCACACCATTCATTCTTGATCTGAGGAATTTCTTCTTGTGTGTACTTCGGTTCATAAAGGTAACCCCATGCATCCACAAAAAAATCACTCATATTTGGTTTAGCTTTAGTTTACTCTGCTGTTGTTGTGTCTTCGTGAGCCTTGCACAGGCGAGGGAACACACAGCTTAGCTGCATCACAAAAGAGTGCCAAACACAGAGACTTCCTGAAGGACAAAATAAAGTGCTCTGATGTTTTCCACCCAATTGCACATTTGACCCTATGTAGTTTGTTTGTACATAAAACTAAGACATTGCGCCAAATCAATCAATCGCTGTATCAATCAGTCAATCAAACTTTATTTAAATAACACTTTTCATACAAATAATTGAAGCACAAAGTGTTTTACAGAGAGTGAATACATACACAAACACTATATATAAATGAATAAGTATAAAGAGATACTCACAAGACAAACAAAATCAAAGCACTACCCTCCCTCCCAGTCCACAATCAGCACACACACATGCACACACACATTAACACACAGACGAGCACGTACACAAACACGAAGAGTGGGTTTGGAAACAGGCACATATGCTATCTTAATTTAAAAATGAAGAAACACATGAGCTGAGACTAAGCTGATAAAAACCATGCTAAGAAATAAGACAATAAAAACTCTAAAAACATTATTTGAAATAAAGATTAAAAACCACTGATATAACAAAATGCTAAAAGTTAACTGTGATAAAGCATGCTAAAACAGGATAATAAAAAAATAGATAGAAATAGGAAATAAAACACAAAACAACAACTCTGAAACTAAAACACCGTAAAAGAAAAATCATGAAACAGATTAAGAGGATAAGTTAAAAATAACATATGACAATAAACATGTTTTATTCAGTATTTTAACAGAAGTGAAAATTGAACAAAGATGTTTTCATAAAACAAAACTAACTCAAACTTTAGCTTGATGGTCCTCCCAGAAAAAAATAAACAACTTTGTGGAATATTTGAAAAATCTCTTCAAGCATGCTTGAGGTTTTATGTTCAAAAGCAAGGAAAGAACATGAGAAGCCATGACCTTCACCTATGACCCATGCCCTTTAACTTCTATTAAGTTGATCCATGTGTCTGTGTGGACGTTTGAGGGACGTTTGAGCAAATTATGAAGCATTTGAAAAATACCAGGTTCATAAACCAGGGGAGAACTTCCCACCCAGGGATCTTGACCTTTGACCGGATCTAATCAGTTCGTCCTTGAATCAGAGTTGAGCAAAGTCTGAAGAAAATACTTCAGTCACGCTTGAAGTTCTGTGTTAACAAACAAAAGCTGAACATGAGGTGCCATGACCCTGCCCTAAGAACTATGACCTCCAAAATTAAACAAGGTCATCCTTGTGTCAAAGTGGACATTTGTGCAATTGTATGAAGAAAAATAAGCTTGCAGTGTTCTTCAGATACTTTGTCCTCAAGCCATGGTTTAAAGTACTGATGTATGGATGTACAAACAGACTGTGAACAGACAGGCTTCCACCTGCGCTGACTCAGAACACCATGTATGATTTGACTCACTAGTTTGACTCATTCAGTGATGCTGGTGTCTCATGCACTGTCCCTGATGCATTGGTTTCAGTATCAGCTCTTGTCTGGATGCTGTTTGGTAAATTTTCTCTACATATAAAGATGAAAAAAGCCCAATAAATAATCATAAAACATGATTAAAGTAAAATAAGTGTGATATAATAGCTGTTTGATTGTAAATTAAAGAACAAAATAACAGTTGATGATTTCAAATTAATGATTAAGCTTCACTCACACAAGGCATTTTTGTACCATGCTCAAGCACATGTTACCCCTACAGTCAGGCTCATATGTGTACTGTGAGCACTTTGCACAAGCAACAAGCACTGACATGTGCTCGCTATGAGACCCCACAGCTCCTCACCTGCAGCCCTCTGACAATTTGTAGTATTTGCAGATGACAACTTTGTTTTAATGATTGTCCAGGTCTGTAATTTGAAGAGTCAGGATTCAAGGACAACAAAGCAACAACCTATGTTAGTATACAGTAATCCAGTCAGAGTTAACATTTGGTTTCTCAAATAATGATTTTTTTTTCCTTTTTGACTGTCTGTATGCCTTGTTTTGTTATTGTTTTTTTGTTTAATGTTGTTTTGCTTCACTTTGCTCAAAAGGAAAAAGGTATGTATTGAAATTCTAAACCAAAACACTTTTTTCCCATAAAAGCTAGTTACTGCTACAATGAACACAGTTCTTTTGCTGCATCTTCTTGCTGCGCACCAGGGGGAGGTGTCGAAAGATTCAGCTTGGCGCAGTGACAATTTCGTGCCAAAAAAACGGTGACGCGCATCGGAGGCGACGATGCGCAGCCCGGTGGCCCCTGCGCTCTCCCAGTTGCTGTAAAAGTGACAGCGGCCCTGACCTTCTTCACCACCGAGGTGAAATTGTCACTTCGCCTTGCCCGGGGGTGCATTTAAAGGCCAGAAGAGGCATTCATTTGATTGGTGAAGATTATGTTCGGCTGTGTTAAACCCTCTCACGCCTTCTCTCCTCCCTCTCTGCTACTTGTGCCAGTGGGAAGGACAGAGGCGTGGATGCGCCTGCCTGCGCCTACCTGCGCTTTGCACGAAACTTGCAAAATGCCCTGGACACACCCCCTTGGTGCAGCGCAGGTGCAGCATGGGGCAGGTGCGCCACGCCACCACCTGGTCTATGAAATTAGAGCCCTAAGTGTCAAGGCGCTAGCTCATAATTGTACTCTTTACAATTGAGTGGGCCAGCCCTCATTGACCATCCCTAGAGTAAATCATTGGTATGTCCTTTTTCAGAAAGCTATAATTAATCTGCTCACCTCTTTCTTAACCGGGGTTCACACCAAAAGAAAATAAAAAATATTCGCTTTGTGCCTTCGCGTGACTATATTTCACGCAGTTATTCATGTGCTCAAATAAATCTTATACATGCAGGCCAGTTTTTGCCCCTCGATCCTAAAGGGATGAGAGAAAGGGGCAGGTCTTGCTCCCAGCCACAACAAGTGTTTTCACCTTTTCAATCCATGATCAGCCGTGGTTGATGTTTCTACGATGACTGTCTTCATCCTGTTCTCAAAAATGAGAAACTATGTCTCAAAAATCTAAAATAGAAACACATCGATTTGATTATCCATAACGTCATTCAGAGCCACACATGGAGAGTTTCACCACGTTGTCCGGGGGATGTTCCCCCCGTTGCCAAATCTGCCTGGCTTTACTTGTCTGTTTTTTCCAGGTCCGGTCACAGACCCAGTCCACCTCTCTCCCTGGTCTATTCTTACTCTCTTGGAGGCACCAATAGATCTTCCGTGAAGTTCATCATATTTTCTTTGGTGAAAAACACATTAAATCACGGCTTGTAAGCCAGGAAAAACACACCAGTATCAGCTTGCTGTTGTGCTGGCAGACTTCACAGTGCAGCCCATGAAAAGTGTTAAATAAATATGAGCTGAACTAACCGGATCTGTCTGTGGTGTCACTCTAGTCACCGTTTACTCTTGATGCTGACTGGCTGTTGCACCACGGCTTCAGGCCAATCTGTCATAGAAGTTGGATCTTTTCAACTACAGTGAAAGGGCAAAAGAGGCTAAATTGGCATTGCTCACGTGAAAATTTGCATTTTTCCCACGACAAATTTCAGTGGGAATTTACATCCTCCCATTCTTTTTCAATAGATTTTGGTTACGTGACAAATGAGTGTTGGTGTGAACACACCTTTAAGGGTCCCATGTCCTGCAAAATCAAATTTCTTTCAAATCCCTCCCATCGGACGTTGCTTGAGTGCCAGTCAGTGCAGAGCTCATTATCACAGCCTCCTGAAGCCTTCCTGCCCCTTCAGACCCCCTTAGATCTGAGCATCTCCAAAGGGGAGAGAAAAAGACCTGCACTTGATCCTCTGCAGAGATGAAATGGGTATTTTTTTTATTCAACTTAAATAAAATCCTTGATTAACTGACATTAAAAGTTTTGGCGTAGACAGACCTTTGACTCTTTGTGTTCAAATAAAAAGTGCTGAAGCTACAGTCTGTCTCTTAACCCTTTTACGCCTGTTGTATCATATTTGATACATACTTTTATGATACCTATATCTAATCACTATGATCAACAAATTACTAAAAAACATCTGAATGCAATCAGATAAATGATAAAAATGTCCTCAAATGGATTATCAGTTGCCAAAAACCCCTAATGTACCAAATGACACAAAAAATCTATATGTTAAATTTTATGGAAATTTTGATTTTTTTAGGATTTCAGTAGAACGTGAAACAAACATTTCATCTCCAAAAAATTAGAATTTTCTGGTTATAATTTGTGTTTTTGGGAATTAAGGGGTTAAAATTATTCCGTCTGTCCCTAAATTTTGTCTTGATATGAGTGAGAGAAGTTTTAGATCTGCTGCTCCTGCAGAATAGAATCTGATGCAGGAAAATCTGGGTCCAAGGAAGGTGGTCTCCATAAATCTTTTTGATAGCAGGCTAAAGGCCTTAGAGGAAGATGCTCCAGGCTGGAGATGCACTGACTCTTGACTCTCTGCTCTGTGACTCTGGAATGAATGGTTCACATGTTTATGTCTGTGTTTGGAATTGTTTGATGTCTGTAACTTGGTAAATGTCCTTCTGTCTGTCTTATCCAGGACACTTCAGTAAATGAAAATGATAATCTCAGGGAGCTTTTCCAGATTAAATCATGTTTGAATGAATACATAAAAAATATTGTGTTTTTTGTTCACTTTTGTTTATACACACAACCCTAACTCTTGCTGAATCTCTTAACCTACATTGGGCAAATACTTATAGTTAAGTTAAGATCTATATTTCATTACTCACATAAGTATTAAAACACTTGATTTTAAATGTGTTATGCCTATGGTTTCCACCCTTTTTTCTGAGCCCCATCTAGTTGTACCTTAGAAGAGTCAAGCCCCAAACACACACACACACACACACACGCACACACACAAAGGGGGACATTCATTCACCTTTTAATTGTTTTCATGGACAAAATCAAGGTAGAATACACCTACACACATTTTTTGTCCAAAGCCCCTTAAAAGAAAGTATGTCCTTAGTTTGTTATTATTATTTGAGATAATACATTTAAACCGAATTTCAACAAACTAATTTGTTCAAATTCCAATGAAATTCCAGTTAACCAGTTTACCTGTGAAATGTTGAGTTTTTTGATCATTCCTCACCTTTCCCAGTCTTTTGATGCCCCTGTCCTCGCTTTTTTGAAAAGTGTTGCAGGCATCAAATTTAAAATGAGTGAATATTTGCAACAAAGTAATTAAGTTTATTAGTTAGAATGTTCAATATTGTCTTTGTAGTGTATTAAATTGAATATAGGTCGAAAAGGATTTGCAAATCTTTGTTTTTAGTTTGAATCTATGTTTGACACAATGCCCCAACTTTATTGGAATTGGGTTTAATAGTTTCTTTTGAGCAAAGAAGGGAAGTGCTGATCAGATCTTGTCATGCTAAAGGTCAGTGTATAAAGGTTAACATAAAGCAGTTATTTGAATTTCGATGGCAGATCTATTTACTGAGTGTATACCTGCTCCCTGCTGCCTTTGTTTTGCTGCTCTGATTGGCTGCAGCGTCATTATGGTTTGAGAACATTGATAACAGCACTGGAAAGATGAACAGAGAGCTTTCTGACTCATTTGCATTTGCAAATTGGTCTGAAACCAAAATGGAAGGCTGCAGAGGTGTAGACAGCTCTCTGATTTTACATGAGGACATTTATTTGTTTTTATTTATATTTAGTTGCACAACATCAGGCTTTATTTGTCTTTTTGAAATACATTTCATTGTACACCTTGGACCTGCACACAAAAATAGGTGATTTAAAACAGAACAGTTCACCTTTGAACAAATTTAATTTCATCGTAATTTGTTGTTTTAGAACAGAGATTCAGAAACTTTTCAAGCACTCTCGTGCTTGCTAGAGTATTTTCACCATCACTTATGTTGAACAAACCTAGTTTTCACAGGCTAACTATCCCTGAGCCACCACTTTCCCCTGTCTGTCTGAGATGCTCTTTTGGCACTGAAAGGGCTGTTTCACACTGCAGTGTTTTACTCGCACGAAGGCAGAGGTGCATGCCTGTTTCATTTCAGCATGCATGTTGTCAAGTCACAGCATTCAGACTGGAAGCACGAGCTGAGCCTATCACATGCGTCTCCTGCACAGATAATCTTTAGATTAAGAGGCTCGCCTATTTTTTTCCTCAAGCCACCTTGCCTTGTTTGTCAGAATGCTTTCATTCTGCAGGTTCCTCTTTGGGGGGGAATTCATTGTGGTTCTACATAAACTTTCAGTAGGAGCTCATTATTAGGTTGATGTATATGGAAAGAGCTGTGACAGCAGGGGGACACACAGAGGGTGCATGAAATTCACTTGCCTGGTGGGAAAACTGTGGCGGCTCGCTGGAGCAAATGCCTGTGAACAGTGTTAATGTGTATGTAGAAAAACACTGTGCAAAGAAGGTTAGAAGCTCCAAAGGGCGTCTAAAAAACCTTCCATCGGACAATAACAAATGTCACAGGCAGCGGTTTGGTATGACTAAAAGAAAAGCAAAATCAGTTGTAGCAAGCATATTATAAAACAATTATAACAGTTTCAAGTTTCGTAAGCCATGCAGAGTAGCACTTAGTCAGAAGGCCTTAGGTCCTGCCTCAACACAACCTCTCTTACTGTCAGTAGGCTGATCTGAAGTTTCGTTGAGAGGGTAAGTATAATATGGCTGCATCCACAAGTATGCTTCAACAAAGTCCCAAAAGCTCCTCTAATCAAACGATATCCCGCGGCTTTGTATAATTCATTCTACAGTCCATAAGACCGGTCCCTGGTCACAGTCTTCTTCTGCTGCTTAAATATACATTGCCATGACTACTGGTTGTGCCATTTATTTTGAACAATCGGAAAGCAAGCTACCAACTATTAGTCATGGTTTAAAAAGATATGCCAAATTTTTCTTTGTTTCCGTGTCTTGCCTCACTGCTGAGTCCATGACAAGCAGATAGACACCATTCTTTTGACTGTGCTTGCAGTAACAAGAAAGAAATGGGCAAAACTCACCCACCTCAAATTACCTTAGCTCAAACACTGCAGCTCAGTGGGTATAGCTAGCCTGCCTCTGCCTACAGTCATCAGATAAACTCTTCAGCAACTCTAAACAGTCCTGTGTGCTTGTTGTGACTTGTTTTTTTCCAGCATTATGTTACATTATCTATTTTTAGACTAAGATTTGACCTTAATGTAATTTTAGAAAGAAATATACAAAACTTAACTTCAGGGCACATAAAAAACCACCACACAAGTGTTTGTTGACCTACTTACAAGCACTTACAAGCAGTGTTTGAGCTAAGCTAATCAGCGGCGGGTGAGCTTTTCCCGTCTCTTTCTTGTTACTGCACGCGCAGTCAGAAGAATGGTGTCTATCTGCTTGTCATGGACTTGGGAGTGAGGCAAGATACGAAAAGAAAAGAAAGGTGGCATGTCCCTTTAAAAGAGGAAGTCAAATGTTTCAAGATCACATATACAGAGAAGCATATCCACTGGGTAAAGTCAGGATAATTTGAGGGATTTTTTTGCAAGTGTAAATGAGGTTTCAGACATGTCGACTTTTCAGATCATTTGATTGAAATGGTACGGCCATTTGCGAGCTGGTGTGTAAACCAGAAACAAACAGCCACATTAACTTTTCTTGGGTAGATCATTGCTTGCTGCCAAATTTACATGGTGAATTGTAAATGGGCTTGAGCTTAAATTGCGCTTTTCTAGACTCCCTGACTACTTACAATATTTTACACCACAGGTCACATTCACACCCCTTCACACTCACATTCACTCACTGATGGTTCAGAGTTTCTGCGCAAGGTGTCCATTAGTATTATCCAGCACATTTATGCTCTTTCATACCCATTTACATACCACTGTCACAACAGTGAGAGCAATTTGGAGTAGTGCTGAAAGCAGATAACCAAGGCCCTCTGTGGAAAGGGTCAGTTGTAGTTCTCCCTGTTAAAATGTATTATATTATCAAGTTTAAAACTTCCTAATTAAGGTGGAAAAGTTGGATTTTGTCACTCTTAATACTCCATGTTATTGGCTCATAATTGGTTCTCAAACATCACGCATGGGCTGCATATAAAAGGTTCATTTGATAATAAAATGGCATGAAATCAGATATCTCTCCTCTGACATAAAGCACGTCTCTCCTTTAGTCTGACAGGCTGTGGGGCCTCCTGCTGTGCCAGACAGTGAAATCAAGACTCTCTCACAGATGTGCGGAGCCCCCAGCCGGGGACACAGGAAGGAGGGGGTGGGAGTATTAATGGCGAGGCAGCTGGGCGTGGTTGAGCTTCCAATTGGGCTGCTTGTCAGGTACAGCTGCTCCAGACTTTTTCCCTTTTTTGGACTTGCATCACCTCTCCTTGAGTCAAAGTCAATGGCAGCAGCAGCTGTTTGTCCTCAGCACAACCATTTTTTTGTGCTGGCTGCAAGATAAGGCTCCCACTTGCATCACAAAACATTGATAGTGACTGTTTTATGAGTCAGATTTCTTGTTTTTGTATTAACTGTAAGTTATGTTAAAATACAGTGTTATCCTTAATGGTGGGGCAGCAGGTTTGTGATCCATCATGTGCAAGGTTGGAGGGAAATATCTTTTTTTTAAGCCGGGCTGGCCTCAGCTTATTTCCCTCATGCAAATGAAAGCTGCAGGCAGAAACAGGCTGAGAGGCAAATGCACTTGGAAGCCTGACAGCGCTGTGTGGAAAATGTTGTGTGACTGGCACTGAGGCTTGCACAGTCCCCCAGTGTGTAAGAGGGGGTGAGCCGTAGAGTGGGTCCGGGGTGGGGATTTCCTTTTCATGAGGGCTTTGGCATCGAAGGGGGAGTTTTCTTGAAATTTATGTCACCTCTGGAGGCTGCTGCAGAGGCTTTAGCTCCTGTAGAGACACACTCCCTCACACAGATACAGGCTGATAGTGGTGATGACTAATGCTAATCTCTCTGACTGTGTGTGTGAGTGGGCAGGGGAGAAGAAGTAAAGCCAGGTTGAAGCCCGAGTGTCTGCAGTGGATCTGTGGATGTCAGCAGTGAGGTCTGGATTTGAAAATAGAAAGCTCTGGATCTGAATACTGATGCAGAACCTCCAAAGAAAGTGAGGAGGCACTTGTAGGCTTGAAGAACTTGTAGCATCCGCCAGACAGCAGCTCTGGCTGTTACGTAAGCTCCTGATATAAATATACATGTTTTTAACACTGTGAAAGAGGAGGGCAGCTGCGAGAGTGGACAGAATTGGAGCACCTTGTTCCTTTTATATTTTGTGCCATCGAGGTCCCAGTCCAGTGCTGTGATATCTAACAGTAGACCTATTTTGGAGTATCACTCTGTGAGGAGATGATGCTGCAGTAACATTGCATCAGAATACACTGCTGGAATCTAGAGCACTGGATTCATAACTTAAATTTTGTTAAAAGATTTTTCACCAACTGATGAATTGGTAAATGTAGTACACTTTTAACACAGTTTTTTTTTTGTAAAGTCAGCTGTTATCAGTTGTTTTTTTCCATACAGATAACTTGAAACTTACTTTTGTGTTCTATGAGGAAAAAAATGTGATACATTTCCTCAAAATATCTTTAAAGTTTCTCTCAAGCTGCTGCCTTTCGGCATCTAGCTGCATGCAATCAGAGGGCAAACACAGCTGTGTCAGTGTAAACTCAGCAAATACAGCTAATAAGATTACAAACGGGGAATCATTTCTCCTTTCTCTCACTGACTGACAGATAGATAGATAGATAGATAGATAGATAGATAGATAGATAGATAGATAGATAGATAGATGATGGATCCATAGATAAGAAATGGATGGTTGAATGGAAGAAAGGATATATGGCAGAACAATGCGTAGATGGCTGGATAAGAGATTGATGGATCAATGGATGGATGGATGCACATTGACATAACATTTGTTCTTATGACGCTATACAAATAAAGATTGATTGATTGATTGGTTGATTGATTATTAGACAATTGAATAGATGTATGGAGTTATGGTAGTTGGATGGTTGGATCATTGCATTTACTTTTGAAAAGGTCATTCAATTGGATGGATGGATGGCTGGATAGATGTATGTGTAATAGATGGATGTGTAAAAGGATTTATGGCAAACCAATAATTAGATGGTTGGATGAAAAAACAAAGGTTAGAAGGTTGTATGAATTATCAAATGAATAGATGAGTGATGGAAAGATGGATGCATGGATTAATAGATTGATTGATTCATGAGTGACGGAAGAATCATTGGAATTATCATTGAAAAGATGGAAAACAGGAATGGATTAAATGGTAGATAAATGACGACAGATGGATGGGTGCTAGAACTGAAGTGTAGATGGATAGATGTATTCAGCAGATGGATGAATGGATGGCTGTTTTGATGGATCAGGGTGCGTGGATGGACCAAAAAATAGATGATAGATTGATGAATATAAGGATATATGGCAGACCAAAAATTGGATTGCTGGATGACAGATGGATAGATGGTAGGATGTATGGATGAATAGTCTGATAAAGATATGATGCGGACAGATTTCCCATTGGCCCAGTGCTGTTTTCATCATGTTGAGTTTGGATGTATGTATATGTATATGTATATTTCTGTATTTTATATTTGTATATGTGCATATATCCACATATACACGTGCGAATGGCTTAGGCCTGCTTTATTATAAAGTGTCTTGAGATAACACCTGTTATGATTTGGCACTATACTAATACAATTTATTGGTTGATAGAGGGTTGATTGTCATATAAATGAATGGCTGGATGGATGGATGGATGGATGGATTATTAATAGGTAAGAAAAATGGATGGACAGTCATGAGGATTGATGGATCATTGGATTTGTTATTGGAAACATGGATGAATGTACAATGGCCTGATAGATGGATGGTCTGTTAGATGGTTATGTAGATGAATGGATTTTCAATAAATAGACTGATAGATGGATGGATAATGGATGGAAAGAGGCATGGATTTTTGGAGGACTGACAGATGGATTGATAAGACAACACATATGTATGAGTCACTGGATTTGTCATTGCCAAGATAGATGGATGGAGAATGGACAGATGGATGGATGGATGGATGGATGGATGGATGGATGGGTGCTGGAAGCAAAGTATAGATAAACTGATGGATAGATTCAGTGGATGGAGGGTGGATGAATAGTTTAATAAATAGATGACTAGTAATAAGTTCATATTTAATCAAAACATTTTATGGTATAATCTGTCATCAGACATTTATTTGACTTGTAGTCTATTAAATAGAAGCCTTAGGTTAAGGAATAATGTAAATCTTATGATATTTAAAAAAAGCAATAATCATTTGTAATATTCAACACGGGACACAACACCAGTCTAAAGTTACAATGCACACTTACATTAGTAAACAAGTGGTGTAATTAAGTCTTGATATTAACTTGTATTTTCACCAGACACTGAGAATTGAGGTTGTCCAAAGGTATTTGACCTCTAAATGTCAGACCTTTAGGTATTTTCCCTCTATCCACCCCAGAGGAAAAAAAAAACACAAATTGATAAAGACTGAAGTCCAGACACTGTCTCCAGAGTGAACTACACTCACACTCTTGTTTCTGACCAGAAAACTGAACTTTAAAATTCACTTTTAATCAAAATATGATCACATGTAAACACAACAGTGTTGGTCATGAAGGTGTTGTCATATTGCATTGATTTTATTGTTTTAAATGCCTTTGATGGCGACTGAAATTTAAAAGATATACACAGATTCAACCTTTCAAAGTGACCAATGCAGTACACACCACATACAGTATGAGCTTGTACGGGCTTGTGTCAGACGGTGACTAAAGAGCATGTTTGTCTTATTTAGCAACTGCTTACTATATTATTATTGTCCTGATGGATATTTTTGGCATAATTTGCCTTCATTCAGATCAGATTTTTTAGAAGGGCCACAAATGGTGGACAGAGATAAGCAAGGACTTTGACAGGACTGTAGCTTCTCAATATGTGACACAAACACTAACTCTTCACCTAAATAAATCAGTATTTACTTTTTGACTGTATTTTGACTGTTAACGTTTTTGTTACTTTTCAACTAACTATCATTAACACATTAATATACCTGAAATTTCTAACAATGACTTTCAAACACGTGATGTTGATGTTCTCTGAAGAATTTGTTTGAGATGGTGAGTCATGGTTTTCTCCATTTCGACTCACACAAAACCTCTTCAACAGCCCTCTTATTGGACTTCCTGGGTTTAGACCTTCATTCGACAAACATCCTTTGAAGCTCAGGTATTCAGCCTTGGTCCTGAGAGCTGTTTCTTTACAGCAGGAGAGCCAAGGATGGATTTAAGATGGATGTTCTTGTTCTCCTCTCCTTCAGAGAACAGCCTGGCGAGCTTGCAAGGACAGAGATCACAGCTGTCAGAGTCGGGGACGTTCTGTTTGGCTGCCATGTCACAGCTCTGAATGTTTTCACAGTGACAAAACAACAGCAGCATTCTGTTAAATTGTGTTTTTAAACAGTGATTTTGTTCTTCCAGACACATCTTTTTTCTCTTCTTTTTCATTTATCATGGCACATTTTGAAAAGGTGAGGACGGTTGTCTCCTGCAAAATAAAAATTATCCTCTTTTACTGCAGTTTTTTAAAACTAATCTGCAAGTTCACAAAAAATACAGCAGGAAAAGTACTCACTGCTCAGTGACATCCATAAACTTACCATGGTTTAGGGACATGACAACAAGAATGGCTACAGCCCATTCACTCAGAAAGTCCCTTCAATTTCTTTTTCAGAGGTCACAGTTCAAGGTCATCTATTTATTCTTGTGAGATTTTTTTTTTAAGTCAGAAGCAAAAATACATTATCAACATTAACAACAACATATGATCATCATTTGTTTAGATAATAGTATGATAGAAAATAAGAATAAGATTTTAAAAAATGGTTTCAAAACAATAAGAAAAGCATACAGTCATTTACAACATCAATTTCAATAAAGTTGGGACATTATGTCAAATGTAAATAAAAATCAGAATACAGTTATTTGTAAATCATTTTGACCTTTATTCAATTGAATACACTACAGCAACAGGATATTTCTTGTTCTTAGTACCAGTGCTTGGCAGTATTTCATATCCTCTCCAGCAGGTTTCAAAGCAGGCTCAGCAGAGACCAAACATGATAAGATGCTGCTGACAGCTGAATGGTCAGAGTATCACCAAGAGTTGTGAGTATTGATGCATAATGCTCTGATGCTTTTACTTTTTGCTGCTTGCAACCATCTTTGGGACAAAATTCATCTCTTCATTCTAATAAAAAGCCATAAAGGGGCTGGCAGCCCTATCAACTTTGTTTTCTCCTCTATTTTTGTGAGGCTGTCACGGCAGTTTTGCAGAGCACCGTACGATGGAGCTATGTAAAAGTGTAATATGGGGTTGTCTCTCTATTGGCTAAGGCATCCAACTGAACAATAACTATTATTCATTAAAGATAAGATTAAAACACGTAGTTGGCAACCGATACCACCATCTTCTGCAGAGTAGAGGAGAGGAAAGTTTTTCTTGTTTGCAAGGGGACAATCTACAAGTGTGTGAGGTCATATTTACACATTTATTGGCTTGACTCACCTTTACTCTGCCTGCATTTTTGTTTTCATGAGATCCTATCTGGTGACCCTGATGAGGTTCCAATTGAGTTGATACTAATATGTGACATGGGGACACTGCTGACCACTCACTGGTGAGTAAGGTTCAAACATTCAATATGAGGCACTTCCTGGCATCATCTCCATAAAGGTGTGTGGCTTCCCAAATTCTCCTCAGCTGTTATTGCCAGTGTTAGGAGTAATGGCGTTAAAAATAACAGTGTTACTAAGGCATAACTAACTCTGTTCTTGTTTTCCAGTAACAGGTAATCTAATTAATTACTATTTCATACGTTACAACCCTGTTACCATTACCAATAGTGAAATGTGGCGCGTCATTATGCAGCGATGCCTAACAACTGTTATCCGACCTGCCTCGCTCAGCCAGGCACAGGACAGGGTCTGCGCAGCAAACAGCCACACAAGAGAACTAGATGCCAGAGTTGCCAGGTCCGATAAGTGACTTTCAGCTTGTTTGTTTTTTTGGAAATTGCTTGTAACTATTTGCAGTTGTGGGTTGCATTTTTTGGGGCTTTTTCCATAAGTGCTTGTTGTTCCCTCAAACCCAGGAGGGATCTGATGCACACTTTACTACCAATATAAACTCAATTCAGAAGTTACACATACTATTTTGTCCCACTCTAAACTCAAACATAGATTTTACTGTAAAAGAGAGGCAAAAATGATGTTTTCACCAAAAAGAAATCCTTATAGTCAAAATTTAATTTATTTATTATGTACCTATTACTGTTTTTTCCATAATAAAACTGTACAGGATCAATGTAAAACTTAGATAAAAGCCTGACTATGTCTGGCTGGTTACAAAATCAAGGTTAGATAGACTGTTTAGTGATAACAGAGTTATAAATAACAGTCGCCTCTCCCTGTACTTCTGTATAAAGAGAAGGACGTTCCACCTACAAACAAAGGGATGTTGAATAAGTAAATTAAGAGCCAAATTAAAAAAAAAAGTCACAGTGAAATTTAAATGTAATGTAGATGAAAATTAAAACACGCTTCATGTAGATCACTCTTTAAAAAAAAAAAAAAGGAATATAATATTGCATTAGGAAAAAAAAGATGGAGCTCGCTTGTTTGTGCTTGTTTTATAGACCTGTTGCTTAAATCTGGCAACACTGCTAGATGCAACAATGGTGAGTCCGGAGCAGTCTGTGGAGTTTAAACTTGTGTTTTCAGAATGAAAGTACAGGCACTACTTCAACATCATTGATGTCGAGGCAAGAACACACATGTGAAGTGAATATTATGTCCCAGAGCAGAGTGTTTGTCCACGTCGGTTGTGAGTAACTCTTAAAAGCTAGTGACCAAAAACACAGGCAACACCGTTGATGTTGCCAGCACTGCTGGTGGCAGGCCAGGCAACAACAAGAAAAGACGTGGAGACAGAGCTACGCTGTTCAAGCAGCAATAGCTTTTTCAAAATAGTGATAAAACAATTACTTTCCATGGTAACTAATTACATTTATGAAGGAGTACTTTAATTAGTAATTCAATTAATTTTTTGGGGAAGTAACTAGTGTTAACTAATTACTTTTTGAAAGTAATTGACCTAACACTGGTCATTGGTATGCTTTTATTTTGCTTGCAAACATCTCTAAAAACAAAACTTGTCTCCTTACAGCCTCAAAAAGCAAAACTGTTGGCTCTATATCCTCCTTTGATGACGTGCGATTGTCACAGCAGTTTTAATATTCCTCTCCCAGCCAAATTACAGCCATGTTTAAACCATTTATCAGCCAACTTCCAGTCACTGGGAGTCTGAACAAGGTTTTTTGTTGTTCTCAATTTCTGTACATAGTGATATTTTCCATGCCAAGCAAAATTTTCATTTACATACTTTATGAAATATATGTGGTACAGATTATGTATTTTTCATGTAATTGAAGGGGATCTCACAATGACCACCAGGGAGGGCAGGTCGGTGCACTTTCCTGTCATGGACCAGCCAAGACTCTGCCAAGGAAATTGTAAAAAATTTAAGTGGTCCCATCTGTATGTACTGTAATAGTAAATAAAACACATACTACCAAATTACCAGTACCAAAGAGCACAGTCAAGCAGAGCTGAGCTAAAACCACAAATGAAAAAATGGTGTGTGACTGATGGTGATCAGTCACTCTTGCTGGCTGGTTTAATAGATCAAGATTATTTATACACTGCAACAAGGCTGCAAACATCTGCGATTAATGTCAAATTATTTAGAGTCATTACTTCATATGGATGTGTTGGATTATTTAAGACCATCACTGAACATATTTATCCTTAAACTATACCCAGTAGTCTGTTACAATATTTAAAGCAGAGGCACCAAGGTACCAAGAGACCTATGAGGATGTTAAAATAAAGAAACAGAAGTAAAATATTGCCCTGAAGGTGTTGTTAGCATTAAAATTGCAAAGCTTTCTGGAACAGTGCATTAGCTGAGGTGCCAGTGGTCTGACAGTGGGGTCTCAACCCATATGCAGATGCCAAAAGTCTGCAAACAGGATGTCCAGGTTCAATTGACCAGCACCTCACTCTGATTTTATCCACAATTCAGCACAAATAAAAGCATTAAATAGATCTTTAAAAGTGCATTTGCTGATAAGCTTCTTTAGTGTCTGAATTTGTTTTGGTGTTTTTTGGTGGAAGTTAAGAAGATCTTATTATAAATTGTGAATGGACTTGAGCTTGACCAGACCTCTTGCCACTTCACTTGCTTCAGTGGGTGATGAAAGCACCATGGGCTACACTGCATTTTAGCTAAATATTACAGCTGAGATGTGTTTTGAAGCCACAAAACCAACTAAATGTAAAGTAATAACACTAATAAGCAAAACACAAATGTCACTGAGTATAGAATAAGCCGAGCTATCTCGAGGGCCCTGTCTAATGGAGAAACAAGTGAATGTCAGTGTGTATTAGACATTTTTAGGAGCACAGGTCATGGAAATAATGCATAAAAAAGCCCAGTACCTGCTGTTGCTAATACCTGTTTGATATGTTTATGTATTTAATAAAAACTACAAAAAGGGGTATTTGCAAATTATCTGTGTTTTTTACAAGCTTGTTTGGTTGGATTTCAAGCAGTGCAATCATTCACAATTTCACCATTATCCTAATTTGAGCCTTTGCAATAAACGCATCAGGATAGTCTGAATTTATGCCAATAATATCACAAATAACTTTTTTAATCTTGTATACAAAGTGTCGTGGTTTAACAGCTCCATTTTACACCTTAAGGTGGAGACACATGAGGGTAAAATGGTGATAAGCTAACTCTGAATTCATTTGTACCAGTTTTGTAGAGAAAATTTTTCTTGAATTGCTTTTAGATTCACAAAAATGTATCTAGATGTATTGTATAAAACAGAGAGGGTGGTCTATGCTAGAACACTAAGTTCCAGCTTATATGCACTCTAAATTGTCCTTTGTTAAATTATTGCAATCTATATTATTATAGCAGAATTGGTTAAAGTCGTTGTACATCACATTTCTCCTGTCTTACAGGCCAATAGATTGTAAATAGGGGTGAGTCGGTGGGTTTGAGGGAATGTTTTTATTTTTTATGTAAAGCACTTTGAGTTGCATTCTTTGTATGAAAAGCTCTTTATAAATAAAGTTTGATTGATTGAATACGAACAGCTACCCTCAAAAAGGGTAGAATTGGCGTTAACTCATTCAGTGCCTCTGTTGGATGCAAATGAAAATTTGTTGTGGAATATGCTTAAAAAACTGATTAACAGGTATCTCATGGTTGTTCACACTGCTCCTCTTAGCAGGGAGTATTTCCTGCTAGACAGGGAGGTGTAGTGGAAGGGGGCATGAGAGTTACCTGTATGTAGGACACAATGTTAAAAATATTTGTTGGAAATCAGTGTTCATAATATAGCAGATGAAGCAGCAGAGCTCTACACAATGATCACCATTTATGTCTTTACTCCAGTGACACATGTTAAAAAGAGTATCAACAGCATTGACGAAAGAGTTGAAAGGAACATTGTACCACTCAGAAGTGAATATGAAGCAGGGTCACCATGTTTAGGATGATTACACCAGAGAAAGGAAGCTGCAGTGTTTTATCTCCATATCCAACAGCAGCACCAGACGGCTCTTTGGATATGATCTTTGTTTAAACTTTGTTGATGCTCAGTGGAAACAATACTTTCAATGTACAGAGTATGTGTTACTCTCCTCAAGTCTTTCTTTTCCTGTTTCTTGCTGGACCCACATAATGAACATCATCATCTGTCCTCACTCACCCTCAGTGAACTACCCTGTTTAATTACTGCCGCATTCAGACTTTATGCTTAAAGAAATACAAGGGGTGGTGCAAGGAACTTAAAGTCCAGGAGATAAACTTAGCTGTTTGTGTTCAAACATACTGCTCACCCGGGTAAAATCTGGGTGTTTCCAGCATTTTTTCAAGTGTGAATGGAATTTAATACTTACATCTCAGGCTGTGGTAAAAAGAAAAAAACTCCACTCACCGGCAAGAGGTAGCTCTGACTGGTTATATAGATTCTAGATTACCACTGCTATCTATTTAGCAAAGATTTATAGTGAGTCACTATGAGTTTTATGCCATTTAGCCAGAGTCAGGACGATAATGTTAAGTCACACCCAAAAGTTCTATTGTGGTTTCGAGTTATCTGATCACGTTAGGATCTTTGCACACTGCAGGACACACATAACCATTCACATTACATTCACACTCTGATATAATATGAAAAACTAGAAAGCACTCGGAGAGCGCAAACCTCCGCCAAGGTAGGTTTTTGTGGAGTTATATGCACAAATGCCGAAAATGGTCCTATCTCCCAATGTTAAGGAATCCTTTAAAAAATTCCTGGATCCAGACGGTGATCCGGGTCACCCCCAAAATTTAATCAGTTCTTCCATATCCTATTTCCGACAATTCCTGAAAATTTCATCCAAAGGTAAAAATCACATTTGTGTTCTGTCAAACACATTCACAAACTAATGATGTCACTGGGGAAATGTTACCCTGCTGACACTCCCTAATCCAGGTATTTGATTGTCCCATAGCCGCATCAAATTGAAAGAGCATGTCCAGGCATGACTTTGCAGCCATTGTAAACATTAGAGCACAAAGCTGGAAAGCCACATCCACTTCTGAAGAGGGGCGTGGCAGGACACAGTTCATAATGATACACAATATAACAGCCTGCTCTGAGCAGGGCTGAAACGGAGGAGTTTAAAGGTATGTAAATATTCAATATCTAAGGGGGACTTTAAGGCAAGAAACTTCAGAAACATGTTCTGGGGACACTTCAATCTAAATTTGATGATAAGGTGTAAATATAATAGTTTTAATGCATTTATGTCTTGCAAATTTTTTCAGTTTGTATCAACAGATGAATGTGTGAGTGAGTTTTAAAGTGACGTCCTATGATTACATGTTCGATCCCTTTTAGTACCTAGATGGATTGAAGACTGTTTATTAACTTAAATGTTTTTAAGTGTAGTTTTAGGGCTTATAATGCCTTTATTGATAGGAGAGAGACAGTGGGTAGGCTTGTGAAAGGGGGTAAGAGAGAGCAGTGGAAAACATTATGAAAATGGACCACAGGCTAGATTTGAACCTGGGTGGGAAGAAGCATATATGAGGAATGTCTGGTTGCTTACTACTCTACCAAAGCATTCTACCTTAAATGTTGGAACAACTAAATTCTATTAACCTGGCACACTAGATGGACGATTCAATATATTTCACTTGTTCATCTAAAAAAGAGTCCATAAAAGTGTTTGGGGAGAGTGGAAACATTGGCAGGTGATTGGATGATTGTTCTGTCTATCACAGTCATTAACTGCCAATCAGATAATGTAGTATGGTGGCGCGACGTGTGCCACTTCGAAAAACAAACTTGTCAAAACTTGTTCCTCTATAGCTCTCTATGCTCTAAGAACTCTGATTGGGCCGTCCCGTTCTGGGCTGCCACAATCATTGCAGACTGGAGCTTGACAAGATGGATCTTTATGATTACTGACATTGAATCAGGCTGTCCAGATGCAAGGTTGCAAGGTTAAAATTTTATCAGGCAAAAGTAAATTGCTGTTGCCTTTTCCCAGTGAACTTGGGCAAGGAGTTTTTCTTTCTCTGTTGACATCAATTAAGAACTTTTTCTTGATTGGGGAGCACTGGTGTAGACACTCTATTGTTGTATTGTACTCTATTTCTATTGTTTGAGAATGGTTTTAAAACTAATACTTAAAGGTGTAGACTATTGTTGCCCATTTTTGTTTTCAATAGTAAAAGAAATACACTGCCCAAAAGTCACCACCTGGATTTAACTAAGCAAACAGGTACGAGCCTCCTGTTGGATAATTACTGCACGTGTGATTATCTTTCAGCTGGAAACAACTTATTTAACCCCAGCTGATGCAATGAGTAGCTTCTCATTTCTTAAACAGCCATGTGGAAAGACACATCCTGTGGTCATGGAAAAGATGTTAGTCTGTTTAAGAAAGGTCAAATCATTGGCATGCATCAAGCAGAAAAAAACATCTAAGGAGATTGCAGAAACTACTAAACTTGGGTTAAGAACTGTCCAACACATTATTAAAAACTGGAAGGATAGTGGGGAAGCATCGTCTTCGAGGAAGAAATGTGGTCGAAAAAATGGGACTGAACAGCTGTGTAGCCTTAACAAAACCACTAAACAGTAAGGCTAACTGGGAAAAAAAGGCTTCAGTTTGCTAGGGAGCATAAAGATTGGTCTCTGGAGGACTGGAAGAAGGTCATGTGGTCTGATGAGTCCAGATTTACCATGTTCCAGAGTGGTGGGAGCATCAGGGTAAGAAGAGAGGCAGGTGAAGTGATGCACCCATCATGCCTAGTGCCTACTGTACAAGCCTGTGGGGGCAGTGCTATGATCTGTGACAAGTCTTGTGACATTGCAGAAGCTTATCGAAACAATGCCACAGCAAATTTGTGCTGTAATCAAAGCTAAAGGCAGTTCAATGAAATATTAGAGTGTGTGCCCAGTTTTTTGGTGGCAACTTTTTTTTTGGCTGGGCAGTGTATGATAAGATTCATATTCAGAGTGACTTAATGACTTTTCTCCTTTCTTATTCTCAGAACACAGATAAGAAATGTGTCTAAATTTGAAGAAAATACTCTGGATTGTTTCCTCTTACTTCAATCAAAGCTGCCAAAAACCTGTCTAAACATTATAAGTTATTACAGCAAAGCATCTTTCTAAATTATAATGTTATTACAGCAAAGCTTTTTACTTATTTTCCACATTAGCACATTAAAGGATTCCCTCGAAGATATTTCAGTTGTTGCTCACCTGTCTCCTTTTTTCAGAGAGCACTGAACAGTCATAAAACTGAAAAAACAGCTATGTGTGAAATGCATAATTCATATTTATTTTGAGTGATTACAGGCTGTCTTCAGGTTTATTATTTCTCTGCTGATTCCTCAACAAACCACACATTTTTGGAGTGGAAAGAGCCTTCAGGGTAGAGCTTCACTGTCTTTAAGCTATAAATTAGTCATGCTTGTTTTTGCGTTTCTTGGTGGAGTCTAGTCCCACAGAAGAACTGAAGCTCTACTAATTGATTGTCTATGAACCTAATCTTTGTACCATCAGCCCCAGGCTCAGCATGCTGCACTTGTCTCAGACTGACAGTTGCAGTCTGGAGTCTTGAGGGCTGAATGCCTCTGACTGAATGTTTCCTTTTGAGCAAGGCATTTGTCACCTAAAGCTTCAGGGTGTAGCACGCAGTTGTCTGTCTTGAAGTCTTAGAGTCTGCTTGTGTACACATAAACCCAGTAAATAATAGAGGATACTCTCAAACACCAACTGCTTTGTTAACTGCCTAATTAAAGCCTTAAGTCAAAATATTTGGCTGATGTTTTGTTTGTTTTCTGGAGCCATGGAGGTTAAACACTCTGGATGTGTGTTGGCTGTGGCACCTGTCAGCTCTGGCTTGTCTTACCATGGCTTTAGAGAGTGAGTTTTAGAAGTGGAGTTGTTTGAGGTCTATGCCACAATTCATTATGATTGCTTATGAACTTATGAGCTTTGTTCCTGAGGGATATCCGGTACTGACAGTCTCCAGTACATAGCAGTCAGTGGTGCCACCAAAGCCTCATAATGACCCCACATTTAGGTTTAAACTCCATAAAAGCAATATTGGCTGGACTAGATCCTAAAGTGAGATTCGTGACAGCTTTTCACTTTTTCTTGACAAACCCCCTCGTGTTTGGAACTATTTTGTGATGCACAGTATGGGCAAGGTATCCTTCTGCCAGAAACACATTGCTCTCCTCTCATCAGCTGATCAGGTCAGAGTGCTGCAGTGAGGTCAGGTAGCAGTTATTAGAACAAACTTTGATATAAAGCTAACTCACTTTAATATTGATGGGATGATGTATTTTTGTAGGCCAACGCAGAAGTTAGCATTGTACTCATTTCCTTGACTGCAAGCCGATGGAAAGCCTGTGGGATTTTTCACTTTGTTTGGATCATTGCTGATAAAAAGCTCTATGGCCAACAAAAAAATATGGAATTTACATGTTCTCTTCCTTTTGATGATCTTAACAAACAAAACAACTTTCATGATTTTTAAGCTTAAACACAATCAGCAAAAGTAAAAAGCTATTATTAAGCTACTATCAAACAACAACATGGCAGTTCGACTCAGAGTTCATGCAGTAATCTCTTGTTTGAGAATATCCTCTGAATCGAGTGACCTTATCAAATCGGTTCTCATGGCTGTGGCAACAACTGATTATAAAAAAAAATCAGAAATGTTTGTTGTTGGGTCCCCAGACATTTTTGTAGTCCTTGTTAGCAGTTAGTTAGCAACCGACATTTTAAACACACAACGGTTTAAGATTCAAAAGCGGGCAACATCAAATACATTTTATTATTTCCTATCAAACATATCAAACAAATATCATGTGCGTGTTTTCACCGCAAACCTTTTTTTCAGGCATTTATCCGAAACAGGAAATGCCAAATTTGAACTCAGTTCTGCATTTCTGATTCATTGCACTCTATTGGCAATCTTATTTACAAGTGTAATAGGTGACGAGCAACTTCAAAAATCCTGAACCATCCCAATAAGACAAGACTTATGAGTTATGTGTTTTGGCTGAATCTCCCTGTTGTTTCATAAATTCAGTCTCAATTAAGGCCATAAATGATACATATTTGTTTTTTTCTTGGATTTGAATGTCAAATATTATATATAGTAAAGAGTGAAAGTTAAATGTTCATCAGTAAATATGTAAATAAAAACTTTGGGAGGTACATCAATACATTTCATCAAGCTGCTTGATTCATTGTTCAAATGACATGGGAAAACTTCAGAATAAAAGCTTCCTCCACAAACTATGGAAGTTTCTGAACAGAAATGCCAAATGAAGATTTCCCCCATAAAAACACAAACAGACGGCCTTACCCCACTGTATTGACTTGTCCATTATGTGTCTGTGTTCTGCTTAAACAGAATAATGTGGCTCTCTGTTTTCCAGTTTCCCTCTATTTTGGCCAAAATATGTGCATGGTAAGGTGAGCCTTGAAATGCTCGTGAGACCTGGCGCTCATTCTGGCAATGAAAGCCCTGACTTAACAATACAAAAAAAAAATTAACTGGCACTGCAACCTCACACAGCCAACCTATCTTAGTCAACCACTGGACTGTTTTTAATTTAATGGCAGCTTAACTTGTTTACAATCCTGTACTTTCTTTTTGTTGTGGTTTAAGGGCAAGTTTTATTTATTTATCAGACCAAAAAAAGCTTGTATTGTTGCAACAAGCTTAATTCGATGGCAGAGCAAAGTATGAAGTTGGTGTATTTAACTATTCTCGCGCCGGGGTCAGACTACATGAATTTGTTTGTTGGTTGAAACTGTCTTTATATCACATTAAGCAACCAAAGAGCCATAAAATCATGCTACGACTTGCCCTACAAACATGACAAACTCCAAAGTTGAAACCAACATGATGTCACTGGAAGAAAGAGGCAACTATGAGTACAGCACACAAACACACTGAAATTAGAGTGCTATAATTTTGTCTTTCCAAACTTTATGATGAGTGACATGTTAGCTTGATGTTTAATGCAATCAGTCAGTCTTTAGGGTGCAAAGGTGCCTCCTCTACAAACTTCAGTTCCAATAAGGTGGGGATGTTGCGTTGTTTGAAACATGAAAAAAAAATCAGAATACAATGATTTGCAAATCCTCTTTGACCTATATTCGATTTAATACACGACAAAGACAATGTATTTTAAGCTCAAACTGATAAACATCATTGGGTTTTTTTTGCAAATATTCACTTGTTTTAAATTTGCCAGCAACACGTTCCAAAAAAGTTGGGACATGGGACATGGGACCTTTTAACAACACTCAATAGGCATTTGGGAATCGTGGACATTAATTGCTGAAGCTTTGTAGGTGGAATTCTCAGTATTCTTACTTGCAGTTGTCTGGGGTAAATGTTATTGTATTTTGTGCTTCATAATGATCCACACATTTTCCATGGTAGACATGTCTGGACTGCAGGCAGGCCAGTCTAGTACTTGCACTCTTTTACCAAGAAGCCACACTGTTATAACACGTGCAGAATGCGGCTTGGCATTGCTTGATTGGGTGGCAGCATATGCCAAAACCTGTGTGTACCTTTCAGCATTAATGGTGCCTTCACAGATGTGCAAGGTACCCATGCCATAGGCAGTAACTATCACATAGCATCACAGATGCCGGCTTTTGAACTTTGCTCTGACAACAGCCTGGATGGTCCTTTTACTCTTTAGCCCAGAGGACAAGTCGTCCACGATTTCCAAAACAATATGAAATGTGGACTCGTCAGACCACAGCACACTTTTCCACTTGTGTCAGTCCACCTCGGACGAGCTCCAGTCCAGAGGAGCTGGCGGTGTTTCTGGATGTTGTTGATATATGGATCTCACTTTTGCATGCCAGGGTTTTAACTTGTAGATGTACTGACCAACCTTTTTGACTGACAATGGTTTTCCTAAGTGATCCTGAGCCCACATGGTAATATTCTTTATATATTTAAATAAAAAATGAAAGACATGGAAGCAGATTCTATAAGATGCCAATGTTTTTAGCTGTTGAACAAATGATCCAAAGATATGGCTCATAGATGTCTCTGTTTTTTAATCCATAATGATGTGCTTGTAAGTTGTTTTTGTCTCTTTTGAATTCTGTCTATAACTTTGTGTTTTTTGCTGCTGCCTGTCTTGGTCAGGTCTCCCTTTAAAAAGAGGTTTTTAATCTCAATGGGACCAACCTGGTTAAATAAAGGTTAAATAAAATTAAAAAATATTGTCTGTTTTTAATGCAAAGTAGCCTGAGGGATCAAAGGTCACGGGAATTCTGTAGTAGGTTTTTCGGCCTTGCTGTTTATGTGCATAGATCCCTCTGGGTTCTCGGGATCTTCTGATGATGTTGTGGACAGTAGATGATGAAATCCCTAATTTCTGTGCAATTGTACATCGTTTCAAAACTGTTGAACTGATTGCTCATGCAGTTGCTCACAAAGTGATGACCCTTGCCTCATCCATACTTGTGAACAACGGAGCCTTTTGGATATGATCTTTTAATACCCAACCATGACACTCACCAAAAACCTGTTCACCTGTGCAATGCTTGAAATAGGTTTTTTTCCCCCAAAGTTTCCCAGTCTTTTCCCCTTTCCCATTTTTTTGTTATGTGTTGCAGGCATTGAATTCAAAATGAGTGAATATTTGCAAAAGAAAAAAAAAAGTTTATCAGTTTGAAAATTAAATATCTTGTCTTCTGTGTATTAAATTGAATATTGGTAAAAAAAAAAAAAAAATGTTGGCAGATCATTGTGTTCTGTTTTTATTTATACTTTACCCAATGTCCCAACTTCAATGGAATTGGGGTTTGTATTAGGGCTGAAAGATATATCATTATCGTATCTATATCGAGATATGAACATTCCAGATATTAATATTGAAAAAGTAACGACATAAACGATATAGATTTGGCAGTGAGTTCTTATAAATAAAACTGCCCTTTCCACATTCTTTTGTATTATGATGTTTTTATTTTTTCTGAAAAATGCTTGTTTTTCACCAAAACCGTAGTCATACCGTATCGTATCGATATCGAGATATCTGGCATGAATATTGAGATATGAATTTTTGTCCATATCGTTCAGCCCTAGTTTGTATCATAGTGGACTGTTTTGATGGAGCACTGCAATTATGATGTTCAACTTTGGTGCACAGCTTTGATTATTTAACACATTTAGATCACAAAATGAGGAAAATATCCAGGGGTGCTTCACCCAGACACCAGTATTTCTGACCTCACTAAAGTCCTACTTATGGCCCTGAATGTGACAACCAAGCCCTCTCTCCCTAGATTTAAAAGTTTCAGCATACTGAATACACCATCGAAGATACTGATGTTTGGAGAGTAAAAACAGTGTTTCCCCATGAGTAGAAATCCGATGACGTCACCAGGCTGCATTGACAGTTACCTGCCTTCACTTAAATGAATCAGGAGGGCTGTCAGAGCCGTGTGCATACTAGTTCACAGGGAGATGTTTGCACGGAGCAGCTGAACCCTGCGCTCAGGTACACGCAGCCAATCAGAGCGCAGGAGGGAGTGCTCATCAGGGAGGAGGCGGGGCTCCCCGGCGCGCGCACAGCACACCTTCAGATGGAGATGAAGTAGCAGCGGCAGCAGCAGCAGTCGACAAGCAGAGTCACAGCAGCGTCTGTTCCGCGGATAGGGACCTTCTTTCTCTTCAGGGGGGACAGGTGACGCACTCTCTCTCTCTGCCGGCTCCGCGTCCTCTCCGTGGACATTTCCCGCTGCTCCTCCGCGTGCGCACCCTCCGTTTGCCACAATAGATGTTTCTCAACTACACGACCTGATCATCTGAAGCCCCGGTCCAGCACGATGGAAAATGCGCACACTAAAACAGCGACCGAAGTTTTGGACAACTTCGGCGTGAACGAGAACACAGGGCTGACTCTGGAGCAGGTTAAAGTCAATCTGGAGAAATATGGACCGAACGGTGAGTAGTTTGAGTCATGAATTTCCTCTTTTATCTAAGCTTGTGGGGCGTTTTTACTTAGCCTGGATCGATTAATGTGCCAGGAAATCCAACTACTACCGCTTCATGTCAGGCTGCTGCGAATTATGCGCGTAAAATAACAACCCTGCTCCCTCTGGCGCACTATTGTTGGCACATTCATTGATGCACATGCTGGTGTTGAAACCATTCACTGCCTTTCCCTGCAGAAAAAGTTGAGTCACCTTATCAGAAGGGCTGTTAATGCAGAAAGACCCATTTATCCTAACTCAGAATTATTGATGTGAACTAGGGTTGAGCAATGCACTAAGTTTTAAGGTTAGATTAGCATATTGAAAGTGGGATATAGGGTTGGGCAGCACTGATATATTGATATAGATTATGACAATAAATAATGTCAGATCTTATGTTCTTAAAAGTGAAACTGACAACCAAAAATGCACTTTGACTCTATAAAATTACAACGGTTTGGGAATATTATTTGGAAATCTGAACTTTATTTCTGAGGAATTAACATGATCAGTGAAAATCAACCTATATAGATACCTTTTTGATATGGCACTAACAAAATAATAGGTCCCAGATGTTGGGCAGTTAATAATTTTAATCATCAAAATTGTGGGAATGCTCTTGCACACTGTCTAAATTGCAAACAGACTTTGCCCACACTTGGAAAAGTGGGATGAACCAGCAAGAATCCTCATCCTGCACATCAAATTATGGGCTTTTTGTTGCTTTTATGTATCAAAAATTGCACCCGAACTCCAGCACATTGTCTAAATTGTATATTTAATTTGGCAATTTTTTGGAAAATTGTGTGAAACTTCTTAGAATCCTTTTAATGGGCACACAATATTCAAAATGTTATAGTTTTTAGATATCAAAAAATGCAGGTAAACTTCTGCAAACTATCTAAATAGCACATAGGGGTTGGCAACTTTTAGAGAAATGGATTGAATTGACAAGGAAATCACTCATTGATACCCAAAACTGGGTACTTTCTTGTTTTATTTTATAAAAAGTCATATGAAGGTGAATTTGTGCAAATATATTGACAACTCTTGGAAAAGCTGGTGGATAAACATCCAGTATTGTGCTATTCATTGTTTTAATAATGAATATGACAGCAAACTCCTGCACACTGTCTAAAAAGCACACAAACTTTGGCTACACTTGGATAAGTGGGTTGAAACCAGCAAGATTTCTAATCCTGTACTTTAGATTAAGGGCATTTTGTTGCTTTTATTTATCAAAAAAATTACAGTCTAACTAGAGTACACTGTCTCAATTGCTGATTTAAGTTTGCAATTTTTGGAAAACTGTGTGAAACTGCTGGGAACCCTTTTCATGGACACTCAATATTCAATATTTTATAGTTTTTACGATAACAAAAAATGCAGGTAAACTTCTTGCATACCATCTAAATAGCATATAGAGGTTTGCAACTTTCAGAGAAATGGACTAAATTGACGTTGAATCCAGTCCTTGAAACTGGGTACTGTTTTTTTTTATTATTTTTGAAAAAGTCATGCATGCAGTTGAATTTGCACAAATATGTGAGCAAAGTAGTAGAATATAAAAGAAAACTTCTGCACACTGTCTAAACTGCACAGAAACATTGGCACTTTGGGAAATGTGTGTTAAACTGGTAAGGAGCCTCATCCTAGACAACTGATTTTGTATAATTTATTCATTTTAATGGTCAAAAATCGCTGGGAGACTGTGGTGCACTGTTCAGGCTGCACTAGTATTTTGCCATCATTTGGAAAAAGAGGGTGGAGCTGGTGTGGACTGGCATCCTCGGCACCCAGTATTGAGAAATTAATTTGTTTTAACTCATCATGAGCTGCAGGCAAACCAAAGCACAGCCTCTGAACTGCACAGAAATGTTGTTAACCTTCAGAAAGTTGGTACAGCTGGTGAGAAACCTTGAACTGGATGCCATAGTAGCTTTTTCTTTACTTGAAAAAAATCCAGGCAAACGTATGCAACATTCAGGAATGTGGGTGGATTTATCACCAATCATAGGGTCATTCATTGTTTTAAGTTAATAAAAATTACACTGAAGTGCTGGTGCACTCATATTATGGCGCAAATATGTTGACAAGTTTTGAAAAATGTTTGAAACTGTCAAGGAGACTTTATTTAAAAATTTTTCATATCAAAATATTGCCTACGACTTCTGCACAGCACCTTGATGGCACGAACATGTTAACATCCTTTGGGAAAAAAGTGGGTGGAGCTAGTGAGGGCCAAGAATTCCTTGACAGCTCCACCCACTTTCTCACTTTCTTTTTGTTGCTTAAATATTTTTTCAAATTTGACAATGCTGACAAATGTTTGTACTATATATACTTTCAAATTTTAAAACAACTGAGATTTTTGTAAACCATAAACTGTGACTTTTGAAAAAGTGGGATGATTTGGTGAGAAACCTAATTCTGGACTCTTGGTATTGGGTATAAAATTGCGGACAAACTCATCCTCATAGTCTAAATTTCACACATTTGTTTTCAACGTTTGGATCCATGTGACATTATTTTACAGTGCCTATGTCCTTTTTTGCTCAGGGCAGAGCTTGCAACATCAGTTTCAGAACAGTATGCTACTAGACTACAAAACTTAACTACCAGTCCCCTTGTTACAATCCTAAAGGCAGTTGAAATTGTTCTGTGTGCTTCATATTTTTTTTTTAACAACTGAAATATCCCACAGAAATTATGAAAACAAGTCAAGGAATCATGGTCATGGTCAAGAGTCAGATCAAATTCTCCTCTGCCAGTGCTGTTGATGAAGCCGGCATACGAAGTTTGATTCTGAATTTATTTGGTGAGTGAGGAAGAAATGACACTGACAAGTGTAATTCTGTTCCAAAAGTTGAACTATCTTCAACTGAGAGCCCTAGGAGTACAGTGAAAAACATGGGCACTGTAGACGTTCTTCCGAACAGGATGCTGAGTGTTGAGAGTGCTGGATGTTATGCCTCATTTCCACTGAGTGGTCTGGTGTGGTTCAGTACAGTTTGGTATAGTTAAGAGCGGTTAATCCTGATCTTGTTTGTGTTTTCTCGGCCCGCTGAAACTTCACCTTAAAATGAGAATGTGAGCCAAGAGGAGAGGGTTGTGCCGGATATGTAAATGTGTGACGTCATAGCAGCGCAACATTGTTACGTGGTCTGAAGTAGATTGTAAACAAAAAGCAACAATGGAGGATTTCCAGCACTCCAGTTCTCTGTGGAGGATTTTGTGTGGACATTCAGCAGAGGACAAATTGCTCTAAACTCACAGCTATTTTGAACATGGAGAGTTTTTTTTATTTCAATTTCGCTGCTTTTGCATGAAGATTGATGATTTTGTTGAACAATAAACAGACTGCAGCACTTTTAGCTCCGCGTTTTTAGGGTTGTGGAACAGCACGGGGTTAGTTTGGTACCTTATCTACTTATCCAATGGTGGAAACACCAGTAATCGCATGCCATACTTTATCTGAACTGAACTGGACCACTTGGTGAAAAATTGCAGGGAAAATCTTGCACACTGTCAAATTGCATTTAAACATTAGCAACTCTTGGAGAAGTGCGTGGAATGGATTCAGGACTTTTTCCTGGACGCCCAATTTAAGTAATGTTTTTAAACATGTTTTTTCAAACACAAACTGCTGCACCTTGTTTAAATTGCAAAAAACATGTTGGCCACTTTTGGGAAAAATTGGGTTGAACTTGGTGAGGGCGAGGACTCTCAACTGTTTAACCTACTTGTCTAGATGTTGCTTGTGCAATGTCGACAGCGCTGTCCCTCTTTTGGTCAAAAATACAACTAAGGACCGCTATGTTGCATGTGCATGTTTGTGCCTCAAGGTCTCTTGAGTGCACTGTCACAGTGGTTGGTGAAGCCAGAAAGCTGTTGTGAGAAAAACTATGTGGACCATTTCTGTCTTTTAACCTTGGCCATCATATCTAAAGCTGAGGGCTGTAGCTGAAGACTGGAGTGGTGTAAATCCATAACAGCTCTTGTGGAGGCTGCAGCTACTGCCAAAGTTACATAGTGCTGAAAGCAGGCTGAGTGGAAACTCTGGAAATGGGGTGAAACTGTTATGGCTTCAAAGATTACAGTTAAACTACTGTAAAAGGAGAAGTTCCATGTTATTGCTTCTAAGAGTTTTTTCTTCAGCTGTGGTCACTGTATGTCAAAGTATGTCAGTAACACGTACAGACGGGATCAGAATAAAGAAAGCTTTATTGTCTTTGCAAACAAACCTGCAGCCCTCCCCAGCCAGGTATTGACACAGTCATGTAGCTTGTGTGTGTGTGAGTATAAATATATATATATATCTGTCTGTGCGTGCATGTGTGTAAATACACACACTTCCCTGGCTGACACCCAGGGATCAGGAAGTGCAGAGCAGGCAGGCTCAGGCTGCTGGAGTGGAAGGAGATGAGGAGGTGAAGATAATGAAACAGAAAATCTTGAACAACCTGTTTTTACTTTCAACAGTTGTTCTCCTCATGGCCTCTATACTTTCAGCTCCGGTTACAAGATGACTGATAAAAACAGATGCACAGTGTTCATCAGAATTAGAGATGCTCAGTGTTGGATCATTTCAAAGATCTGATATACTGGTATCCAAGCATGTATCCAGCTGTCCTCTTTTAGTCATTATAAAGCACACTGCTGTAATTTATTCCATTTTGAAACGTAGAAAACAAAACAATCGCCATTTGATTTAACAGTAAGTAATACATTCAGAAGTTCAGTAATGAAACAAAGAGAAACTATTTTGTTCACATGAACATTATAGTAAGGATGTTCCGATCAGGCTCCTCTTGGCCAATATTGATCATGTTTCATATGTTTTTTTTTTTTGTTTTTTTTCTAGTAGTTTGTCAAAAGTTTGCTTGGCAGAGCAAAACAAAACGATCTTAGGGTGAATCCCAATTCTACTCCTTGGCCCTTGTCTTACCCCTTACCCCTTGGATTTGCGTGTTCACGTCAAGTGAAGTGGTGTCCCAATTCTCCGTAGGGCTAAGGGGAAGGGCTAAGACCGAGGGCTACACAGCCCTCAGAACGAAGACAGAACGGGACCTCACTTGAAAGTAAGGGCACCCCTTCCCCTTAGCCCTCTGGGAAGGGGTAAGACGAAGGGAAAGGGCTAAGGGGTACAGCTGGGATTCACCCTTAGTATCCTACGGTAAGGACAATTGAATTACACGCTAAAATATTAATTTATCACTTGTTTTTGTTTTTGTGAATAAACAAAATCAGTGACAGACTGATTAAAACTATTACTTTAATCCAACAGGCCAAACAGTGCAAATAGTTTAGTAAATGAAAAGGCAGTAAGCTTCAAAATATGAACTCATTTACATAATTGGACTGACGTAAATCTTTAATAATCCAAGAAAACAAATCGGATCTTCTCAGCTTTATTTATTCAAGGTTCAACAAAATCAAAATCCCAACTCTGTATCATACCTTTAAACGCATCATGTTTAGCTTTGTTCAATTCTCATTTTACCGAGCTAACCTGAACGCTTCCCAGTGTTTCTGACTCGACCTCAAATGCATCACTAAACACGAGTTGCATTTATTTTGGGGGCATTGTGTCACTGGTTCAGCTTAGCTGATTAGCTTTTATGCTGTTGGTCTTAGCGTGAATTTCAGTTCAGATTTAGACACTTAACTATTACGTTGGACTTAATGGACTGAAGACAAAGTTTGGCAACAGTTTATTTCAGAGGATGACAGAGCATCAGGAGCAGCAGACGAGTGGATGGCATTCATGAGTTAAAATGAGGTTAATCTACAGGTGAGCTGTGGAAGGTATTGGTGTATAGGCATTAATTCAGATCAGCTGATCACATTTTTTTAAATATAATTTGGCAGATACTGATTGGTGCTGATACAATCAGGTCACCTTTACATTATTCTTAGAATAAATATTTGACAGTAACAGATAACAGTTAGAGCTCCACTCTCCTGTAAACATTGTGACACCCTGCTGACTTTCAGTTAGCTCTGTACAGCAGATCAGTAGGGATGGAAACTGAAAAGATTTTGTTGATACCAATAGCATCATCATTTCTCCTTATGAATCTTCTTCTTTACTGATTTACACCTCAATTATGGTGGATTTTCCCTTTTGAAAAAGTAGGCACTCACAGATTTCTGACCCAATAACATCAAACATACGTTACTCTTGATTAGGGATGGGAATTGATGGGATTTTATTGATACCTATTCCTTTAAAGATTCTGCGTATTAATCCAGTTCTTTTACAACTCTCTTATTCATCCCAGCTGATTTTCTGTTTGGGCAGTAGTAGGTTTGTAGGTTTTCAGTGGCAGCAATATCAAACGCATGACAGTCCTGATAGTCAATGCTCTGCTGCATATGGATGCAGCCACTTCACTTTTCCCTTTCCAGCCAAATGCCAGCTGAGTTCCAGCCAGTTACCAGCCATTAACCAGCCAATTTCTGGCCAATGAGAGCAAAAAAGGTTTTGCTCTTTGGTTTGTTTTTGCTCTCAATTTTTGAACTTAGTGGAATTTTTCATTGTAATCAAAATTTTAATTTAAATGTCTTGTAAAATATACATAGTAAAGGCAACATATATATCATAATGTAGGGATCTCAGTAGAGACATGAGGGTGTGAAGGTTCTTGCAACTTTCTGTCATATACCAGCCAAGACTCTGCCGAGGAAAGTGAGGAAAATTTAAGAGGCTCCATCTGTAGATAATTGTTTCTGCAAGTTGCTGGTGTTTCCACTAACAAAAGGTGGTGCAGTAAGTTACTTTTTGTCAAAAATATAGCCAGAATTCAGACCACTTCCAGCCCTTGTCAGTGGAAGGAACTGATAAGCAAAATACTGATGATGTAAATTATCAGCAGGTTTTGATCAACTGGATTTGTTTTCCAATTCCCATCCCTACTCTTGATATGAAATGCTGTGCTGCATAAATTTTCCTGTCCACCATAATGTCCCCCGTGAGTCTGTTTTTGCCGACTGCCTGTTGCTTTAGTGTGCTGTGATTATTTTCTAAGGACTGAGAGAAAAGCATTGATATGAGAATCTTTATAGAGTAGGTAGAGCTCGCCATTTATTTGAGCTGTGATTATTATGATGACTTGAGCCTCCCAAGATCATGAATACAAGATATAAGACATGGGATTATTACAGTGCTGTAGCCGTTGACCAGTATTGAATTTTTAGGGCTGATAACAATAGTGATTATTGGTGTTTCATGTGAACCAGTTACCAGTATTTCAAACTTATATCATTTACAACAATATAAATCAATTTTAAAATCCCCTTGTAGAGATGTCATAATGACCAACGACATGAAGTTGATTTTGTATTTCAGAGTGAAATGTTGGACTGGATTCTAACTTCTGGTGCAAGCATGTTTTCACTTGTTTAATGCTGCAGCTGGTGAAGCTCAGATTTTGAACTGCTTTCCTACAAAATCTGCTACCACTGCCTCTACTTCTCTTAACAGGTGTATATCTAGAAGTCCATGTGGAAAATGGTTATAAATTGTTCTGGTCGATATGCCAGTTTCATCTGAGCAGCCTAAATACAACTTTATCTTTTTTTAATCAGCCAATATACTGCCAAGCTGCTTCGAGCTGACAGCGTAATTACTTGATGATAATTGTTTATTTGCGGGTCATAGACCCAAAGACAGCAGCCTCAGGTGGGTGACTATATTACACAGCGTTTGACAGGCTTTTGCCCACCTGATAAAGTGCACTGTGAAAGAAAACCAGACTAAATGAAACAATGCTGTAACTTCACCCCGAACTGAACTGAGTCTGCTGAACTTAAGGTTTGGGAGCGACCTAAGACACTTTGTTTGAAGCTCCTTCCACTTCAATGCCCTTTTCTGCACTGATTAGTTGATCAGACCACTCTGTGATAATTGGTCAGTTCAGTGCTGCTTGGAGCCAAGTTGTCAATGACTCTTAATTCTACTGTCTGTGCTCCTCACTGGGCTTGCCAGCTTGAGCCAACTGGCTTAAACTGAGGACAATGCAATTGTAGGATGTCATTAAGAGGTGGAGAGAGAAGTCCTGATGCTGTGGACTTTTTGTCCATAGAAATTCACGGCGTGTACATGTTAAACACACAAAGGACACTTAAAGCTCAAATAAAGCATGAAATGGGCTCTTTCATACTTCTGTCATGAAAATAATCACAGGACATTTGTTCTGTTGATATGTGTGGCAAAATATTGCCTGTTAATGTTATTTGCTTTCGGTGTGGCAGTCTATTTGTTTGAGGAGCAGATGTAATACAAGGAAAAACTTTTACCTTCTAAAGAAAATTAAAATCCTGATTTTTAATTGTACCCATACAGTGAGGATAATGTGAAGCATTAAGGTACATTTGTGTATTTCATTGTGATATTACAGCCAATATAAGGGATATATATAGGGCCAATATCTAAAGCCAATATATCAGCTGTAAATATTGGCATGCATTTCAATATCAGCCGATATGATGTTCAGCTTTTTAGGCCAATATCTGCCGATCTAAATATTTTACAAATACTATTGTGCATCCTTAATTATAATTGATAATGGATTTGAAATCTGATACCAATGTAGTGCTAGTACGTACATGTATGATTCCTCTATGTAGTCATAAATTTGAGGTCACAGTACCCTCTAAAATATTTTCTTTGGATTTTGTTTCTTTGTTGCTGGGAAATTCTCTAAATATCAGTGCCAGCTGTGCTGATTTTCCTCTGCCCTCTCTGCCTAATAAGCAGTTTTCCATGGTGTTTTGCTGAAGTGACAGATATGACAGGCAACAGATGCATTGTGACATTGGATGCAACAAAGGATTAGCGTTATTAACAATTTTTTTCTCACAAAATTAGCCACTTAGAAACTGTTTAGGCACCAGCAGCACTGTAAATGTAATAAATTAGTCCCCATATTGGAAAAATCAAAGCACAAGATTATTAGGGATGGGAATTGAAAACCAATTCCAATTGAGAATTGTTAACAGCTCCATCAAAGTACTGATATCATGAGTCTTTTTGCTAATCAATTCCCTTATCAATTCCTTCCACTGACAGGGTTCAGAAGCGGTCAGAATTGTGGCTTAATTTTTTACAAAAGGGGCCTACTGTACAACCTTAAGTGAGTGGAAACACCAGCAACTTGCAGAAGGAGTTATCTATGCTGTGACATGTGTGTTTCTGCAGGAATCAATAAGAGAATCGTTAAAGAATTGGATCGATTAACAGGATCGTTAATAGCATTGGTATCGATAAAATCTTATCAATTTCCATCCCTAAAGATTATACCCAGCTTTGTTATCATTGTGCTGGTAATTTTGTGTTTTTGGGGTATTTTGGCCCCCATTGACATGTAGAGAAAGACATTATACAAACTCAGAAGAGGAAGGGGTGAGGGGAACACGTGGCAAATGGACCCCGGACAGGAACTAAACCTTGGCCGCCTGCTCAAGGCATAACCTCCATACATGATGTGTACATGGCCGCCACTCCCCCTACCAACCCAGAACCCCTAGAGTGATACAGGAAAAACAGATGAAATAGTATCAGACATTAAGATTTAATCATGAACTGAAATGTAAAATACAGCTCCCTTTCAGCAGTGTTAGCTAAATGAGAGGCTCCCTTCCAGCCTCCATCATCTCTGACTCTTTGCTGGTATTTTTTTTGATTTTCTTTCGTGCTGAGCTCTGACCTGACTTCACCACACCTTTCCCTCCTGGCCTGTCATTTGCATGTGTGGCCAAGCTGTGGAGTGGAGCGGCACATTGTGCCAGTTGAACAGTAGCCCTTTTGTTGCAGCCAGCCACTCTACCCAGGGGCTTGTGATGACTTCATGGAAAGAAAGCAATATCTTGACACAGATAACATCTCTTTCGCTTTTAGCTGTGAACTTCCTGCCTTGTGTTAGCGCGGTACAGATGCATGCAGCAGGGAGGGGATACCCTTGATCACTGTAGGGGCTTTCTCCGCTCTTTTGGTGTTGTTCTGCATGCTAAAAAATGTGGAAAACTGTATTTAATAGGCATGGGTTTGCTTCATTTTTAGGGCATATCAGAGCACAGAGATGCACAGCTGCTTAACAGCTCCTTTTCCTCTACACAGCAGACTTTGTAGCTTTCTGGAGACCCTTCAAAGCTGTTTTGTGGGTGGTATGCCTCTCAAACTCCCACTAGCATGCATGCACAATGTGTCACTCTGTGGCATAGTTAGCAGGATCTCATTATCAGCAGGATCATCAACCTAAATCAACATGTCCTCAAACAAGACCTCCACTGTGTGATTCCACTCTCTCATAGTCAATGGTGAGATTGACATAATCTGCTTTAATTTTACTGCTACAGGAGGAGGCACTGAAGGGTTTGAGTCAGGCATCACACTTGAGGAGGCTTCACAGTTGTGGTTAGGAAGGAAGGCCACAGTTCGTTCTTTAAAAACAAAAGATTAAGATGTTCCTGTTACAGATGTTCCCAGGTGACTATAATGAGGCACATCTTTAAATTCACGTGACTTTTCTAAAGCTCATAGAGCAAACAGAAAACAGCCAAAATAAAGCTCAACAGTTTGAAATGGTTTAATAGACTCTGCAGGTATTTAACAGTTTTGGTGCTAGCACTGCCAGCCTTTGGTCCTCTTTGAAGCATTGGAGCAAGTCCACATTTCTGTCCAAACACGTTAATATTTGAGTAATCATATGCCATTTTAATCAGACACATCATTATTAGAAATTTATTCATAAATTTGAGATCATAGTACCACTAGATCTGGATGATGTATATGAAAATTTTGACTGCGTTCAGCAAAGTCCACAAGATGCAGTTTTGTGAAGCTTAGGGCCTCTCTTTGTTCAATTTATAGGGATGCACCATATTAACAGTATGATACTGGTGTTTGCAGATAATAGCTTAATATGTAAATATGGGTATCTACTAGAGCTGAGCATTTCCAGCAACCTCATGATACAATACGACACTGAGGCCCCGTGTCAATACATATCGCAATATGCATAATTTGTGGACATTGACCATGCCTTCATCAGAATTCCAGACATTTTTTTCTTTCTTGCAAGAACAGAAAGAGAAAAGACAAGGTTTAAATGATCTTACAACTAGAGACACTTAAATTTCAGGTCCTTGAAGATTTTTGAAGAAATGTGAAATTTGGATCGTGCACTGCATCATGAAGTTTGGCTTCTACAGCCTTCTCTGGAACTGCACCATGAATAACATTACCTGAGGTGTGGTTAACCACTGCTGTCACAGCATTTAGTCTGTATTGATACCGTACAATCCATAGAGATAAGAGCATCGGCAAGGAGTGTGTGATGATACTTCGCTATATAGATTTTTTGAGCACTAGCCTAGAATCTACAGATTTGATATATCAGCCACGTAAAGAAAAATCAGAAAATTGTCCACATTGAAAAATCAACAGTATCATTTTTATAGAATTTAATATTTCTGAATTTACAGTCTGGCACAGCGTAAGGAACAGGTTAATTTTTGTTAAGTTAGGACTGAGTACTAAGACCAGAATGATCAGTCCTACTATCAGTATTGGCAATAATAAGTTTAGAAATGTTGGCATATCGGATATTTACAATCATCCCATATTTTATAAATCCATTTTTTTACCGGGCAGAGTTGACACTAGAATAATGATATGATTATTAATCTGTTATCTCACAGTGATAGTTGTGAAGTACAGACCGGCAGCAGTTAGTACACACCTCTGCTGGTAAGTTGTCTGGCCAAAAGAGTTTTTCCAAGCAAACCAACAATCCACAATATATCCCTATTTTCGATAAATACAGAATAACTTTGAAAAACAGCTTTTTGAAAGTGTCCTACACACAAGCAAAGTCAGTGTAGCCGGGGGCTGCAACAACTGTCTATTAAGATGGCCTGTTATGGAGTTCATGGCTCATTGCCTGCTTATGAGTTACAGTGTTTTGCACAAGTAAATAGCACCCTTGCATTAAAGCCTGTTTCTCTCCATCTTGACTCTACTGTGTTTGTGCCTTTAAGGCCCTGTTTACATGACAACATTGTCACCAGAAACGTAAAGGTTTCTCCTTTGCGTTTTCAAGAGTGCTCCACGTTCACATGGAGACGCGAGAACGTCTGAAAACACTGTAGCGTGCATGCAGGGCCAGTAGAAGGCGATGTAGGTTTGTAGTGAAACAGCAGGTCACGACACGCCTAAGCTTTCCAGTGTAGACAGTCTTTTCATAAAAAACAAAGGTGAGTGGACACACAAAGACGCGGGAGTTTCTTGTCTGGACAACAAATCTGTCTGGCTTTTTTTGCCTGGATAACAAACCGAGCACAGTAAGCAGCACAGATGTTGCTCGGTAGATGGCCAAAGCTGTTGTTGCTGTTGTTTCTGGGATGCACGTGCAACCTTTAGCTGAAAGAGTAGTGACGTCACCGTTTTCTGTGGAAATGCTGAATCCCGTTTACATGGAGACAGATACATCAACGTTTTAAAAACTTTTCACCCTGGACCCTGCTTTTAAAATTTTGCGGATTCAGGCACTCCAGGCACTGTTCTCGTGTAAACAGGAGGCAAAAACGCAACAAAAACTCTGTTTTCATCTGTTTTCATTGTTGTGTAAACAGGGCCTCAGCCAAAGTTCTGGGATGAGTTGCCTAATTGATCCCAATGCCATTAAATTGGGGCAAGATATCACTTTTTATATTCGACTTCTTTGTAAGGAGAGACAAAACAAGATGAAGTATTCTTTTTAATCTTGTTGGAGGGGGTAGGGATGGAGGTAAGATTTAGTTCTACATTTCACAACCTGACAATCAATAATAAATTAGGGCTTTGGTCAAAATGTTAGCAGAATGCTGTCAAAGGGTCACTACAGGGATAGAAATATTAATGGCTGGGATATAAACATGGCACGAAAAGTAATAAAATTTGTGTTTGGTAGAATAGTTCTTGCTTGCAACAATGCGTCTGGGCAATAAATCTTAAACATGCATTTGTGGGATGAGTGGTAGAGCTCAGTATGTGCATTGTGCCCATGAAAACTTTTCCATATCCTATTTGCCATTGCTAAACAGCCTATTTGTTATGGCTTTTTGTTTGTTTGTAAGTTCGGATCTCCTTCTTAGATTTAAGTCGAAGTCAAGGTAATTAAGAGCACATTTTAAAAAGACAGCAGTTTTATGTTAAATGCAGGAGGTTTTCTTAATTAATTCAAAGCTTGGGCTAAAGTTTGCTAAGTGTGTTCCCATGTGCGTAGCTAGTTTTTTAATTAGCTTTAAATGCACCATGTGAAGCCACTCTGAGTCTTCTGATGGAGAGTATATACATATGATTAAACAAGGTAATTATATAACCTTTTTTATACCACTGATGAAGGGCTACCTGGTAATGGTCAATTTCAGTTCTTGAATTTAGTGGCAGGATGGAAAAATGCCATCAGAACATCTCTACCTAGAACTTTCTGTTCAGTTTCTTGGCCCCACAGTTAAAAACATGAGAACGCTCTGGCTCAGTACCTCAACAGATAACTTCATGTTTTGGCCTGGTTACAGTTGATTTACCTTGTATTAGTATGCAGAGCAGCATCCTTTCGAACTCAATGCTAATCTATGTGATTAATTCTGCTGTGAGGAAAGAAGCTTGTCCTTTTAAAGAGGGGCTTTGACCTTGTTCTTTAGCTCCTCTTCTTTTAAAGGCTCATTCTTTAAAAAATATTACCTTCATTGCTGCACTGAACAAAAAGACAAGCTGTGTGTCAACACTTTCATGTGCTGTGAGAGTAGAACCCCACCGAGCTGTGTCACAGTTTCTGATCCGTCTCTGACGTGGGAGAATGAGTTTAAGCTGCTGCAACCACATCTGGACTCTCTTTTACTATGAAACAGAGACAGGGCTGCTGCTTAGAGGGGCTGCTGACATTTTATCATTCACACCTTTCTTTTATGGACCCTATTAATACACACTCATTAAAAAACAGTTACTTTACTGTGTACAAGCATCTAAACTTAAGCGACAGTTTATCACTTTCATTGTGAAATGCTTCGTCCTGATGAAGAGGGGAAGTAAGAGGCCTCTCTCTCTCTCTCTATGTGGGTGCATCAAGAATGTTTGTGCTGTCACAGTTTGATGCTTGTCTTTCTTTCTCTCTTGGGTGCTTTACTAGAGTTCAGATTCTTATTTCATACATTTAAGAAGGTGAGTAAGAAATAGGGATGTGTGCATTTAGATGGACAAAACAATTGAAGCTGAATTTCAAAGCTGCTGTTAGATTATTTTTTTAAATTAATTTAGGCTTGCTGTGCCACGTTAAATGCACTGTTTCTACTGTGACCCCCAATTTCCACATCGTCTGTCTGGGTAGTGTCCCATCGATGCCTTAGCTTTGCACTCGCCAACGATGCAGATCCTTGCCCGCTGGAAGCACTGTGCAGCGGGCGAGAGAACTACAGCTTCACCAGGTAATTGTGTGACCACAAGAAAGCAACTTTTAAACACCATTTTTTTGTGTGTGTTTTGAAATTCTGGAAACTCGGAGTGCTTGTCTTCCTGTTTGGGTCAATCTGCTTGGGGAAAACGTGATGCAGGGTTGAAACAGCTCCCACTGTGTGTTTCCAGTGAAGCAGCACAGATGTGCACTGCAGGCATATGCCGGAGATTGATCAAGGGGCACAGGCTGTGGAAACCAACTGATTGACCAGACTGGGGGCAATCTGCTGCAGGGTGCATGGTGCATATAGAACGCTATGAAGGTTGACTATTTAGGAATAAGTCGTAACACAGTTGCCTGCCAGTAGCCCATGTTGCCCCAGTTAATGGTTACTGTTAATGGTTAATGCTGATTCAGTGCTTTTTAAGAGTAAAATATGATGACAAATTTAATAATAAAATCGGCCCACCATCATAGTCGGTGATCTTAGTAGTGAGTTGAAATTGTGACTGATGTTTCTATTACCACCTATCTATAAATATAGATATACTATCATTAATAAGTACCAATTGACACAGATGATTTTGAACAATAATTAGTTAAAGACATAACATAGCAAATATATTGGGGATGTATGATAATGGTGGCATGAGTATTGGCAGATGAAAGCTAAAAAAAAACTTGATCATCATGTTGGGGAAAGCTGAAATTTAGATATTTACAGCTGATATACTGGTCATATATTTCATATATTAGGTGTAATATCAGCAGAGTGTACAGATGTGCCATAATGTTTCACCTTTTAATCGCTGAATGTTTATATTTAAAAAAAAAAAAAACGATACAGTATCAATAATCAGAGAGTCCAGGGTTGTCTATCTTGTCTCAGACCTATTTCATGCAGAAATAGACTGCCATGATAAAAGGAAAAAATAAGTTTTAACGAGGGAAAGGTTTGGTGCTCTTGTCAAAGAAATGCATATTAGTATTCCTGTGGGTATTGGCTGCCATGAGTTTGAAAAAAGAAATGGGCATTTGATATTTATCATGCATCCCTAGAATAAATGTTTAACCTTGAAATATTTTGTAGTGTTTCATGGACGTGTGTTATTCTGTTTGCTATGTCTTAATAAACATGGTAATGACAGAAAATTATGAACGAGGTTTAAATCTATGGCCATTATCATGGATATCTGGACATCGGTAATGTGTTATTTTTATAGCTAAATGCAGCTTATGGTGGCAAAATGTTAAACCCCTTTTATCGCAGATGTTATCTTTCACTGCATAGTCAAACAAGACCATTGTAAATAAACATGGCCGACAGCTCCTCTCTTTATCAGTTTGTTATTTACAATATACTGGTCATGCTGTATAGATGCACATATTTTTGCCACATAGCAACAAGTCGGTGCTCAATTTCCACTGTCCGTTCAACTTAATGCTTTGCCTTTACTCTCGTTGCCATGGCTACATTTGCTTCCCGCTTCAGCCAGGTTGCTCTCTGATTGGTTTGTTCCATACCATGTGAATATTCAATATTTCAGGTCTCACACCACAGGATAATCAAGTAAGATAATCTTCAGGACCGCCACATAATCAGGTTTTTGCTGACTTCAGTCTGAAGCAGGGATCGAAGCGGAAACCGGGACAGAATATCATGAAGTGTGTATCCCGCTTTAGTTCACCTTATTTGTACACTGATGCTGTGATCCTGTTAAACATCACAGATTACAGATCTATTTTCAGAGTTTGTCTTTACTTTAGCCTAGTATGATAAATGCACTTCATATTTGTGTTCCACCATATTTGAAATTCTTGACTTAGTAACATCCCCGGTTTGAGGGCATGCCATTACCTGCTGGGTTATCTACATGTTGGAGGTGTTTGACCTAGGCAGCAAATTGTCTTAACCGCTGAATTTTTAGCTGATGAAGATTCTAGAAGTCTGATTAGTCTTATTTTTGATTCAATTTTATCTGACATTTTATAGATTTGATGACACCTCATAATCTTACAAATGACTCTATCAAAATATAGTGTCTGTAGGCTTAATTAGATAATAAACGATGGTCAAATTAAGAGGGATTAATAATCAAACACATACATAAATCTGCCCTGAGTCTGACAGCCTGTAAAGTCAGTGCCTCTGTAGACACTCCCTAATGCTGAGTACAGTTGCGCAACTTATTCAGGTTAAACGAGGTGGCATTGCTTGTATTTGCACCATCATAATACAGTGGTTAATTTTAGGTGCAATTTTGACTTCAGGAAGATTATAAAGCTTTACAGATTATGGTTGTCAACATACCAGAATTTAAACTTTAATGTTATATTTGTAATAATCAGTGAAACCAGTACTGTGGATGTGCATTCAAGGAAATTAAGGCTTCTCAAGTCCCTGGAAAAAACTGAAAGAAAATTTAAGAATCCATGAGATGGATCAGGATTTACATCTGAGGTCTTCATTTGATAAAGAAATATCTTCAAGGTCTGATAAAACTGATGCTGTAGCAGGCAGCATCTATGCTGATCTCTTAATGAACAGCCAGTGTTTACAGGCTTGCAACTTCTCACTGCTGTCATGCCCTTTGCTCCTGCTTCTCTCTTCTTAACAAACACTGGCTGCATCACAGTCATAGTAAGAAAACATAAGTGGGCTGTGCCTAATTTTAGACGAAAAAGGCAAACCCCATCACTTTAACCCTCCATTCGGTTAGAAGCAAACAGACATGGGAGCCTGGCAGAGATATTGAGACTGGGCATTTAAAACTGCCCATACAGGTAACACTAAACAGTCATCCATCTGCCTCCTTACAAACATGACATTAGCATAACTGAAACACATAGTATTTCTGCACTCTCTATTCTCCCTTAGCCACAATCTATTACCAAACCTTTCTAAAAAGATCATTTGTGAGCAACTGATGACATGACCCTTCAAATTAGGGATGTTATAATTAGTCCAATAACTGATGCATCGTAATGTTAATGTAAATGACTGGCACTGATGCGGAGACTGCTGGTATGCACAGTATTTTCAATATGATGTTCGTATGTGAAGATAATTGGTTTTAAAGCTAAAAATTGCAATTTTCAGTTTAAAAATTCTGCCGATAAATTTGCAGGCAATTTGCATTTAAGAAATCACAGCAGAAGTAGGCGAACAAAAGTAAACCTCTTTTTAGGGGCAGAGGAAGATAACGTAACACAATGTGGTTGAAACGAGTCATGGCAAGCACACAGGACTGTTGAGAATTGCAGAACAGTTTATCTGAAGACTGTAGGCATAGGTAGGCTAGCTGTACCCATTGTTTGAGCTAGGCTAACTAGTGGTGGGCGAGCTTTGGCCGTCTCTTCCTTGTTACTACATGCGCAGTCATGGACTCGGGGGTGAGGCAAGACGTGAAAGCAAAAAAATGTTGACGTATCCTTGTAAGATTTAAATGTAATTTGACTTTGAAAAGCACTGTCAAATTCTGGAGCTAGTAGCTGAATAAAAGACGTCTGGTAATTGTGCAAAACAGTACCTGCCTAATTGCCTAGTTTGTCTGGATAATTGATGACAAGTTAACTATAAAGTCTTTAGTTTAGCATTCTTACTTTTGTGTCTGAAACATTACCTAAGAGTTTTAAAGGATTTGTTTTGTCAAACAGGCTTTGTAGTTAATTTAATTTTTATTTTGGAATTTGTTCACGATAGTCTATTGAAATATCAAGATGTTTGAATCATTTGGAATAAAACTAGTTTTGATGTTTTGTGTTATTTGACAGTTACATTAGGGTACTTTTAAACACATGATTAAAACCAGTTCAGTGAGCACAGGCTGAACTCTTGCTGATCCCATTGACCTTAAATCCTGTTAATTATTTTATTGGTTTGTTTTTTTTCCTTAGGTGGAAATTAAATTAATCCTTTTAAAGATTTTCCCCGTCCACAAAGGGTGTGTGAGGTTGCTGCTGAAACATCCTTAGCTAAAACCCTTCCTGTTTGATCATTACTGAACCATCTTCGCTGTAGTATCTGTCACAAACAATAATTACTACTTCCTGTAGTGAAACCTCACACTGTGTTGTTTCTCTTCCTGTTCTTCAACTTGAAGTCGGCCCGTATTGTTTGAAATCGTTTCCTGCTCCTCCTCTCTCATACCAACACTCTTCTCATCACTTCTCGATCAGTTTATTTTCTTCTTAACTTGTTCTGAAAACAGTCCAGTTAAGGAGTTGGACCATGTTTGAGACGTGTGTGGGCTGAGACAGGAGAGTTAAGTCGTTGAAAAGTAATTTTCAGTCCTCTGGGTGTTGAGTCACTTCCCTGTTTTCAGTGGGCTCTGTGTGTGCCTGCCCAGCTGCCTTCAAAGATGCTGTGATCCTGTTCGAGCTTGTCACTTGTCTTATTTTTCCCTCCCACCTCTGCAGCTGTCACTCAGCGCCCGATGGTGAGACGATTTTGAGTCACTGAGCTCTAACTCGTCGATAAAAGACACAGGCTGGGGCACTGAGGATATGTGTACTCAAACATGTTTGTATTTGGAGCAGGGAGTTGTGTACACAGGGCACATGCTTAACAGAGAGGGTGTCTCTGCCTGCAGGGCACTGTAAACCACTGAGACGGTCATGTTAAGAAGAAAAAGAAACAAGCTGTGGGTTTAGGGTAATGACCTGTATGTAAAGTAACTTATATAGATCATTACTGTCTGACAAATAGGTAAACACTGGAAGTCCTGTGCTAAAATGTGAGTAATGAACCTGCTCATAAACAAGTGTAAGTTTTAGGAATGTACTGTACCTGTACTAAGAATAAGCCATTGGACATTTGCTTACATGCCATATGCAAGTATTTGAATTTTATTTTTAGGCTGTACAATTCTAGAAAAAATGCTTTTATTGTCAATAACAAACCTCTCCTAAACTACAAGTGACCTACTCCTTTCATTGTGATAATGTATGTGTATTCTGGCAATGAATGTGAACTCTACTTCTTTGACCCCCTGCTGATTTTTGCCTCAAATGTCCCACATCCTGGTGTGTTTTAACATTTACATCATGTCTTGGTTCTCCATTAAGCAAGGATTTGATTTAAGTTTAACAAAAAAAAAAAAGAAAATGGTCACTGTAAAGGGTCATCTGCAGATCTTTTTCCCTCCTCTTTGGAGACACTCAGATCTGAGGGGGTGGGGAGGCTACAAGAGGCTATGAAAATGAGCTCTGTGCTGATTTGCTGCCCAAATGAAGGAGGGAGGAGGGGTCAAAGGTCGTGGAGCGGACTTTCCAAACAGTCATGGCATCTGCCTGCAACAAGCAGACATGTAGTTGGAGACTGTATAGCTATGACATAATAAACCCCAGGAAGTAAAAACTGAGCGTTTTTTAAGTGGCATTTTCTTTGAAGAGGCATAGAGTATTTCTCCATGAGCTGATAGTTTTGTAAAGAGTGTCAGGTTCTTCTGCTTCCAACATTAAAAGCAAAAAAAATCCCAAAAAAACTGATTTTGCTGGGCATGGGACCTTTAGAGGCAAATAAAGACAATAGATTTCAGGAACTCATCAGATCAGATTTTCTCCTTGTTGCCTACATACAACTCAAAAAGTCTGATAACACCATCTGTTTTGACAAAAGACTTAAAAATAGAATAAACCACAAATTGATAAAATAATTAAATGAATATGACCTTCATTTACCCAATTATTTACGTTATTTTGTGTATTTTTCATTAAAATGAAGGTTTCCGACTAGTTCAGGTGTCGCATTAAAAATAAATTGGAGACACAATAGTTCAACACATGCTACGTCTGTATGTTTAGAGAAAGTCTCATTTTGACATTTTCTGTAAATCACAGAGAAAACAAAGTTAAAGTCCTTACTAGGGCTGAAAGATTTCTCGTTTTCGGATCGAAATCGCAATTACAGACAACGCAATCATGTGATCGCCAAAGCTACAGTTTTTTCAGTGCTTCTGACTGACCCAGGATCTGTTGTGTAACTGTTTTACAAATTTGCAGGCAATTTGCATTCACGGAAGTGCTGGTAAGCAGGTCGACGATGCAAAGCCTCTGCTGAGGAGTAGAAGTTGGAGTATCCCTAAATAATGCAAACAAATTATTTATCATCAATATTAGATGATGAATAATGTGTTATGTGCTTTTGATCATTGATTTCCTTACTGTTAACTATACTGTAAACGTAATGAACATTCCACTCAAGCTTGATTTGAAGAAAATTGCAAATGGAATTGAAATCACAATATCTGCCAGAAAAATCGTAATTACATCTTTTCCTACAATCATTCAGCCCTAGTCCTTACAGGGCTTCATCCCTGTATAAATTGTTGCTGCATTTTAGGGCTGCAACTATGAATTCTTTTTGAAATCAAGTACTTTATTGATTGTTTTGGGGATACGTCGAGTAATCGGATAAGAGATACATTGCGAACACTGCATTTTTTTTTTTTTTTTTTTTACATGGAATCACTTTGGCTTTATTGAAAAGCACAAGTAAGATACAAACAGAAAATAAGCCAGGTATCTTAAATGAGCAATTAATTAATTATTTCGTTTTTGAACATTTTGAGCATAAATGGGATCCCAAAATCAAAATATATATTTTTCTGTTGGTAGAAAGTAGTTCCTACATGAAACTGCTCACAACAAAGTCTGCAGATTATTTTGAGCAACCAGGTCCTGATTTTTAGAATCAGACACTAGTTTAATTTTTCAAATATATTTTTGGTGCTTTGAGCGTCACAGGACTTTTGCCGTTTAGCCCAGTTATACTAGAGAGAAGGCAGACGTCTCTACAGCTGGTATGTCAAAAATGTATAACTCATACATACAGTAAAAACCTAAATGGATAAACAGGCCCTTTAGTTAAAATAATAACTGTCTCTGCAGTAATGCAAATGATATTGATATTTACCCATGTGCAATGGAGTCAATATTTTTGAACTTTTAAATTTGTTTTGTTTATATTATTCTTACAGTTTTATTTTTTCTCTTGGTCAGATCTTGCTTTTTTTTTAGTACTTTTTTAGTTTGGTTATTTTTATATTATTAGTTTTTATTCATGGTTATCTCTTTTTGCTATATTTTTTCCTTTACTGCTGTAACGATGCTTCTTTCCATATTGAGGATCTAATCTATCATATTGTATTATGTGGCCCAAATAATATCATACTTTGATACTAAGATAATTTAACTGGCTAATGCACGTTTATTTATAAAGGATGCTCTACACCTGATTTCTTTACTTTCTCTCAGTATTTTCTGTTCTATTTCTGTTTTATTCACTGCAATCAAATTAAAAGGAAAATTATTGTATGTGAAAAATATGTGAACAAAATACACATAATACCTATTCAAGTAGCCCCCACATTGATTTACGTTCTGAACCAGCCTTTACACAGAGCCAGAATCAAAGTACGTTATTTACTAGACCTAATCTCAATTATTGATTTCATTGATTTCTGTTCACTGCTTCTGCTGATGTATCATGAGCATAATCTTGTTGTGTTCAGTCTGCAGACTTGATGCACAGACCGGATGTTTACTGTTGACGTGCTGCAGCATTGACGACGTGCTGTTATACTAAACTAACTCAGTTTAACAACAGACACACTGCACTATGTTTTCTTTTCGTTTCAACTTGTAGTGATCCCACACTGGGGGTGCTTTCTGCTGTTTCTTCTGAGGACTCTCTTCTTTCTGCTCCTCTCTTCCTGCATGATTTTACAATCTGCGCCTCACATCTACATTACAGTGGCGGATCAGCAGCAGAAGCAGCACGTGCATTGCGCAACAGAAATGACCATCGGTGTCAAACACAGTGCGCTGTATAGTGGTCCAAATTTAAACGAGTCCTCGAGGGAAATAATTTGCCCCGAGGATTTTTTGTAATTGGATAAATCGAAACCCTCGAGGAATCGTTTCAGCTATACTGCATTTTAAACTCAACTTTATGACTCCATTGTTGATTTAGTAGTTTTAAATGGTAGTCAGAGTAGAATCTAGATTTTTCATTATGAACATGAGTAAAAATACATAGGCGTTTGCAGCAAATGGAGAAGAATTAAAATTGTGGTGTTGGCAAAATTTCAGCAAGTGCAGAGTTAATTTTACTCTGGATGGATTCAAATCCCTGAACATTTATTCTCAGTTGGAAAAGAATTAATGTCAAAAACAAGTGTAAAAATTAGGGAAGCCCAATATTGGATTTTTGTCGATATATTTACCTCATGACAGAAAATCTTTCCTATTTTGGGAGCTTATGCTCTCAATTTAAAATTATTATGCAAAAAACTTGACAGTTTTGATCCAAATATATATATCATACATAACATTATAGGGGCTGAAGAATCTGCAGAAATGTTCACATCTGCCAATACTTAGCTTTTGAAGCAATAAAATGTAGGTTTTATAAGTTGTACCTACTGTACTGTGTTTTTTTTAATTGAACCCTGTAGTCCTCCATGTTCAACAGTGTGAATGTCCTCCATCCCTGCAGGGCTCAGATCAGTGAAGTTGCTCTGCAGCAGCCCTCTGATTGGATAAAAGTGTTGCTCTGGTTTCTAAACCTAGAATGAACCCTATAAATAGAGAGGTGGTAACACGGATATTTCAGGCCGCCGTTTGGGGCTTTGCTGACTGTTTTTCACAGCTTCAGACTCTGTGATTGGCTGCTGGGTGGCAGGGTGCTATCCTCCTTTGCTGGCCTGCTGGGATGTTCAAAAACTGCTTCTTTGCTCAGCTGCGACCTTAAAGAGGAAGCTGCAAGTCCTGATGAGATACCGGCTCTGTGCTAATCACCTGATGCATGTCCTACACAGTTGACAGGCCCTCTTCCTTTTTCCTCTTTAACCCTTTAGACAAGTTTTTCACCCTAAGTCTCCATCACTGTGCTGAATGAGGCCTGTTCGAAGTGTTTTAATGTGCAGCAGGTGGTCTGAGGTGAGATAAGCTGTTTAAAGTTTATGCAGAAACAAAGGTTTCTCAGCAGTTTCATGCTGCCTTGTGGTAATCAAATTGTATTATCAGACTGACTTGAATGTTTTGTTCTCAAAAAAATAGCTAAAAGCAAACTCTCCGGTTGACTTGCACAATACAATCTCTTTTGCAAATTTGATAATCAAGCAAAATAAGGAGGTCATAAAGGCTTAATGTTTTGCACAATAACTGTGTTCTAACATGTTTGTCCTTTATCTTAGAAAAAGGTCATATTACAAATACACTGTTGAAAATCATATTTCTGAGTAAAACACAGTCAGTTTTAGATTGTTCGATCCGTGTTGATCCTGTTTAGCCCTCATCTTAGACAGTACTTTAAAAATACCCCCCTTATGTGATGGAGGTTGACTCCCTCATGCTCGAGGAACTGTTTGAACATTGAAGCCCTGCTGTGAGGAGAAACTGTATCCACCCTCCCTTTTGTCCTCCTTGACTAAGCACATCTCATTTTGGTGAGCCCAAGCTCACACTTTTTTTGTAACTGATCATGGAAATGATGAAATACAAAAGCTCAAATGCACAATGTTTTTGTCTGAGGGTTAAATTGAGTGATCCTGCTTTGTAAATTCATCTGGTGAGACCCTGAATAGCATCATGAGGAGTCTCTTTTTCCCTGACTGCACATGATGACATCACAAATGACCCAGCCAATCAGCAGCCTCTGCTGCCATTCAGCTGAATCTTTCGTCATTTTCTTTCTTAATTGGCTCAGAAGATAAAATCTCCTCTCTGAAAGTAATTCTCCTTTTCTGACAGGCCGGCCTCATAAGAAGTTATCTGAGAGCAGCTCCGACAGCTCCTGGTGTTTCCTCAATGTGCGGCCGGCGTGGAGAGAATTTACGCTTGATCGGCTTATCAAACACTGAAGCTATAACATTGTATAAAGCAGGACGTCCCATCACTCTGGTTCTTTCTTGTCTCCCGCTGAAATGAGACTTTTATTGCCTTTCTTTGTCCACAGTGGGCTGTGGAGTCGAAGTCATTTCACCCTGAGAGTCTGTGCGTGTCAGCAGGTTTAATCTTCTGGCCGGGGTTAGTTTGGAAAATGTTCCTGCTGCTCAGAGTTCATCTTGTTGAAGTGAATGGTGGAAATCTGTTGTCACGTTGTAGGATGATGTCTCAGGGCTGGTTTCTAATATATATACTGTCTATGTATCACCAGGCTAGCTGTCTTTTCTCAAATATAAAACGCACTCAGTTATAACACACACCCAATTTTTAATGCTTTTTTCCAGGAAAAACGCTGTGCTCAAATATAACACTCACCCAAATTTTGCCCAAACCTTTCTCTCTCAGACAAATGCCCAAAAGCTTTGATGTTGGTCTGTCCTTTATTATCTCTACTTTCTTTTTCCTCCAACCACAAATGTTAGCTTCACTCACGCCAAATTTCCTACCAGCTTCTCTACTGCCCACTGCCTCAGCCACTTCAGTCACCTTTCTTTTAAATGGTGCTGGGTAACTTACTCTTTTTGCCGACATTTTTGATGGTATTTTACTGTTGTACAATTATTCTCTCCAAGACGACACCTGCTGACGATCTTACGGTACTTGAAGCAATGACTTCACATCGTATCATATTTCACACATCCCAGCATGCTCAGTCGTAGTGTGCCGACCAATCAGAGAGCAGCTATCAACATGGCGATGTCTTCGACCAATCAGAGCGCAGCTATTTTGGGCCCCTCGATCACAAGATGGCAGCACCCAGTGTGTTTACACGTGAGCTGTACCTGTAACACGGAGAATTACACGATCATTTATCAAAGATAAACTAATTAAGACCTAACATATTGGATTAGAACAGTTTAACAGTCAGTTCTATAAGAATTACAAAAGTTTGGCGGTAATGTTTCGCAGAGAGAGAGAATATTTCGGCTTTTTCTATCAGATGTGTGTAACCACGATGTTGGCGAGACATATTTTGCTTTTTCTCATGTACAATACGCACCCGAAAGTTAGACCTTAAGAGCAAAAAAATGTGCGTTATATATGAGAAATTGCGGTACTACAGGGGCCAGATTATCTTGGTAGCTCTTCCTTTTGTCTGTTCAGAGGCCGGATACTCTTAAGATAGCTGCTCACACTTATCCACTTCACATGTTTCCACAATGAATGGAAGTCCTCCACTGACATCCCCGTAAATGAAGGAAATATCGACAGGTCTGACTGCAGATGTCTCCTCTGCTGCTACCTGCCCTGCCCTCTGAGCAGCAGAGATAACAAAGTTAGAGAGTGGAACATTCATAATTCAAATCTGATCTGGTTAATGCATTCAGACCTTTTCCACTGGGAGAGTACATTAGAGGAGAAAAGAGTATCTGAGCTATAGTAGACTGTTGGTGGAGGTTACATCATCTGGATATTTATAGGCCTGTTTTTACATTCTTGTGGTTTGCTGATGGAGTGGGATCCTGAGGCTGTTCTCTTCATAAGTTTTTAGCCTCTATACGTCAGATTCATTTTCTTTTAAAGAGGGATACTCAGAAAGAGGCACTATTGATAATGTCTGCAAGCAATGATAAACACAAAGCCCCTGTGGCTGGTGTTAGTCAGCATACTAATGTTAACAGAGAGCACAAACAGTTCATCCCAAATAAACAGTCATGGTTGACAAAGATTCAAAGACTTTGTCTCGTCTGCTAGTGTTTAATGCCTCTGTGCTGGTGACAGCCCAGGCCAGAGGCATAGATTATGTTTTCGGGTCGTCCATCAGTTCTTTTGTATGTCAAAGATGTCTTTGGGGGGTTTTCTTCAGAATTGCTTTTATTGGTAATCTGATTTTGGAGATTATTGAAGAAAGGTCAAAGTCAAAAAGCTTTATGATCATCAGTTACTTTGAGAACATAATTGTGAACATGACCCCTCAATAACACTTGGAAGGATTTTCTTCAGGTTTGTCATAAACCTCCACACTTTCTCTAGGATAGTGTCATTTTAAGGACAATATATCACTTTTGACCAGAGGTCCTTTTTTATGCATTAAAATCCAGTTTATAATCAGTGTTATTTATATAAAACATTGTAGGGCTGTCAAAACTAATGAGCCATTTCCCAAGTGCTCTGCGCTAGACAACAGTGGGTGTAATGGGCCTGAGGATTTGTCATAGTGGGCCAGTTGCTTTGCACATAACTGACACACAGAGGATCCCAAAGTGCTTCCACATGCTCAGAGTGGCCTCACCAATCCTCCATTTCTTCATTTGCTCAATTCACAGTGCCTTTATGCAAAAGCGCCACAACGATTCTTCTGTATTTATAGCTTGATACATTTACACTAATTCCACGATCAATTCACGCTGCAATACAGCTTGGATAGTGCATGCCCCCGCATACACCCCAAGGCAGAGACGCTTACTCGCAACACTCCTGTCTCCCGCTGAGCCTCCTTCTCTCCAATATCACATCTCTGTTACTACCTCTGGAGACAAAACAAGAAGTGGGTCAGCTCGTCCCCCTTTCCATCTCCAGGACATTCACAGAGGAGTAAATATTGTACCTTGAAACAGCAGTATGAATTGGACTTTTGTCCTTTTGTTTCCTGCAGACTAGATGCAGCTGTTTTTGAGGAACAGTTTAGGATGTTCACACAGAGCTCTCTCCAAAGGATGAAGAAATTAGATTTTGAAGGTCATAGAGTCTTATTATCACTTTTTGTTTTTTCCTAAATTTAGAAGAATCGAAGAAACATTTTCTCCACTCAACTGGCACAACTAAACTAAGAGGTTGCTTTTAGCCAGCTTAAACCTTATGTGCCTGTTTGAAAGCAGGGCTGTTAAACCATTTTTCTTTGACCAAGTTAAAAAAGGTGTTTTTAGTGTATTGGGACTGTCACAGTATTTATTGTGTAGGCTCATATTGCAATGAGGATAAAATTGTGGTCAATTGTGCAGTTTAAGCAAAAGGTTGTTGTTTGGACTACGGCTGAATGACATTTCTTTTTCACATCACAATAACAATATGTGCATGAGCAATAGTCACATCAATAATAGATTTGAAATGTAAAAAAGTGTCCAAAAATAAAATTTCCAACAAATACCAAGTATTTATAATCCATTTTAGCTCTTAATATTTAATGGTTTTCAACTTGTCCGCATCATTCTGAAAATGAAATACAGCACGTTGAAGGTCAGGATTTTTTCTTCTAGTTTCATAAAACTTTAAAAAATATGACTTTGTTTGGCTACAAAATTAAAGGTTAGAATGTCTGGTGATAAAACATTGATATAATGTTATCAAGAAAAGGTCACCAAATCAAATATTTGTGGCATTAGCTCTTTAACTCACCCAGTGGCTTTATGTATGAAGAGTGGGATTAAAAAACAAAATAAATGAGGACCAAAATAAGAAAAATGTAACTTTAAAAGAAATTTAATTAATGCACACAAAAATGTAACAAATGTATCTAATATTTTCTTTTTATGTTTGTTTTTTTCCTTTTTAGGAAAATATACACAGCACAATACAAAAATTCCAAGAAATGTTGCAGTATTAATCAGCCCTACTTTTGGCACCTCTAGTCATTTGGGGCCTTTCTGTCTGGAGTTTGCATGGTCTGCTTTTGTGTGTTTGGGTTTGTTTCAAGTGCTCTGGTTTCCTTCCACAGACCAAAAACATGCTAATATGGTTAGCTGGTGACTGTAAATTGCCCTAAGGTGGTGGTAGCCTGTATGGTAGTTTGTCTCTATGTGTTGGCCCTGTGATTGGCCAGTGACCAGTCCAGGGTGTAAGCTGCTTCTCAACCAGTGATAGCTGGGACAGGCTCCAGCCCCCTCAAACCCTGAATGCTGTACACCGTAAATAATGGATTGCTGGCAAAACGGTTAACAAAGGCTGTTTTTTAACACTTTATATACCTCCTATGATGATGAAGGGCTGCAGCTATTGATTCATTTTGTAATCCAGTATTCTATTGATTATTCTGGCGATTAAGCAAGTAATCGGATAAGAGATACATTACACAAGCTGCAATTTCTTACATTGAATCACTTTTGCTTCATTGAAAAGAATCAGTAACATACAAAACACAAAAGCAAAGCGCAAAATGAGCAATTAATTATTCCCTTTTTTGAACATTTTTATTGCATAAATGGGATCCCAAATTCAAAATACATATTTTTCTATTGGAAAAAAAGCAGTTCCTACATGAAACTGTTCGAAACAAGGTCTGCAGATTATTTTGAGCAGCCAGGTCATGATTTTAAGAATGAGAATTAGTAATCAAATAACTTGAATTACTGGAGGAATTGTTTCAGCCCTAAACAGCTTTAAAAACAACTTTATAGAAACAGGCATATCTTAGTGCTGGTGGTTTTGTTTGATTTTGATTCATGAAGAGACAACAGTTGGAATTTCTGTAAGTTTCATAACTGTTTATAAAGTCCTACTTGAGCTTGAAATTTCTGCTGATGTCTCTGATGTAGCCATAAAACTCAGTTGATTTCGATATAAAACTTAAACCGTCTGAGCCTAATCTTGAAGCTGAACACCTCTTACTCTCTGCACCTGCTCAGCCCCTGCGTCTTGGCTCACACTGAGCCGGACTCTGCCGATAGTTTCTTTGGAGGTGTTTCTGCTCACCTGCTTGTTGCCCTCACACTAGCTGTGAATTAGTTTTCTGTTGAGGCTAGAAATGAGCTTGTTCTCTCTATAAAGTTTGTGTGTGGGTTTGTTTGAAGCCTGTATCAAGGCCCTGCTGATTGCATAACTGTTATTCTTGGTAAATTTTGACAGAGTCTGGCACATTCCCTCGTTTTTCAAAGAGGCTGCTTGAGCCAAGTCGCCATGGTAACTGTTGAAAACTTTCTCATGTTTGAAGTTTACCAGAAAGGGGCCTGAACTCGAGCTTGTTAATACACCGAACCGCTCTGTGATGTGGCGTTTACCAGGGGGTCCAGGTAATCAGAGCGGTAATTTGTTAATTGGATCCGTCAGACAGGAAGGGGAGAGGAAGAGGAGCATCAGTCAGACGGGAAGAGGAGAGGAAGAGGAGCATGTCATAAAGTCTTTCACAAATATCTGGGTACATGCTGCAAAGTGTCTAATTCCACACTGATGGTCCTAAACATTATTTTTCCAGATTTTCTTGTCTTTTAAGGTGTGTTTAAAGTGATATTACCCTACCTGATCTAGAGTAGAAGTTGCTTGGGGCTGTACTGATTCGATGCACTGTGTGTTGTCTTGTTGAATGGAACAATAGCCAATAAGGAAGCAAGCTGACAAGAGCAGGAAGTACAACAAACAGCCACGGTGAATGTAATAAATGATAAGCTTACAGTTAGAATAACTTGTTGATTTGTGGCAAGAACACATTTATGCTGCGTGCCAATCAAAATGTGCTATGTTTAAACTGACAAGGAGAAAAGTGAACCAAAGCTTCTGTTACATCAGAAGGACCAGATGTTTTTTCAAAATAAAACAAAGTGGTATCATCTGAAAAATGTGAGTATAATGTGACAAAAGGGGTGAAATTATTTCACAGAGAAATATTGATTTTGTTGTTTTCACTTGTTTATTTGGATTGTCTGGCATCTGAAGCATATTCAGCTGATGGAAAGTAGCATTTGTTCTGGCAGGACACGGTGTCAAGAGTTTTGTTATACCAGCATTCAATTTTTAAACAGCTCATCCAAAGTTAGCCCGACACTGCTGATAACCAGCTGATTGCCTCTAAGCTGCCATTGGCTAAATGCACTGAGACCGCCTTATTAAAGCTGCTCTAGCCTGCCTACTCTTTGCTGCTCCCTCTGCAAGCTGCTTTACAACCCTCCTACACCCACAGCTCCTCCTTTATACCAGCATACTGGTTAAATCTGACATTGATGCTTGTTCTGGCTGTGTTGGCTGCTACCCTGCCTCATGATTTCCTTGTAGGCGAATTGAAGGCAGTGATGCGTATTGTTCCTGCTAAAGCCTGGCTCACACGACAGGATTTTAAAAATCTTATAAGATTCTGAAATCGGATTGTATCACACACATAAAGAGAATCTTGACAGAATTCTTCTCTTAAATCTTAAGCACACACACACTACAAGATTTGAAAATCGTGACCAGCGCACACTACAGAATTTCATCAAGATTATCGGACCAGAGAGACGCTCAACGTGATCCTACGACATCTCACCAAGGAGATGACGTAGGATGACGTTGAGACAAAATATGGAGACTAGTGTGGGAGTTAAACAAACAAATCATTTTCCTTCTCGCTTATTACTGTTAACAAGTAAATGCGCTTGTATAACTGATGTATACAAGCAATATCACATGAGAGCGAGAGCTGTTGTCCTGGATATCAGCGCTGAGTTGATTACCTGCGGCACTCTGCCATATTATTATCTCACCTGGAATATTTAATGCGGATGCAATTTCTCTCCAACGCTTGTCCTTTTCATATTGGTTGTGATCATCTCTGCATGAAACGTTGTACAAACATTCGTGGTCTTGCCACAGGTCGACAAGACTGTCCTCCATCTCCGCTGTCCATCTCACCCATACGCTCTTTGTGTTCGCCATTCTTGCCTCTGATAACTCCTGTCTCGCGGTCATTTCCGGTCATCGTAGGCGGCTCTTTCTGATTGGCTGCTGTCATCCTCAGCGAATACGAGTTGCGTAATCATCCAGATAAATATCAAACATGTTTGAAAATTAACAGGGCGGCTCCGACGAGTCTATGAGACGATCGTGAGGCTTAAGATTGATCTGTCACCCGCTCATCAATCACATTCATTACGGGCCAATCAGATAAGGCTGTAGGTGGGTGCTGCTACTGCAGTGTAAAGTTCAAAACACAGGACACTTCCACTTTGTAGAACAAACTCATCAAAACATATCAGGAGTAAGCTGATCATTTTCCAGCATATTTGCAAAAATAATGTGCACTTCAGTCTGCAGCTAGCAGTGAACTGAATGCTTCAGGTATTGTAAACTTAAAGCAGTTCTACATGAATACCCAACCATGTTTACATGGACACAAGTAAAAGGGATAAATGCTTGATCAGAATAAAACATGCCATGCAAACATGTTGATCTGACGATTTTGATCTGAAAGAGCTCATTCGGAAAGAAATTTCCTTCCAAATGAGGGGGATTGTCTATGTTGATCTTTATTCCCAATGACCTTCATGTAAACACTCATGGTAAATGGTAAATGGACTTGAGCTTATATGGCACTTTTCTAGTCTTTGACAACTCAAAGCTGCTTTAAACTGCAGGTCACACCTACCCATTCACACCCATTCACTTTCACATTCACTCAGTGATGGTTCTGAGTTTCTATATTAGTTGTCCATCAGTATCAGCTAACACATTCACGCCCTTTCATTTACATACCACTGACGCAGCAGTGGGAGCAACTTGGGGTTAAGTGACTTGCCCAAGGTCACATTGAACCTGCAACCTCCCGATTACTGACCAAGTGCACTATCCAACTGTGCCACTGACGCCCCCACTCATATCAAATGAGTCTTCCTGGTTCACTCTCTGTCCTCTCTACTCAACTGGGCATGTCTAGAGCTGCTCACACATGCAGAGTTGAGGAGAGGGGCATGCCCAAATCTTTGGTCCCACCAGTCCCACCAGTCCTACCAGTCCCACTCTACAGTTGTTCCCAGTCTGGTCCTGCTACAGACTGCAGCAGATACCGAGCCTTTTCTTTGCCTTTTGTGTTTTTAACCGCAGCATTTTAGTTTCTTTAAAGAGAGCAGAAGAAAAGTTCTTGCACAACATGATGTGTGTTCATTTCAGAACAGAAAGTAAAGATGTCCTGAGCAGTCCAACAGCATCAGGGAAATAATTGTCTGAGGAATAATGAGTGATGGACAGAACTGTTTGTTAATAACAGAGGAGGAGTCGTACTGTTGACTGTAGTGTTTTCAGTATTAATCACACTGTGAAACCACATTTCTAATTAATTTCTAATTAATTTGGCCCTCATAACAGAAAAAATCTCTGTCGACATATTCTCGGAAAGAGAGTGACGTACATGTCTTTTTCATTAAGTTGGCAGCTGCCACTTTACTGTTTATACAATAAATAAATACTGATCAGAAATAATTTTTCATAAGTTAAGGCACCTTTTTGTTATTTTAAAGCCCCACTATGTAAGGTTCTGGCTTTCAGCTCTCTAGTGGCCTCTATGGACGTTGAGTGTAGCTGCACTGTTGTAAAACAGAGCACCTCACACCAACGTGCATTTTTTGACATACAGAGGGAGGAGAAGTGAGCAGACAGGACGTCCCGAGAGACAAATAAACCATGTGGACTGATAAGGTGTCAGCTGTCAGTTGTTAGCAACTTGTACTTACAAGTCCAACAATAACAGGGCCAAATCAGCATCAGTCGGACATCCCTCCTCGTCTTTCGACTCCTGCCGGCAAGGGAACACCGTGCCAATGTTTATCCTTGTCCAGGCATTTTGCTTATTACTTTACTGCTTTCTTTTTTTCATCTCCTCCGATGAAACTTTTCTTTTCTTCGGGTTTTTTGCTGCTTCCGCCATGTTAACAACTCTATGTTTAGCTTTCGCCTCGACTTCCGTCTTTTAAACTAATCGGGAAGGAGGGGGAAGTGACGTATGCCATAAAGCAGTCAAAGCTGTAAAAATTTGTAGTTTTTTAGTGTGGAAGTGTTCCTACCATCCACCTTGAAGTAATATAGTGTCAGTGAAGGTGATACAGACCCCCTTAGACCATGACAGAGGTGTCATTCAACCTGTTTTAAGGTGATGGGCCATCACAATGACTCTAGAAATATTATATTAAGGTGGAAAAACTACATAGTGTTGGTTTAAGAGTAAAGAGCGGCTGCACCTTCTCCTGTCTCTGAGTTAAGACCATCTGAGCATGCCCAGATGCTCTCAGTATTACATGTTAGACACACCGTGATCAAAATGTGTCATGTAAACAGTGAATGAGAACATTCTAGTCTGAATGATTTCAACCAGGTTAAAGAAAAAGTGCACATTGACGACCGAACATGGACGACCTTACTGTGAACCACATGGTTTTATCCTCATAGTCTCATTGTTTAATAGCCATACCTTGTAAAGCTGTATCAGTATCTTCTTACTCTCATAATCCATACTGTTGCCTCCAGTGAGCAAGACAACAGCGTGTGTTTTTTAACTGCTGTTGCAAAAATCCATTTCAAACTATACCAGTGATGATACTGACACGAGTTTACTTCACATTACTGTGTGTAGTCCTAAATTGTTATGTCTATAATTGTTTGTCCTTGTGTGTGGGGCATCTCACATCTTTAAAATCGTTAAATAATCCCTCAGTATGTGCCAGGCCTTAGTTTGCTGTTTGCAGAGTCGGATAGATGTCCAGTTTCCTGCTCTCCTTCCTGACTCTCTGGACACACTAAGCAGATCCCTGCTGTTGTTGGCAACCGTCTCCAGGAAGTGTCTCCCCTCTCTGGTCTGTTCTGCGAGTAAACAAGCTCTTTTATTCATTGTCTGGGCCGCAGGAGGGGAAAGAGAGGAGGTGGGGAGGTGCTGCGGGGACACGGAGAGAGAGACGGAGAAAGAGAGGGCGGTGAAGTCAGTATTCAGGAATGCGCCTGGGCAAGCCCTCGGGTTGACACAGCCCAGATGACTGTGAGGGAATCCTTGGCAGAGGGAAGCCGGGGAACCCCGTCCACCTCCCTCCCCCTTACTCTCTCCCTCTCTCTCCCTCTTTCCCCTCTCGTCTGTCTCGCCCTTTCACTCAATCCGTCTTTGTCTGCAGCCCTCAGCCAGCCCGTCTGCCAGAAAAACATTATACAACCGTGGAGGCACAGTAATGGGGAAACCGGCTTATGTCAGGCTGGTGGAGCGTGGTAAAAAGCAGAACACACTTCTCCACATTTCTGGGCAGAGTGCGGCCAAAAGTCTCCCCCGTGAGTTCAACCGTGTCCAACCTGAAGTCTGAAAAGCTCCCAGACGAGGAGTTGAAAAACTTCTTACAATGACTCATCAGCTGGTTTTACACCTGAAGAGCGGTGCGGATTTCTTCAACAAAGAAATATGATGAAAAATGGATCTCACTGACCTTTTATCCATGACATGGACAAGAAGATGTATGCCTAGTCTTTCTGCCTGTGCAGGCAAGAGATTAGGTGTTGAAGGTCATGCGTCAGTGCTCAAATGTCCCCTATGACACAGGCATGAAAAGATTAGATTGTGCAGGTTAAAGGTCAAGATCATGGAGCCTCTTGGTCGCACTTAGCTGTGAACGTGATTTATCATGGCTGCTCAGGAATTTTTATCCAGCTTTGCACAAATGTCGATTTTATCTTAAGACTCTAGTGATAAGGTTTTATAGGTCAAAGGTCAAGGCCACGAGTCTCAATATGCTTCTCTTGTGAATAGAGTTTTGTGATTGCAAAATGTTTGGTTTAATGCACACGATAACTCAGCACTGGACAAAGTACATTTTAGAGGTCAGATGTCAAAAAGCCAAGGTCACAGAGCCTAATGTCCATTCTTTGCTTTTAAATGTGATCTTATGACTGCAGTATTTATAGAATAAAGAATACTTTAAGTTAGTGTTTCCCAAAGTGAGCCCACAAGAGGACCCACAGCTTTGTCAGGGTTTGTGTGAAAAGACCATTTACTGCAAAGAATTTTATGAAGCCATGTCAAAGGAGCCTTTGGATCAGTATTGAGGCCCTCTAATGGACGCTGCCATGCTGCCATACTGCCATCTCCATGTTTTCATGGACAGTAAAGCCGTGTTGAGGCGGGACTTAATGCAATCTAACCAATGGCAATGCTGCATTTACAAAACCAGAAACCCTCAATAAATCCTCCATAAAAGAAAAACGGGCACTATATAAAAAAAAATTCCCCCCTTATAGTTTTAGACTGAGGCCTTTTTTGAACCAGGCTGTAAAGATGTGCTTTAAGACTGTAAAAACCATCTTCACCACGGATACAATCTTAGAGGTTTCATTTATCTACAGTCAGCCTCAAGTGGACAGTCGGGGTACTACAGCTTTTGGCACATCCGCATTGGCCTCCATTTACAGCCCCAGAGGTTGCTGCCTTGAAAAGGTTAGAAAAGAGCAGAATACACTGTAATGCAGTGCTAGATAAGCACTTCCAGATCCTGAAAAAAATTAAACAAATATAAGAGAGTAGAGACTATAGAATGGATACTAAGTTGTTGATAACATGACGTGGAACCACACTGAACTGACCAATTACCACAGATAGGACTTGTCAGCCAATCAAAACAGACTGGGCGCGAACATGGGGACGGGAGCCTTATAGTGACAGGTACTCCAACTGAGCGCCTCAGACAAAGTGAGAATACGGCTGGATCAGGAGTACTCAGTATATGAAACTTAGAAGGTTTTTTGATCATTAGTGATTGTGAATGTACTCTAGCACTCATTGAAATTGAGAATATTAAAGTGAACTAAGGAAAAAAATATATATATCTTTGAAATTTGTGAGCTACAACTTCAGAGAGCAACTGACCCACTATTGTTTTGGAAAAAAAAGTTTAGGATCCAAAAGGCAAACTTATACTTAAATTTTAAATAAACTTGATTTATGTAAAAGGATTCTGGATTCATCTCATGTAATTTCCTCTAAAAATCACAGTTCTTCAGCAGGGAGATTGTCATTATTTCCTTGCAGTTTTGTTCAGCTTTGACACATGTAACCTCTCCATTCAAATACAACCTGATCGAAGTGGAAATGAACAAGAGTGGCCTGTGAGTGGGAGAAGCAACATAAAAGAAAGAGCACATAGGGAATTTGTTCTTCCATCAGTTAATATGTCCCTTCTGTATATACAATGAGCAGGCATAACATTACGACCACCTGCACCCTGACTGGTCTGCAGCTGTACATCCCCATACACACTGCTGGATCAGACCACACTGACCAGTCTTAGTTCCCTGCCTTGACCGCCCTGTCGCTGGTTCATCACTGTTCCTCCCTTGGACCACTTTAGATGGACTGGGAACACCATAAGAGCTGCAGTTTGGAGATGCTCTGACCCAGTTGTCTAGCCACAACACTTTGGCCCTTGTTAAAATGCTCAAATCTTTACATTTGCCCACTTTCCTGATTCTAACATCAACTTTGAGGACAAAATGTCCACTTGCTTCCTAAAATATTTCACACTAACAGATGCCATGATGAGGAGATAATCATTGTCGTTCACTTCACCTGTCCGTGGTCATTATGTTATGCCTAAGCAGTTTATAACTGTATTTGGTTGCTGCTGCTGCAGTCATCCTTCTCCACACAGAGCAGTTGAATCCATGTCGAAGAAGAGTTTTAATGTTAAATTTGGACTGTTGAAGGGAAATAGTTTGGTAGTTTTTGAAATCACATTTCTTCCTTATTCTAAAGCTTGATGTGAACTGAAGCAGATCTTCCTTACCATGTCTACATGCCTTGAATAGCAGCCATGTCATTGGCTTATAAGCTATTATTGCAAGGGCCTTAAACTCCAACCACTCCTGCAACTTTTATTCCCCCCCCTCCCTTTGGGGTTGTTTAATGGCTTAAAAATATTTTGACATGTCCATAAACTTTAAGTTTTCTAGTGTGGATGTTGCCTTACACGTTGTGTGCCTTCCTTAAACTGCTGTTGCTGGTCTAAAGTGAAAGTTGCTCCCTGATTAGACCCATTAGTGAGAAGTCCTAGCTTTGTTTCGATGTCAGTTTAAGCACATTGGCCCATGGTAGCAAGTCTATTGCAGAGCCTGGACTGACCAGTTGACACAGAGTCAACCATTCAACCAATCGGTGCAGGCTGGACCCTTGTCGGGGAAGGGAGCATTAAAGTGACAGGAGCTCTAACAGAGTGTCTCAGACAGAGAAAGAACACAGCACTATCAGGGGCACGTTGTAGATGAAAACTATGTGGTTTTGTGTCCTCGAGTGACTTGGAAGCTGGAGCTGCCCTCCATTTAGATGACATGGCTAATGTGACCCCAGGTCAGTAATTTCAATTGAGATCCCTGTTTAAGTGTAATCAGGCCAGCTGAATGATTGTGCCTTAAAAGTGGCCAGCCAGTGTACATTGCCTATGTGTATAGTCTATATCGTCTCTAACCACAGGCAGAATCGATGACTGAAATGTGATTAAGGCATTTTTCATTTGAAGACTTCGACTGAATATAAAATAATCTGAGAAGAGAGAGCAGTCTTTTATGGAGCTGAGACAGGATCTTTTACCATGCTTTTACGGAGGCGTTTCAAACCAATGCGCTCTTTTGAATGCCTTTTTGAGAACTCCTAATGGTGTTTTAGTGATGCAACAATCCATTTCTCCTCTAGTTTTGTTACGAACCAAATTAGGAAAGTTATTCCATCTATCAGACGACATTTTCATTACCTCTGGCAGAGTCTGCACTCTCCTGACCACCCAATAACAACATTTGGAAACACTGGAAAGATCCCAACAGCCTTAATGTGAAATAAATTTCTTTCCGCCACTGGCACGTGTAATGCAAGTGGCTGTGAGGGTTTTCTGTTTTTGGAAGGAGGCTCCAGGCTCACGTCATGGCCCTTCCTCTTTCCAGCCGCCTTCTCTTGCTCTCTCTCTCCACAGGGTCACGTTTCAGACTCATGTAGCGTGGTCCCACCAAAACATGCAGAGGAACATGAGGTTTCCACTGCTGAAAGGAGAAATCAAACTCTCCCCGGACAGGACAAAAACAAAAGACTTTCAGGACAGAGAGATGCGGAGACGGTGCGGAAATGTATTCGATCAGTGTTATATCATCCCTCATGGAGCTCTGCGGATGTGATCAATATATTTTTGTGACATTAAAACCTGTTTTGGCTTTTTTTGGTCTTGATGCGTTGCTGACAAACGCAGTGACTTATCACATCTGTGTGACAAACCTGTCAATAGTAATGACATGAGAAAGTGACCAATGTGTTTTCTTCTTTCTCCGCTGACTCATGTTTGATGGGTGTTTGTGTTCAGATGATCAAACCATCATCAGGGAGAGATGCTCAGCTTGTCTCCAAACACACCAAAAGCATTTGTGGTCTCTAGTTGTCCACCTGTCAGTCCACCTGTCAGTCCATCCATCTCTCTGATTCTGTTATTGTGAGATCCCAGAAATATGCCAATTTTCTTCAGGCTTTAGGCAAATGTCGTCTCTGACTTAACGAGGATTTGAAAAGATTTTCGAAGTCATAGATATATTACTTGCCAAGGTTTTGGAGGTCAGAGATCAAGATCATGGAGCCTTCTGTTCATCTCTTGCTTGGGAACATGATATTACAAGTAAGCTTTAGGGAATTTTCTTTGAATCAGCACAGTGTCCACTCTTACTTTAGAATAAACTGGTAAATTTTTGGGTTCATAGATTAAGTTCAGTGTTACAGAGCCTCATGTTCATCCCTTGCTTGTGAACTGGATATCAGAATAAGCCTTTAAGGGATTTGTACAAACGTCCTCCCTGACTTCAAGATAAGCTAATTTGATCCCAGATGTCTCCCAGATGGCTTTAAGGATTTTCTTTAAATTTGCTCAACCTCATTTGCGTGATGGAAACAGTCAAACACAGCAGGACATGGGATTTATTGAACAGATTATAGGAGCTGAAGGTCACTGGGCTTCAAGGTTATCCCTTGCTTGTGTTGTCAGTTTCTCAAGTGTGCATCACTCAATTTCTGTCAAACCTTCACCTTCTTTAAATTTGCTCAACCTGCCGTCCCATCTCAAAGACTAAGAAATGGGAACCACTGGACACAACTATCACCTCTGACTCAAATATTAACACATTATTTTTTCAAGGTCAGAGATCAGGGTTATTGTGCCACATGATCCTCTTTTATGGGTCCATTCAGTATCAAGACCATGTTCACTCTAGCCCTAGGGTGGCTTGATAAAGTTTGGAGGTCAAAGGTCATTGTTATGTAAGCCTCTTTTAATCCTCGCTGCTGAACATGATGTCTTCAAGTTTGCACAAATATCCACTCTGGCTTTAACTAATAATTTTATTAGGGTTAGAGGTCTATTCCCACAGGTCAACAAAGAGGTCAAGATCATCAGGCATTATGTTCATCCTTTTCCCAATAAATGCAATATTACAGGACTGCTTTGCAAGTAGGGCTGTTTTTATGGAAAAAGTAATTGTTGATTATTTCGATAGATACTGAGATCACATTTATAAAGCCCAATTACTAATTTACTACATGTACCATGTGCAATCATTGTTCTTTGATGCTCTGACCACTATCATTCTGAGCATTCAAGAACAAGCAATGAGTGAAAAAAAAAAGTAAAAAAAAAACAATAAAAATTATGATGGATGGAAAAAAAGGATACAAGTGCAACATGTCACATGGCAAAGCAATCTTTAAATCTTGTTATTAAAGTTGTCACAGTAATCGTAACTGAAGCTAAAATTCGATTTATTTTCCAGCCTTACCTGCAAGGTTCAAACATTGCAAAAGTATCCACTTTTACCCTTTGGGTGAACTGATAAATTTTTGTAGATCCGAGGTTAAGGGGAAGGAACTTTGTGTTCATTCCTTATAGTAAACTTGATATTGCAAGATTACTCTGAGGGATTTCTTTTTACACTTTGCACAAACTTCCACCTTGACTCAAGATGACTGAATCAATCTGGAGGTCAAAGGTTAACATGGGCCAAAAGCCCACAAAAGCTCTTTTAAGGCAATTTATTCTTAACTGATTCGATTTTGGAGATTATAACTTTCAGGTCAAGGTTCCTCATACTCATCAGCATATTCATTAAGTGTTATACCACTGAATGCTTTAAGATAATTTTTTCAGACTGTGCACAAAGACTTTTTCAGATATTTTGGGGTGTCAAAGATTTGCGTTGAAGAGACTCCTGTTCATCAAGATCTTGTAGATGTGATACCTCAAGAACACCATGAGAGATACAAACCTTGTTTAAAGGCCCATTTTGTATACAGATAAACTGACTGATAATAGAAAAACAGGATTAAGGTCACTGAATTTTCTTTTCATTAATTTTTACCATGACTTCAACTGTGTATGTCCTGCAAAAGCAGTTATCTTTTCTTTTAATGACAATAGAAGAGTCTTGGGGGGCAGAAGACCATGACATCTTTAACGAAACTCTCAATTCACTGAGAATTGCTCTCTGCCTCTTTAAAAAAAGATGCCCATAGAAATGTTAAGTTCATTTTGCTTCCTGGGGTTTATGATGTTATCGCTATACAGCCTCACCTACATGTGTTTTCTGCTCGTCACAGACAGACGGCATGACTAATTTGAAAGTCTGCTCTGCGTCTTGTGACCCCTCCTCCCCCATCCCATCAGGCATTCTTTGAGCAGCCAATCAGCACAGAGCTCACTATCATAGCCTCCCCGCCCCCTCATATCTGAGCATCTCCAAAGGGGAGGGAAAAAGAGCTTCATCTGATCCTCTACAGAGATGATTTTTTTCAACTTTAATCAAATCCTTGCTTAATAGTCACCCAACATGATGGAAACAGTCAAACACAGCAGGACATGGGAACTTTTAAGGATTTATTGAACAGATTATAGGAGCTGAAGGTCACTGGGCTTCAAGGTTATCCCTTGCTTGTGTTGGCAATTTCTCAAGTGTGCCTTAAGCAATTTCTGTCAAACCTTCACCGTTAAATGGCCTTTCAAAGGTCAAAGTCACAAGACATCTCATTCATCCCTTGCCTACAAGATTTTTCTATAAATCACACTACCACAGAGCCAGCTAAGCCTCTCTCCCTGGCTCGTCACTGTACATGTCGCACATTAAGGGTTCAGCTGTACTTCTACTGTTTACCTCATTGAGCCATAAAACACCAGGTGCTTCTTTGATTTTAAGTAATACATTTTTTACATGAGGGAAAAATAGCCACATATTGTGTTTACAGGGGGAGCTTATCCACATGCTGATGTTAGAGAATGAGGTTTAGGGCCTCTGATCACTGAGTAATGAAGTCAGGCTGTTCAGTCTGAGTCCACAGCATGAATGTCAATGACATCAGCTCAGTCTGGTGAAAGAAGAGTGCTGCCTGGACCAGCTGACAATGGTTACCTTTGTTCTCAAGTATTTTCCAGTGTGGCATCAACAACTGACAGGACTGTAGTTTGAACTTTATGCCTCTGTACTGACAATCACCAGGGACAGAGGCATTACTCAATATATTGTGAGAAGCACTTTCAATCGCCTTGTTGATGAATGGTGCTGTACAAATAAACTTGCCTTGCCATGCCTGCCAGGACTCATTTGAGCTGTCTGTTTGTCCATCTGGGCCATTCTTCTGGACATGATATTTTAAGAATACTTGGAGAGATTTTCTTCAAACTGTGCACAAATGTTCATTTTTGGCTTAAAGGTCAACTAAATGGTTTTAGGTGTCAAAGGTCAAGGTCGCAGTAATGTTGAATGTTGAAAGTGCAATATTTCAGGAATGCATCGACTCGTCACGCCTCTTTTCCTTCAAATCTCCTGGATGAAATGGTTGTGTTCTGTGAAAATGTTATGTGGATCGATAAGTCCAGATTTGTCAGCACATTGCAGCATATACAGAATCCTCTTGTTTTGGTGTCTGGAAAAATGCAAAAGAGCTTCTTACAGACCTGACCATTTCTCTTTGGGCTTGTGCTGACAGGAGTACGGCTGTGTGCTTCCATGGCAGTGGGAGGCCAAACCAGGTTAAGAGGCTTTGTGGGTAACTGTATAATCATTCACTGTGACATTAACAGGACAACGCACTATCTTCAGACCATTAGGTTTAATTTTCTTAGACAGAGATGGAGCTCAAACAAAGGTCCAGGTTGGCATAAACCTTCTGTGTGTCAGTAAATACTCAAGATACCTTCATATATGAGCAAAAATAAAAGGGGTTTTACAAGATGAACTCTGTTGAGGGAGACAAACAGTATTCAGCTGCTGCAAAACACATGATACTCATCACAAAACATAAGCTTTAGTGCTGGTCAGTCGGTTTATTGTTAATAACAGTAACAATCCCAGCCTCCAAAGATCATAAAAACTGGATAACTGTCATGAGACGATCACAGTGCTGCATGCCACATATCCTGCCCCCTTGTCCTCTTACAGCACTACTTTTTCATTTTGCTGAATGTGTTGAATAACCATGCTCAGATTTAGAAACAATTTATTAATCTGTTAAATTTCTGAGCCATGGCTGAAACGTGGGGTAGTGCCAGTTATTTAGTTCTCCATGTGACTTACAGGGTTGTTGAGAGCTTTTCTTTTCAAAAAAACCCACTTATTTACAACCACATAGGCCTTTTTTCAGGGTCAGGGGTGGGTCAGGACATTTTTCAACAGGTGGCCCAAGCTGGGACACTGATATTGCACTAGGGCTGTGCAATTAATTGAATGTCAATATCGATTTCGATGACAATTATGGCTTCCCTCCATTACCAAAGCAAGTTAATCAAGATGAAAGAATTATTGTGCCAGATATCATGTTGGACTTTCTTTGTTCATAGGATTTCTCCTGTATGGTGAACCCTGTTGTCATCTTTGTTGTTGTATTCTAGCTCAGTTGTGTGTTACTTGTATCTCATAAATTTTTTATTTATTGAAAAAATTACCTTTTTATTCATTTTATTTCATTCTATATGTTTACTTTTTATAGAATTATTATTGTTGAATGTTTATTTTTCAAAGTTTTTGTAATGCCAACTGTTTGTCCAATAAATGCACAAAACGCAGGTGTTGTAAAATCAGAGGGTAATCATGTTCAGTAATCGTGGTCTCATTGTCAATTAAAAATTATGGTGATTGTGATTCTTGCCATAATTGAGCAGCCCTGGTGACATTTTTAAAGGCAAAATAATTTTAGCCCCATAGTGAAGTTCTTTACATAATTTTCCAATTTTCCACTCAGTGTGTGATGTCAAAAAAGTGTCGCCCTTCACTCAGACCTGATGCCATCGGTGTCTGTAGGGTTCAGTGCTGAAGTTCAAGAGTGGAGGTTTCAACAGGGCAATAGTTGTCCACCACATGTCAAACTTTGGTGCGCTGCTTGTTTTTGTGTGATGGATCTGGAGTAGCGTTAAGCTGCATGAGGCCCAGATCAAAATATTTAAAGGCATGATGAGAATGAACTTTGCCAAATACATTCAACTAACCCCAACAACCATCACAGCAGTTGGAAATGTTTGTTTTTGTTGATTAAACGGTTTGCAGGATATTATTGGTGACAAGTCAAATAAAAATTCTCATCCTGATTTTGGCTAGTGTGGCACCAGGGGCAGCCAATCAGATTTTAGGGCCACCCTTGGCTGCACATCTGCCCAAAAGCCTTTTTTTGTGTAGAATTGGACCTGTGAAATCCAATAATAACGTTTTTGACACATTTTTAGGACAATTCATGGTTTATTGGACTGTTTGAAGAGGATGTAAAATGACTTTGAAGCAGAGGCATCTGGCTACAGATGTTTCGACTGATACTTTTTTTGATTGTTGTAAGTCTTGACAAATCGTCCCCATTGTATTTATTGCAATTAATGTGTTTGGCCTTTTTTGTATGTATGGCTGTGTGTCTATCTTGGAAAGACCTTTTTTTAATCTCAATGAGTTTTATTTCCCTGGTTAAAAAACGGCTAAATAATAAACAAAAAAGATAAATAAATAACTACCAGAATTTGGCTGCCTCTCTATTCAAAGTGATTCATTTAAGCATTGAAAATTTATTCACTAATGTTTTCAAATCAATGAACAATAGTGATTAACAAGCGATGTCATTCAAAATAGTCAAATGACATATTTTTACTTAATCAAGCCAAAGTATTTTGATATTTTTGGCATTATTGCACCTACAGTTTTGGGCTTTTTTGCATCAGAATCTAGAATAGAGCTTTGCTAAATGTTATCCTGCCTGTGGGCAACAAACTTTTTGACCTGATCCTCTGAGTGTACGACACACTGAGTCGATAGATTGCCCTTGGACTTATTTTAAATCTGTCTGCAGCTTCAACTACAGCCAGGATTCACATTTTCCAGTATTGACTGTTGGTGTTCAGGACATCATTTTAATTCTAGGTACACTCACACAGGACTTTCTGTACTATAACGGAGCACATAGGCAATAGGAGTGCTTCATGCCATGCTCAAGGATTCAGTACAGTGTGCAGGCCAAAGCATGAGGTTGTTCCTCTGTGTGATAATTTTAAACAATGGTGTCATGATAGACGGCCTTGCCTGAGATGGTCCTAAAGGGCTGCAAAAATCAATTCAAGCTGAATAGTTCAGAAGCCTTGTTTGCAAATTCCTGCACACTGTCAAAATATCAAGAACATTGAACTGTCTCTGTTTTGGACAGGTTTCAGAACTTTTGCTGCTTTTTTGATCATTGTAAGAAGAGATTTTTCCAGATGTTGCGACAAGTGTAGTTCTGAAAACTTAAGTCTAGTTTTGACCAGAGAAAGATTCAATTTAAGAGAACCCACTTTAACCCTCTATACTGAAGATATGGAGCTCAGTCCCACATATGGTTTCAAACCTTTGAGAGGCTGACAGCCCATCAGCGGTCTGAGATAACCTTTACAAGAGCAGGATATAAGCTATCAAACTGGTGTCAAAGGCCTCAGTTTGGTCTCACAAAGCTGTCTCTTATTACACTGCGTTTTTCACAGATATTTTCAATTTACACCTTCAGCCTGAGGCTTCACTGAAGGATCTGAAATGGGAATTAAAGACATCCTGAGATGAGAATCAACACCAGAAAATTGTGAGGTAGCGTCGTAGGATCCTGCTTGCTCTGACAGGGGTTTAATGGTGCTATTGTATCACTCCTCAAGTTCTGCGTGTAAAGTCAATCTGCAAGAAGTGATGAGGTCAGAGTCTGGACACCAAACTCAGAGTAGGATCTGCTGCTGCCACAGTATTTCATGGAATGACTTAGCAGGAGCATAAATGACTGCATCATCTGCATAAAGCTGGACTCAAGTCTCTGGACAAGTTTTTTACAGGTCATTAATAAATGAACTGAAAGGCACAGGACCAAGAATTACTCCTTGGGGAATACTATTCCATTGTTTGTGTAGGAGAAACACCAGTTGATTTATTTGTTCACCCCAATCAATGGAAGCTCTCCTTCAATAAAGCTCTTCTCCCCACTCATATTGAAAAATGCTATGGAGAAATGTGCCACACTTCATGCTGAGGTCACTGCAGGATTTTTTTGGTGGTGTGGTGGTCACTGTCATGTTTGTTGATCATAGAGCCACAATATTGTGCAGTGACTTTGCCAACAAGCATGTCAGACTTAATGGTTGTAACCAAAGTTGTGGCTGAAGTTATGACCGATGTAATGACACTGAAAGAGGGAGGGCCAACACTGAAGACGACAAACAATATGTAAAAAAAACTGACATTGTTGGCTAGTCTTGGGCTCTGCTTCAACATTCAGATGGTGGGGTTAAAACAGGGACACATCCAGCCGAATATCAACAATTCAGGCTGGGAGTGGTGGTGTGATTAAGCTTTTAGTGTGACCAGAATTTTAAATTATAAAAATAAATAGATCAATTTGAGTCTTTTTTTATTACATGGAAAAACTGCAGGGCAGAGCATATTAAAACTTCAATGCTGAAAATAATCGATGGTGTATTTGTTGAGTATTCGGTTAAAAACCAATCTTCTCCCTCAACAGTACAGGTTGCTCAACACTTTTTTAGTAATTTCCCATCTGAAAGACAAATCAAAAGGAAAACAGCTTTAAAACAATGTTTTTCCTCTGTTTTCATGCTTTATTTTCCATTATCTGCTGATAAATGTGAATGTGTCCTACCAATTAAAAAAACACCCCAGGTCAATCAAATGAAATAACCTTTTTTTCATGTCTCCTCTGTGTCCTCCCCTTCTCCTCTCGTCCTCTTTCTCTCTACGGCTGATGTTGATTCCTCTACAACCATCGTTGTGCGACATCCAAACAGAGCTCCCAGCTGAAGAAGGTAAATATTGATTTTTCCAGTCGACTGTGGTTCCTCCTCCCTCTTTACAACCTGATTAAGTGTCTGGAGCTTGGAGCTTTTCTCCTCTGTAGACTTAAAGCTAAACTTTGGGAGGGTACTTTGCTGCATCCTTAAACCAAACAAACACATCCCTGCTCCTCAGTAAACACAAGGATTGTCTGTCTTAACAACAACTGATCTGCGGCAGGAAGATAAAGTCAACATCTAACAAATCCTCTCAACCTTAAAGAACAAGAACCAACAGTGGAAGCCTGATACTCTTATTTTTTTTTTTACCATGCATGAAGTGTTGTGATGTGTATTCATTGTGTTTTTACAGGGAAGTCTCTGTGGGAGCTGGTTGTGGAGCAGTTTGAGGACCTCCTGGTCAGGATCCTGCTGTTGGCTGCCTGCGTCTCCTTTGTGAGTACGACACAGCTCATTAAAAGTCATGCAACCCTCGCCAGCTCCTGATTCTCAAATGAGCTCCCTCCTGTGGGACTCCAATCCCAAATTGGACACTGGTCAGGAAATTGCCGCATAATGGAGTCCCCCTTTAGCTTTAGAGAGCAATTATTCTCCTGTTTAATACTGCTCGGCTTGGTGAGTGTTCCCTGTTCATGGTGAAACTCGTCTATTATGGGATTTCCACAGAGTGTTTAAGGGCTGAGGTGGAATATGTCCATACTCCCTTAAAAGAATAATTTTGGTAAAAGTTCTGATTCATCTAACAGTGTTTCCCACACACTGACCATACTTAGACAGGCCACCCAGGTATATTTACAAAGCATTTCTAATTTTTATTAATTACCTCCTCTGAGGGGTTTATGTTTTGACTGGTGTTTGTTGGTTTGTGAACAGGATACCTCAAAATGTTAAGCACAGATTTTCATAAATATTTCAGAGATTGAGAGTCATGGAGCAAGAAAGACATGGTAAGATTTTGGTTGTGATGCAAATCTGGATGTAGATTCAGGAGCTTTTTAAAGATTTGTTAACAATATAAGATGAGGCAGTTTTCCACATTTTTGCCAACAACTCAATTTCTCATCGGATTTCCATGACATTTTCAGTGAATTTTGGTCATGGCACAAGGAAGAAGTGATAAGATTTTGGTAGTGACCCGAACTTGAGTGTTTATCCAGGAATTTTGTTAAAGGATTTCTTTTTTTTTTCTTTGAACTTCTTTTTATTTCATAAAAGATAATAACATATACAGCAGTCAAATAATAACTATCTCTGCTTCCCTCTGGGCAGTCAAAATTGTCCATACGAGTATCCATAAAATGTCCACGTAGAACCCCTATACACAGAAAGGGTGACGCTTTTCACAATTTAGAAATTAGTCAGGGGTAGCATACAGAAGTCCTTCAACATGCACTGAGAGAGGAAATGATAAAAGGCAGATAACAAAGCTTCATAACATCCCTTTGCCTATATCTGTACCTCTGTTTGTTAGTAATGCTATAGGTGTCTGTAGACAAAAAATGTCACATCCTTTTATTTATTCCCCATCAATTAACAAAGAATATATATATATATTAGGGACCATTTAACCAGAAAACTCTCTGCAGTTATGTTAAAGGATTTCTTAACAGTGTGATTTGCACGTTTTTGACAGTAACTCGCAGAAAATTGTTGGAAATGCCTTTTTTGAGCTTAGTGCTTTCAGAGCACCTCTAGTCATACTCTGTAATCACCACCTACATTTGTGCAGCTAGTGACTTACCAACTTGTAATTGTGGTGTTTTCAGTGCTAATGTATTCAACTTTAATTAATTTGCTGGTCAAACGTACACATACCCAATTCTGACCTTGTTTTTGCTTGATATAGTCAGATGGATATGCCAAGGAATCACATGTTACAGAGCTACTGTTTACGATAAAGTAGGTTCAGATGTTGAGAAAGTCACAAAAAATAATGCAACAACTTAAACATTCCTATCAGGGATTCTCCTCAAATACACTACAGCTGGTGTAACTACTGTGTTTTAGAGACATAGTGAGTGTTGTGTACAAAAATGGACTCAAGAGACATAATAAAATAATATCATTTGTCTGCTGTTGCCTCCGCCTCTCCTGATGGGAGCAAGTCAAGCTCCTCTGGAAAAATCAGCATCAATCAGACTCCATCTGCTGCCGCAGCTCTTAGCGTGACCCGCTCTGTGGAGGTTACACAGGGGTGGAGAGGGGGAATCCTGCCTGCATAATGACTGTTTTCCATCTATTACGGCACGTCCCCGGTGTCTCGGGGTGGAATTGCTGTTTCTATTTTTGAAAGTAGGAAAATTGGTCTAAAAATGTATATGACACAATATATCCTCCTTGGCTGCTCTCTTGTTGGAGAGAGTTTTTTTTTAACAGAGGTGTGGGCGGGATTAGTGCAGGACTGTGCAGCGTGGGCTCACTTTTATCCTTGTGTAAACCAGGCTGTCCGTACTTTAAAAAGCTTGTTTATCGTGGAACTAGGTCTCTGTTCCTCTCCTGCAGACTCTAAAGCTTCATCACGTCATCTATGCCTGAAATGTTTTAGATCAGTTTCTAAAGTGATCTGATCTGACTCCAAATATTCTTTATTATACTCTCCTGTTGGCAGATCTATTTCATTAGTGAGTCTTAATCCATATAACTTCAGACTTTTGTAGTAGCTCCTAGTTTTGTTTGTCTCGAGGAGTGAGAGAAAAGAGGGAGAACCAGAGTGAACGTTGAACCTCATTTGTTTGATCATTTGAATTTATTCAAAGTGAGAGGATTAGACTCTGCTTTGCATGAAACAGGAGTGAAGCTTATTATCAAACCAAAAAGGGCACATCAGGCTTTATGATACCTGTTTAGGTCTACAGGACTTTTAATTGAAGGGCCGGTATTTGGCTTGAACAAATGTACATATAATCCATTTGAGTGCTGGAGTTTGTTCGCGATGGCTTCTTTTAAAAGACTTCATAGCTTTCACATAAAAAAAAGTATCCCTGATCCAGCTGTATTCTCACTCTGTATGAAATGCTCCGTTAAAGCTTAGGCCACTTCAAAGCCTTCTTCTGCTCTGATTGGTTGACAAGTTGACTCTGAGGTAAATGGTCAGTTCAGTGTGGTTCAGCACCATTTTCGGCTCTGCTTTCTCTCCATGCTTGCTTCCTGTAGCCAATGGCCTTAGACTGCTGATGAAGAAATGGTAGGACTTTATACTGGTGAGCATATTTATAGGGGTTAACTGGGGCTGTAAAAGAGAGAAAGACTGCGAAGTCCTGGTGCTGCAGACTTTTGTCTTGCTCATAGAAGTACTCTAACAGGTGGAGGAGACAATTTAAACACTTAAAGGCTTTTATTATGGGATCTTTAAAGAAATCACACAACTGAACCCTTAAATCTTTAAAAAAAACACCATATAATAGCCCAAAGCAGAGGTCTTCAATTAAAATACTACTGGGTCCAGCTCCAAAAAAAATTCACAAGCAAAGGTCTGGACCCTCATAATGTCTGACTATTTTTCAAAACTATGTTTCTGAATATTCTGTTCTGTCTGAATATTACTCTGTCAAGTATATAGAGAATACCAATAGTGTATTTTTTATGCAAGTATAATGCTGATACTAAATAACAGTTTCATTTCAATTATAACAAAAAAAGAAGGAATATGAAATAATGTCAGTAATTTCACTTAGACAAAAAAATTGCACTTAAAAACAATATACATTTTGAAGAGGTCAAATTAAAAAATGACTTGTTACTACAACTGTAATCTCCAAAAATGAGATGTGTAATCTGACTTTCCCCTGTTCTGTTTGTCAGATTTGTTTAAAAAAATACACGCAATCTTGGCTTGAAAATAAAATTGGGTCAGCTTTAAAACCGCTGCTTCTTTTTCTTCTTTCTTTCTTTTGTTTAATCAGAATTATTGAGCTTCAGGCTTCCTTGATTTCAAATTTGATCTTGACAGACGATTAATATGCTAATTACAGATTTGAAGGAAACGAGGATAAGTGATGGGACCTTGCTGGTCAGTAAATCATTTGGAGTCAAAATGATTGAATAACTGGTCTCAAGGGGCTCTCTATGTATTGTTTTTTGCATCCTGGAAAAGATTCATTTTGATATAACTAATTTACTGACGTGTGTTTTTTGTCTAGTATAACTGCATTTAATCATCCCTTGTGTATTGAGACATACAAAACATTCAAGTTTGAACTGACACTGGGGAAAATAACATTTAAAAGCGTTTTTTTCTCAACTAAAGTCTTGTTTTTCACCCTTTTCTTTTCTTATTTGGATACAATGTGTGCCTGTTTTCCTCTCCTCATTTCCATCACTGTGTTTCTGAGACTTCCATGTGCCTTTTCTCTCCCCACTCACTCACTCACTCACTCACTCATACTGGTTTATCTGACCAGCTGAGGAGCATCGTGCAATACTTTTAGAGAAAGTCATCTGTTGTTGATTGCCCGGTCAGTGAATGTTGCCACCGTAGATGCCAAAGATGCTGTCATTTGGAGTTAAATGGCATTGCAAACTACATTGTTTATCGCAGAAGCATCTGTAAAATTAGCCAGGGTCCCGACTTTGACCTGAGTTAGCCATTTGGTGATGTCAGACATGGATCAACTTGCCCAAACTGTTGTGCCCCACTCCCCTTTATGTGCTTTGCCCTGTCAAAACAAGGCCCTTGAGCTTATTAGATGAAGCTCTGACTTTATCTGGAAGATAACCTCTGCCTCGTACAGTGTATATCTGCTACTGTGGGATTACTCCAGGCAGTATAATACATTTGGGGGTTGGGGGTTATGTAGGAGTGATATGCTTACAGAGAGAAAGCCAGAACCGCATGTGAAACAAGAACAGAACACATGATGCCAAAGTGATCACTGTGCTCTGTCTTCTCAGTCTGACTGGCAATCATGGGGTTGCTGTTTCAAAGTTTTGTAAATTTTCAAAGTAGAAAACTTTCCAAGGGAATTTATGGGAATGACGGTTGGCCCTCAACAGGGATTTTGAATAGATTTAAAACTTCAACATTATAACCACATTATTTCCAATGTATAACATCTTATTGTGGCCTCTTGTTAGACTTTCCTTGTAATCGAGAGGCCTGATCAAGTTGTTGCTCATGGCTCTGGCAATAGTGTATGAATAATTAATTACTTAAAAACAATCAACTGCTTGCTGCCAGGTTCCCAGTCATTTTTGTAGTCCTTGTTAGCAGTTTGTTAGTAACCGTTTTTTTTTTTTTTTTTTTTAACATGACAAGGCTATAAAATTCTAAAGCTGACAAAATCAGATGCATTTTATTATTTCCCATTAAACATTAAAGTCTGTGTGTTCACTATGAACCTTATTTCAGGCACTTATCTGAAACCAATATTTTAAATCCCATTTACTCTGGGGCGTTGGGAACCAAGAAGTGCTAAATGCTAACTTACATCTACATTTTGGACTCCTTTCTGCACCACTCCATGAAGGCCACATTTTTGAGCCCAGAGCACAAAACTACTGAAGCCACACATTTGAGCCTGTGGTCATAAAATGAAGCTGATTGTTTAATAAATTAATTAAAACTTGATAAAGTAGTTCTTAAATAGATCTGTTATGATGTAATGTTTCTTAAACCAACACTACATAGTTTTTCCGCCCTGATATATTACTTCTAGAGTCATTGTGATGGCACATCACCTTACAACAGGTTGAATGACACCTCTGTCATGGTCTGAGGGGGTCTGTATCGCCTTCACTGGCTCTATGTAACTTTGATGTGGATGGTAGGAACACTTCCACACTAAAAAACTACAAATTTTTACTGCTTTGACTGCTTTACGGCATACAGCACTTCCCCCTCGAGGTGAACGCTAAACATTGGGAAAAGGAGAATGTAAAGCAGTTTATGAATTTTTAAACAGATTTAATGAACAGAATTTAGTTTAAAGTAAATATGCACTTATTTTACTAATGGAAATAGGGATCTCTGGCTCACACTCCTGTACAGTGGGTGGCGGTAATGCTCCTGACGTTGGATGCCACTTGCTGTTAAACAAGAAGAAGAAGAAAAAAGCTACATGTAGAGTTGTTATCATGGTGGAAGCAGCGAAAAACCCGAAGAAAAGAAAAGTTTTATCGGAGGAGACAAAAAAAAGAAAGCAGGAGAGTAACAAGCTAAATGCCCAGACAGGGATAAACATCGACGTCACTCGCTGGCATGAGCTGAAAGACGAGGAGGGATGTCCGACCGATGCTAATTTAGCCCTGCTACTATTAGACTTGTAAGTACATGATGATTTATTCGAAAAGAAACATGAACAGACTTTACCTTATCAGTCCACATGGTTTATTTGTCTCTTGGGAAGTTCTGTCGGCTCACTTCTCCTTATTCTGTATGTCAACAAATGCATGTTGGTGTGAGGCGCTCTGTTTACGACACTGCAGTTACACTTGATGACCACAGAGGCCCCTAGAGAGCTGAAAGCCGGAATCTTACTTAGTGTTGCTTTAATTGTATTAATATGCATGGATGTCTTCCTATGACAAAACAAAATGTTAGTATTTATGTTCAGTTATGATGCGGTTAATTTAAACTACATTCATTTGCCAGTTAATTCCCATAAAGTCCCATAATTCCCATGGAGAGTTTCGGCAAATTTTCTGCCACTTTGTGAACCTTCATGGGGCCGGGATGACGGTGGAGGGACAGAGGGTCTCAATGTCTGCACAGTTTCGGCACCAGTGATGCCCTGAAAAAGTATAACTTCCAAAAACATTATTGATTTACGCCAATCAGAGTGCATACAGGGAAACAAAGAGTCTGAGCTGAATCTGGGGTACTTTGTTATGTGTGATAACGTCTTGGATTCTCCTGAGTACCATGAGGACCTGAAATATTCAGTCTTGGAAGTTTTACACATAATGCTATGATGTCAAATAATGTACAAAGCTGGTAAAGACGGGCAGTGTTTCTTATCAGATGATGGTCTCACAGAAAGCTACTGCTGCTTCCTGGAACAATCCGGCACTTCCTCCCTTTGAGCTGAAAAAAGATTCAGCTCAGCTTCTATTTCAATTTTTCACATCATGTTATCGAGCTCATGTTGAAGCAACCATGAGCGCAGGAAGGGCTTGAAAGTCAAAGTAAAGCTGAATCAGATAACAAGCCTTTGGCTCTTGAAGAAAACATCTAAGTCCCTGACCTTAAGTGTTTTTCTCTGATCAGTACGAAATGAATTTTCCATTTTGTCATGTCCTGTTCCAAAACTCCAGGGACGTTCAGTTGTAATGTGCCTTCTGTCTTTGTGGAACTCACTTTCGCATGATCATCGTGAAAAGAGAAATGTTTAAAGATGCACAGAGAGCCAATTTTGGAGCTGATTCTCCTGATTTGTAACATTAATGTGAGCTTAGATTTGCCTCAGATTTCAGCACACGAGAAAATGAATTTCCTCCTCCAGCAAACCAGAAGAACTCGTCTTTACACTCAGATTCATTGTGAGAGCAGGAGTTGGATATTGAAGCCGGGCTCTGAATGAAAAGTCTTTTGAATCGTTCCTCACTGAGTGGACTGCTTTTGTTGCCTTCAGCTTGGTCAGGAGGGGAGATTTAGCGTCCCAAATGATGTGGAATGATGAGCTATCGACCCGGCTCAGGCTGCGTGAAGTTCTCTCCTCTGCTCAATACTCTGCAGAGAATTTACTCTTTTATCATTTTACAAGCCCCATCAGATCAGAGAGAAGTAGATCCACATTATCCCCACCTCTGTCTCTCTCTGCTGCTTTTGTTGTGCTGAAACATTTCTCTCTAGTTTGTCCATTGATTACAAAAAAAGCAGAAATGCAAGGGGGGAGTTTTTCTCTGTTACATTCTCTAAGGATGGTCTTCGTTACCTATCACTGCTAACCCTTTCTTAGAGTGTGTCGTATCTGGCTGTCATAAATTATTTCTGGCTGCAGAGAGGTGACAAATACATGCTAACAAAATAGTGACTGTGAAGGATATGTGTGCCGTCTCTGTGAAGATGTCACTGAGACCCTGTCCTTTTAATCAGAGCAGAAGATTAAATTCTGTCGTCAGTATTAAACTATCATACATGATAGTTCGACCAAGCACCGTCCTATTATGTGGGGATTTCAAGGATTCTGATGTAAGCCATAGAAACGAACCTTTTTACATCCACAGATCATGTCTTCTCTTCTATGTCAGTATTGTTCTCAAAAGGTTAGTTTATTTGTGGGGCTGCTCGAGGCCAACGGTACTGGTAAATATGATAGCCAATAAAGCAATAAAACTTGTGAGCTTTGTCTCTAATGGGAGATATGTGGGGTGATTGTCAGCTGATACATAGCTATCAACGGTGCCACGAAAGCCACGTAATTACCCGACTTATAGGTTAAAACTACACAAAAAAAACAGCTTTGGCTTGACTCGACACTAAAGTAAGATTTTTTTTTTCACTTTTCCTCAACAAAGCCCCGGTTTAGAACTTTTTCGTGAAGTGACATCCATGCTACCTGTACATATCCTTCTGCCAGTAACATGCTGCTGTCCTCTCATCAGATGTTCAGATCAGAGTGCTTTAGCAGGGTCGGTTAGCGGTCACTGGAGCACAAGCTGATATAAATCTAAGTCAACTAGATATTATGAAGATGGGTCACTTCTGTATTTTTCCTGGATATAAAATAAGCCTTCACCAACTTTGGCCTGTTTTTGTGAATATGGACATAAGGACTCAGCTGTCTGCAACACCAAAACATTGGCAAAGCTACTCTTTCACATGAATCCTCTTGTGCTCATGACTTAATGCTATGCTGTCATCACTCAAGTCAAAATTGGTTATTATTAGTTGAGTTTTAGTGAAGTTAGTGTTGTTTCTTCTGGCAACCTGACCAGCTGATGGTGGAGGGATACATAACTCCTATGTCCCAACTAGGGATGCACGATATTTATCGGACCGATATAATATCGGCCGATTTGGGGGAAAATGATCAACACTATACATACATTTTATCCGATTAAAAGATCCGATAAATTACTTAAATTGGGGAAATTGTTTACATGCCGCATAGCCCAACAATAAGCCAGGTCACGCTGGTTACGTCATCTATCACGCCTTACTAGAAGGACCCAAGCCTGCCCCCGTCTCTCTGCCAGACCAAAAGTGAACATGGCTTCAACAGTGTGGTTGTTTTTCTCAGTGGCAGAAGATAACAACAGCATTGCTGTTTGCACAACTTGTTCGCTGAGAATTCTGAGAGGAGGAAAGAGTACTTCAAGTTTTAACACAACAGATGTTATAGCTCACCTGAAAAGTCATCATCGCAGCAAAGCCATATTGAAAGGAGACGGAGCAGCTAGCAGTGCTAAGGCTAAAAGCAACATGTCCCCATTCAAAAGGCATTTGAAAACTGTAAAAACTTTTTAAGAGACAGTGAAAAGGCTAAAGCCATTAACGACAAAGTGATGGAGTTCATAGCGCTCGATGACCCGTTCTTTTCTGTCATTGAGAGCCCGGGTTTCGCAAGTTAATAGCACAAGCCGTTGCTTCTTCTTGGATGTATCCTTCCATGCCCTCTAAGGTATCGTTGCCCATCCGTAACTTGATAATATAACACATAACAAGAACAGACTACACGTAAGTTTTATCATAGACATATGGACATCTGACGTTGGTTCGGTCAGCAAGCTTAGCTTAACGGCTCAGTGGTTGGATCAAGATTTCAACATGCAAAATGATTATATTAAACATAAAAATATGTACTTATCGGTTATCAGTATCAGTATCAATATCGGCCATGAGAAGCAGGAAATTATCGGTTATTGGTATCGTTTGAAATTTTTCATATCGTGCATCACTAGTCCCACCATACTAAAGTTCTAAACACTGAACTTTGTTGATAAAAGCAAAATGCTGTAAATAATCAAGGCTTTCTGTGGCATCTTCGACTGATACATCAGCTAGCATCTGCCCCCCGTTCATATTTACTGGTGTCATAGCCCCCGAGCAACTTGACTTTACAATAACCTGAACGTACTCTTTAACACTGTCAATGCACTGGTCAGCGTATTGTCAGCCACCATAATCAGATGGAAGTGAAGCCCAGCCATTGGAGAAAATGACTCCTTTACTGCTTCAACACAACTGACAAAAATCAAAGTATTGTATCCTAAGGTACAATCCTTGGTAATTATGAAGCTTTTGGTTTTATATGCTGGTTCATTGTAGAGATGCAACAAGACATTAAACCCATGATTTGTTATGTACCTTGGTTTTTGGTCAAGGTTTTTGGTTGGGTTTGATTCCGACTTCATAGAAGTGCTTTTTGAGAAAAAAATATTTTCTTTAGCATTTTATTAAGCATGTGAATTCTAATTTCTAATTTCTTTATCAAATCAATCAGTCTTTATTTGTATAGCGCCAGTTCATAACAAGTGTTATCTCAAGGCACTTTACGTTAGAGCAGACTGAAGCCGTACTCTTCATTTTATAGATTCACGTGTGCATGTAAATGTACATAAAATATACATATACACATGCATACATGCATCAAGAGGAGTTTCCTTCCAGCAATAAAGGGACTAAAGTAAGAATTAATGAAAGTGACAAACCCATGGATGCCCAGATCATAAATCAGTCCTCATCATTTGATCAAAGAGCTTACATTTTGCCTTAACTCACGATCATATATTCAATTTTGATGACTGCTGGGGCACTTTCACTAATGTTCAGAATGCCACTGATTCACCTGTATTCTCCGACTGTCTGAAACTTTTTGAGCTCCTGCACCTTTGAGGCCTCTTTCCCATGTGACTCTGCTTGCTCTGATTGGTTGGCCAATCTTCTCTAAGGTAACTGATCAGTTAAGCGCTGCTTTACACAATGTTATCAACAGCTCTGCATTCATTCTACTGTCTCTGCTCTGCACCCGAGCCAATTGACTTAGACTGCTGACAGAACGGTGGTAGGACATCACACCAGTAGGTCTGTTCAGGGGCCGAGGGAACAGACAGCTCCAGGGCTGAAGATGTGGAGGGATAGAAGTCTCTCATTCATTCATCACTACGGTTAGCTCGTCAGGGTCTCTTACAGTAGACAAGGTAGAACGGAGCTTTCTCATGCTTTGTTGTGTTGTTTTAGCTGCTTGTTCTGTGCAAACTGTCCTCACTGCAGGAGCTGTCATCATCTTTTTAGCAGAGTCAAACTTTGCGCTGCTGTGGTCCACAATGATTTTCCTCTCTAAACTTTGTGTACCAACTGCATCACACATAAAGCCGGGTTCACACATAAAGATTATTGGGCTGTTTTAGTCCTGACTTTTCCCCTTCCCAACCAAGGACAGCAAACGCCAGATTATTTTATGTCTTATAAGATTATCCCATAAGATCATCCTGTGGTCTGAGGTGTGTTAAGAGTGAATTTGTCCTGATAATCGACTCAGAAATGGGTCGGGGCCGAAAATCGTAAATATTAAAGTTGTTCAATATTTACATCCAAAAATCTTCATGTGTGTGGGGAAAGCAGACGACTCCTAAGTCATGAGTCTGTGAACTGCGTCATGGAACGGACTGTAGCCAATCAAGAAGCGAGCTGACTGAGGAACAAGGAAGCAGGCGTAAATAAATACAAGCACAGCTGACCTGAAACTTAAAGTTCAGTGGACTTCAGAAATGGAGGACCAGCTCATGGAGCTGTGGGAAGCCCAAGAATGTCTATTCAACTGCTCCGCCACGTTGTAACACAACTAAAACAACTAGGACAAGAGTTGGGAATTAATCGCCAGTGCTATTCTTTGTTTTTGTTAGATCACGTTTGATTATGGGAGATTTCTGGCTTGGAGAACTAGATTCTACATCAGTGGTGGGACAGAATCGTTATGTGTGTGATGTGCTGCGTTGAGATTATCAGAGCACACCAAACACAGTACGATCAAAACTGTTCAGTGCCTGATTTTTTTATCTTCATTTGTGGGGTCTCTAACAGGTAAAAAATCTCTTCAGATTTAGAAAATCCTTGTGTGTACTGTGCTTAACGTAATGCTGCAGTGACGCAGCTGGTCCTTTTAAGGTGCATAAAGGTTTTACAAATGGCAGTATTCTGCTGAGGTTTAATCACTTAAAAAGGTTTATGTACCTGTTAGGATCTGAAAGTGGAAACTGAAAGTCGTGTGCCTTATGAGATCCACAAATCTTGGAAACTTAGCGACAGTCATTTTTATTTGGTGTTTCTTGATCATGCCTTTTATTTGTCTGTGCAAATCAAATGTAACATAATGAAAGTGTAATCTTTGAACTTGAGTTTTTGTTAATGAGACTCTTAAAGAGGGTTGGTGCTGGTTAAATTGAGTCTAAGAGAAAGAGCACTAAGGGAAACCACTGGAAAAAAAATCAAACTACAATTTGTATGTTTTAAATGCCCAAACACCTTGTTAGATGATAAACTGGGGATATACAGTTACAGTTAAATTAATCTTAGCAAGTCACCAGCATTTATTTCATGAAAACCATTAGAATTTGAAATATGGGCAGGGCTGTACATACAGTATGAGTTTGGAAGCTAAATGCTAACATGTATTGATCCTGTCATTTAAAGCTCACCAATGTATTGTCAATTTTAACTTTGATACAAAATGTAGAATAAAAAATAATTTGCAAAGCCAAGATGTCTAAATTAATTACAAAATGATTCATCGTATGTACTTGGATAACCTGAATTAAAGAGTGTATCTTGTCTTGGCCCACTGAAACCCTCAACACAGCTATGGTGGATGCCTTTTCAAAATGGTGATTTCCTCTTGCCTAACAGGTTTTTTTCTTGCCACTGTAACTGTTGCAATAATGACAAAGTGCCAGTCTCGTTTCTTTTTTTTTTTTTTTAAACTATTATTTAACCAGATAAAAACCCACTGAGATCAAGATCTCTTTCACAAGGGCGACCTGGCCAAGAGGTCAGCAGCACACGTCATAAAAAAAACATTATTGAAAGGTGACAACATGCAGTGAGTTAGAATACACATGTTTGTGAGTGCAAGGTGTCTTGCAATAAAGTGCAGAGGCTTTAACATGGTAACTATTCAGAAACTTAGGCAGTGTTCATTGGTCTCACAATGTTTATCCATCAGTATGGAGCGAAAGGGTCCAAGTGAAATAAGCTCATGGTAGATTTATAGTTACGAAAAATAATAAATGAATTATAAAACAATAGAATAGATTTTTTTTTTCTTGTTTAAAGTGTTGTATAACATTTGTCAAGATGATATGCCACTATACAAATGAATAAAGATTGACTGATTGAGATTTTTGACAGTGATGACTGAGCCGCTATGACAAGTACAACATGTTAACTGTATCCATGACAACAGCCGATGGTGGTCAAAGATCGTGACATAAATACCAGACATGTACATAGCCACCATATTTATATTATAATATCACAAATCTCATCCTGTAAAATATCAACATGTACATAACCATCTGTCAAACAACAAACATGTACATCAGGACTGTAAATATGCCACTGACTGTATAGTATATACTTTTTTTACATTTTTCAAAAAAATTTTATTTCTATTTTGCATTACTGTACTTGATCTGTAATTACCTTATCTTTCAGTACTTCTGTTGTATCCTGCAGCTGCTGTATTTTTTGGAATTTCCCCCTGTGGGACTAATAAAGGATATCTTATCTTATATCTTATCTTATAAGTAAGGAAGAACTGCTAATGGGAGCCGGTTTTATGCTTCAGTACCCTAATGTTTTGTGCTGCTTACTTGCAAATGGTAAATTGACTTGACCTTATATAGAACTTTCTTGTCTCTGACAAAGTGCTTTTTCATTGCTGGTCATATCTACCCCTTCACTCTCACTCTCTCACTGATTAACCTGGGTTTCTATTTTAGTTGTCCATCAGCATTTTCTAACAAATCTATGCCATGTCATGCCCATTTACATGCCACTGATGCCCCACTGGGGGAAACTTGGGATTAGGTGTCTTGCTCAAGGACACATCAACATACAACAGGCAGAGCTGGGCTTAAGCCCTTGACTGTCGGATTTTTGGAAGAGCATACTACTAGATTTAGCCCCAGACAACAAAAATAAAACTCAGGCCTGTTTCACATGGGATGCCTTTTACTCGTGTGCATGCCTGTTTTCCTTTCATCAAGTTTGTTACTAAAGATAGAAACCATCCGATAACTCTTCCAGTCTGTTCCTCTCAAAGTTAAAGCTCAATTTTCCTGCTCTGAAAACAGTAGTGGCACTTGCCGAGCTGACCCCTGCGTTTCCCAGTGTGTTGGTATTTGTGGACATGAACTTGTGCAGGACAGAGCACACATTTACCTCTGTGCTGTGCAGTATCTCAACTTTAAAGCACACCGGGTGGTTGTGATGCCATTTGGAGAGTGTGTGTATGAGTGTTTTTTGTCCCTGGCATGCTAATGTGGCTGAGCTTTCTGTGTCATAAATTGTTCTGTTGCGCTACTTACATGTTTCCATGACTGTGGCTGGTCATTTTAGGTTGAAAGCTGACAGTCTAGCCCTTTGGGGGCATGATGGTGCATCATGTATGTTGATTCAAAAGACAATGACAGTGATGTAAAAATTCATACTGTAGCACAGAAAAATGTGGTGATGGTGTTTACACCAGTTTTCCACCCAGCCCTGCTAAAGATTGCAGGATTTATTGAGAAAAATCATCAATTTAAAACAGAGAGTAATCAGCAGAGGTAGGCGCAGCTGACCGTACATTTCTGAACATCTTTTTTTGTTGTTGTTTTGACTGAGCGTCTCTGGCTGCTGGTTTTACAAACCATTCATTCAAGAAACAATATATTTACCTTAAGTGTACAAAGTCAAATAACGTCATCTGCACAAAGATGACAGAGGAATAGATAATTTCTTAAGATACTCTTGTTTGGTTTTAGGGCCCGACTGATCTATCGACCAGCCGATTTAATAGGCCGATTATAGCCCTTTTCAAAATATTCAACATCGGCCCGAGTTTTGCCAATGTAACGCCGATATATTCTTACCTTCTCATAAAACAGTAAAGGCTGTTCAGTGTTTAAGTTGTGCAGAATGATGTCGTTGCGCCGTTAGTCCAATAGATGGAGCTCTGACTCCATTCGACCATCAGTCCCCTCCCCACCGCTGTCTAATCAGTCACGTACAGGAGTGAACCACAGCCAGGCAACAATACAAGAGTGGGCTGAACCGAGCTTGCCGACAGGTGTGTTTATAACAACGTTGTGAAATTAACAGTGACTCAAAATGTCTCCCGTTTCAATTTAACGCTCTTTGCCATGTGTCATGACAAGTGACAGGTGCTTCGTTGTGTCAGTCATGCTTTTCAGTTACGTTACATTGGTAAAGTTTTGCTAACCTAGCTTAAGTTACTCCCTGTCTGTTTATGTTAACAATGACATCGCTGTAGTTATGTGAACCTAGCATAGTGTGAGCCAACAGCTTAAAAGCCAGCCTATGACCGCTGAAATAACGTAAGTGCACAAATATTTGAGAGTGCAGAGAACGACCGTTCATCACTCCATCGGCTGCATGTTGAAGCGCATTTAATGAGGTGCGATGTGAATGCAGAGGGGAGGGGATTTATTCAGGGCAGGCCCGAAAAGTTAAAACCATTAACATTGAGTGACCACAGGCTGTAACAGCAACTCACTGTGTGTTATGGAGTAACATTAGCGTATTATAAGTAACATTAGACTATTTGTGACCATTATTTAGTTAAAATATAACTCTGTCAAATTCAATATGTTTTGACATCTGAGAGGCGCCTCTGGTTTAATTTTGGTTCATATGAGTTATGACTTCATGGCAAAGAATACAATGGAGTAGAGAAAATTTGATTTAAGGTTAAAGGGCATCAGAGGACGATTGCCCAAACCTAAATATAAATTCATCAGTACAGCTGGTAGCTATATCCATGCATGCTCCATAGAAAGAAAAATGCACAATGCAAATTAAAACAAAATACTCCACATTACATAATTCATCTATATATTTGCATTTTAAATAAGTTTATTTATTTTATTTTGCAGGAATTTAATGCAGTTTTGTTCACTGTTTTATTTTGTACTTGAAAGTGCTTTGTACTTGAAAGTGCTTTGTTCTTAAAAGTTGCAGAGTAGAAAAATAAGAGGCTTGTGTAAAGAATGTTACCTTAGAGTTTTTGTTGCTTTCCTCTCACAATTACCTGTTAACAACATTTTAAGAAGCTGTTCTACCTGTACTATAACCTACCTCTACCTTTCATCGACAAGAAGTTCAAGACAAAATGTATCTCATAACTCATTTATAGGATTTACTCTTTTTTAAGGTTATATAATAAATTTCGCCGAGGTTTAACGGTTTTCTGCATGTTTTTGAACTTGTAAATTCCTCTCTGTTGTAAAGTTAAACACATACTAAAGGACAAAGTATTGTAAAACAGTAAACATTTTTTAACCTTTAATTCATATATTCATTGTTGTAAGTGTTAAGGGACAAAGCATTTTTTTAAATTCATTTTATATTTTTTTAATTCATCAGCCGATTAATCGGTAAACTGAATTTTTTTTTCAGCCAAATATCGGCATCAGCATTGGCCTCAAAAAATCCATATCGGTCGTGCCCTATTTGTTTTTTTTTTAGTACCTCATGTGTGTCATAGGGCATTTCTGTTTTCTTTTCTTTTTTTTAGTCACTTCTGTTTTATGTGGTGTCACAGGCCTCACAGCCACTATCTGTTGGTAGTGTTATAAAAACTGACTTTGCTTTTGAATGGAGATTACAGTCAATTGAAATATGGATTCCTTTTTATCATCTAACGATAGTTTAGTGCACATAAATATATACATAATACATTGAAAAGATCCCAGTGATTTTGCTTGGCACTCTAAATGACTTCTGTCTTGAGTTTTCTCAGCAGTATCTCACTCTAGTTGTGAAGTTTCATCTAGAAAGTTTCTAGGCCCTCTATCTATTTACTGCAGATGAACAGACTTGCAGCCTCGAGTCATTTTATGGTCTCTGTGTTTGGAGTACTTGGGCTGTGAAAATAGAAAGTTGTTACTGCGGAGGTGTCCCAATTCCATCCTCACTTCATCACCTGCTCTGTGCTGTGAGGGTCGGAGGCTTACTGCAGTCTGTTGACCAACCTTTAGAAATAACAGGACAAGAAAACGAAATTAAACATTAGAAAATTTTCATCTCTGATTATCTAACACTTAAAACAGACATGTTTAAGGCAATAAAAGGTCTTAAAGTCTTTTTTTTTTACTTATATGAGGTCTTACATTTTGTATGGCACCTTGACCATCTTTGGCAAATCTGTTCTGGTTGGAATTTATTCCCTTGATCATGTGAACCACCAACATATTCTACAGTGTGTGGTGCACAGAAATAGTAATGGTTCTCATAGTTTTGTCCTAAAAGCTCTAGACTTTTGATATTCAGAAGTGTGTAGGAACTAGAGCTAAACAATATATGATTTAAACATCACAGTTGCAGTGTTCATATGTGCAATAGTCACATTACGGGATGTTCAGTGTCATTCATGTTACTGAAAGCACATCATACGTGTTCGATAGAAACCAAAACATAACTTTTTTAGTTCCTTAATTACGTACAGTAGAAGTCTGGCAGATATCATTTTCATTAGGCTCACTCAGACACCATGCTGCATGCAGAGACATTGTTTTACAAGCACTAAAAAAAGTTTAAGCTTCAGATAACGCTAATCGTGGATACAGCAGTGTTTTGCTTTGAAGAGTGACCATGCAAAAAAGAGACTCTGAGTTTTCCTCCATTAGTCTTTTCCTTCATCATGATTCTAACAATACTTATTATAAGTGTCTTTTAAAAAAATATTTTAACAAGAAATTCATTTCGACGCTGTTAAAAAACAGCATTCATTTGAAAATTGCCCTGATAATGTTGCAATTACAAACCCTAATTCCAATGAAGTTGGGACATTGTGTAAAAAACAAAATGGAGTACAATACTTAACAAATCCTTTTCAAACTATACTCAGTTAAATACACTACAAAGACAGCAAACTTAATGTTCAAACTGATTAATTCTATTGTTGTTTTTCTGCAAATGTACACTCATTTTAGTTTAAGGCCTCCAAAAAAGCTGGGACAGGGGCAACAAAGGGATGGGAAAGTTGAGAAATACCCAACAAACACCTGTTTGAAACATTCCACATTTAAACAGGCTAATTGAAAACACCTGAGTGTCATAATTGTGCATGAAAGGAGCATCCCCAAAAGGCTAAGTCATTCACAAAGATGGGTCAAGGTTCAAGACTTTGGTGAACAACTACGTGAGCAAATAGACCAACAGTTTAAGACAAATGTTTCTTAATGTACAGTTGCAAGGAATTTAAGGATTTCATCATCCACAGTTCATAATATTGGCAAAATATTCAGAGAATCCAGAGAAATCTATTCATGTAAGTAGCAAGACTGAAAACCAACATTGAATGCCCATGACCTTTGGTTCCTCAGGCAGAACTGCATTAAAAACAGACAACATTCTGTAAAGGATATTACCATGTGGGCTCAGAGACATGTTGTAAAACCACTTTTTTTTTTTCTTTTAACAAAGTTCATTGCTACTTTTACAAGTGCAAATTAAAAGTCTGCTATGCAAAGCCACAGCCTAATATCAACAATACCCGGAAACACTGCCAGCTTCTCTGTGCATATCATCAGAGATGGACTGACGCAAAATGGAAAACTGTGCTGTGGTCGTATAAGTCCACATTTCAAAGTTTGTTTGGAAATCATGCACATCATGTCCTCTTTGCTAAAGAAAAGGACTATCCAGACTGTTATCAGAGCAAAGTTTCAAAGCCAGCATCTATGATGATATAGGGCTGTGTTAGTGCCCATGGCATGGGTAACTTGCACATCTGTGAAGGCACCATTGATGCTGAAAGGTACAAACAGGTTTTGGAGCAACAGGGATGTCCCTGCTAATTTCAGGACGACAATGCCAAGACACATTCTGCACGTGTTGCAACAGCATGGCTTTGTTTTCAAAGTGGGCACGCACTAGACTGGCCTGCCTGCAGCCCAGACCTGTCCCCCACTGAAAATGTGTGGTGAAATATGAAGTGCAGGAGGGGGAAAAAATGCAATATCACTTTTATCCAGTATTGTTCAGCTCTATTGAGACCCCTTTTTGTCATCTGTCAAACACATTTTTAACATATTAGTGGCCCACAGGGACACGCGTCTATCTGACAGGGCTGTGGGATTCATCTCTCCTGTTGGGAATCACCAGCTTGCACACAATAACCATAATCAATTTTTAACTGTTCAAAAACATTCAAGTTTGGATTCTTTCTATGCATTTACCTCCTTCAATGCTTCAGATCATTTTCCTAAAACATGTTTCAAATCCAAGCCAAGAGAGATGTGTGATACTTAGGCATCATGTGACTTGGGGATGTTAAAATGTCGGCTAATTTTGCGTGTTCTCCTTGTTTGTTTAGGTGTTGGCTCTGTTTGAAGAGGGAGAGGAGTCAACCACCGCCTTTGTTGAGCCTCTTGTCATCCTTCTTATCCTCATCGCCAACGCTGTTATCGGAGTGTGGCAGGTGAGATCCACCTTTCATCCCGTCTGTCTGTGTAAATAGTACACTCAGGAGTTACAGCGTCTCTTTCTGCTGCATGTTTACATGAATACAAAGGATAAAAATGGCCTAAGAATACTTGACATTTGGAAAATGACCACCTTTAATCCCAGAGGATAAGGCAAACATGGTGTCCATTTATCATTGGTTTACTCAGACTTAATCGTAGGCTTACTTCTGTAAAATAAAAATATGTCTCAATGAGCCAAGAGCTTTGAGTCTCCTTGTTTAATAAAACAGATGAGACGTCATTGAAGAACATTATTTTAGTTTAAATCAGCTCCTGAAATGGCAACATTTTTCTCTCTTGACTGTGTGGAAAGTTCCTTTAACAAGAGAGAAATTCAGCTTTCATTTCACTGATATGATTTTGATACCAGTGCCACTGTCGATTCCACCTGTCAGTCCAGTTCTTTATCAATTGCAGAAAATCAGTGGATTTTCTGTGTGGATATAAGCAGGCTTGCAAAGCTTTTCAGGGTTAACAATAGCAAACATCAAACCTTACAGTGTAGTATGATCCACCTGATGATATGTCTGTAATCAGGCATCTTTAAAGCAGGAAGAGGTAGGAGCTACAAGTGAGATGACGGCAGGAAGTTCGGACAGAGATTAGCATAGATGCTAACAGCTTCAGTTACTGTTTTGTCAGATCTGGACCACATTTCTGTAATAAATAAGAAATTAATAACAACACTGAAATGCATTTTTCAATAGAAGAGTGGTCAACAATAGCACTAAGGAATGCTGTGGGGTTTAAAATGTCCTCCACACCATTACATGACTACCAGCAGCCTGAACTGTTGAGACAAAGCAAGATGGACCAATGCTTTAATGTTGTCCATGCCAAATTCTGACCCCACCATCTGAATTTTACAGCAGAAATTTAGACTCATCAGATGATGCAACATCATTCCAGTCTTCTGTTGTCCAGTGTTGGTAGCCTCTGCTCCCTGTTCTGTTCCTAGCTACAGGAGTAACACCAGGTGTGGCTGCTGCAGCTGTAGCCCATCTGCGTCAATATTCAATGTGCTGTACATTAGAAATGGTCTCCTTCATATCTTAGTTGTTACGAGTAGTTATGTGAGTTATTGTTGTTTCCCTTTGACCATTCTCTTCTGACCTCCGGCATCTACAAGGCTGGATATTTACTCCTTTTCAGACCATTCTCCTATAGATGCTTGTGCATGGCAATCCCTACAGAAATCAGTTTCCGAAACACTCAGACCAGCACATCAGGCGACAACAACCAGGCTGCATTCAAAGTCACTTAAATCACCTTTTTTCCTCATTCTGATGCTCGGTTTGAACTTGATCCATTGAGTTGCTGCCACCTGATTGGCTGATAAGTTATTTGTGTTAAGCAGTTGAATGGGTGTAATTAATAGAGTGGCCAGTAAGTGTAGTGTTATGATAACATATCCATTTCCTTTTAACATTCTAAGACTGTTCCAGGCATAACTTTTACTTTCCTTTATCTGTCATCAGGAGAGAAACGCAGAGAATGCCATCGAGGCTCTGAAGGAGTACGAGCCGGAGATGGGGAAGGTGTATCGAATGAACCGCAAAGCCGTGCAGCGGATTAAAGCCAGAGACATCGTCCCCGGAGACATAGTGGAGGTTGCAGGTAAGCACCAGGCCAAACTCCTCGCTGTCACTCACCGAGACTAATTTATGCCCCGTCTGCCTCCAGAGGACTCCAGCACACTCAGAAACACACAGTCAGCCTTAGCCACCCATTCATGAGTCTGGAAACGCTGCTGGAATATCTCTGACTGGATTACATAAGAGTCTTTTCCCTGGATGTGCAGGTGCCAGAGTTTCTGTGTGTGTTTGTGTGTGAGGGCCTGTTTAAGTGGCTGCGGTCACCCCCTCGTATTTAAGGCCCAGTTTAATTTTCCGCAGCTTTTCCCTCTGCTTTCCATGCTCTCAGTCGCACCACCTGGATGCTGCTGGATGTTTGTCAGCTCCTCACTCAAACACACATTAAAACACACACAATCCCCCTGCTGTACGCTCCCCGATGTGTGGGCAGCCAGGTCTAAAAATAGCCTTGTCACTGTGCTTCCCGAGCATCTGTGTGTGCCCATGTAACAACCGAGGAGATCAGTTTGCGGCGAACATGACTGGTTTTTAGAGTGGAATCCTCGGCCGCATGGGGTTGTGATTCAGGCGAGACGTCTCAAAGAGATGTGCGGGAGAGGAGGGGGAATCGCGGCATTCATTCATAATCGCAGCACGGAGAATGAAAGAGAGGGATTATACATGCTACAGTGGTTACAGTCGAGCCCTGGCGCTGTTCGATTTCAGCTCAAGGGCTCAAAAATGGAAATGAGATCATTCATCCAAATAAGCATCACTGAGGGCTCCTCAGAACAGAACTGCTTAAAGTCGAACTGCAGACGCTGTTATGAATGGATGTTTGATGGATGTTTATTGGTAACAGAGAATTGGATTGTGGTTGTAAATGAATGTCATCTATTATCAGAGCAATTAGAGCAGCAAAATCACTCATAGTTTAATAAGTCAAATATCAGATCATAACAGAACTTGGTGACATGATCTGAACACATTTTGTGGAGTTTATTTCCTTTTTCCAGCAATTGTGCTATGTCTTGGAAATAGAATGAAAAGAGAAAATCCATTTTAATGTGTTTGCTAGCATGGCAGCAGCATGATCATGAGCAACAGTTTCAGAGATCAGCTCTGCTTCAGAACAGAAAGAATCGGCACGGAAGCTAGGGCTGCAGATGGGCTCTGATAGTTCAGGGAATTACAATATTATTATTACTATTAGATGAAAACAATTCATATTCAAGCACAACAAAGATGCCTTTAGAAGTCTTTGTTCATAGCGTGATCTTCATCATGGTTAAAATCAGTTTTATTGCAGAAATAAGACCATGATGTACATATTGGCCTCCACTCCAAACTTCACACGGGGGGAATGGGAGTACGAGGTGACCCCCATTTACTCCATCTCCAGAGGTAATATCAGAGGCGTCATAACAGAGAGACGGAGGCACACAGACTCACTGAGTAGTGCTGTGAGTGTGTGTGTCTGCCTGTTCTCTTACTCTCCTCTACTGTTGTATCACGTTATGAATTAACTCAAATATCATGTTCTCATTGAAATAATGTGAATGTCTCGAGGAGTAATGATGACAGAGCTTCATTGCAGTGCTTTTGCAAATCTGCACCATGAAAAGGGTTAAAGTTGCACTCTAGCAGAGAAATAATCACCCCATCAGGAACAGATAAGATAAACAGATGACTTAACGGCATCATGAGGTCATGAGAATGAGCCTGCACAAACTTGTAGCACGACATTTAACTTGAACTTGACTGTAGTCCTGTTTTCTTACGTTCAACAAACGTTGTGGCGAATCAGTACTAAGAGGGAATGACCCACAATCATCAGGACAAATGGAAAAACAAATAGACTTTATAAGTGCTTAACTATTTTTAGATTGTCTTAAATGTGGCATGCTTGGGAAAGATGAAATATGTGTGTGTCAGTGTGTAGTATTATTTGTCTGTTTATCTAACACGCTGCACGGCTTTGGAATTCAGACTTGTTTGAGCTGGTGTCCTCATTCACGCACATTTACACTCGGTGTCAGACTGAGACAAGCCCACACAGGTAGAAACACCCAAAAGTTCTCTCCCATTAAACACCCCCTCTAACACTACCCTGACTTTCAACACCGACAGTATCACCATGATAATGCCGCATGCTCCGTTCAGCTCAGTGACACCGGGGTTCAGGAGGGGATGGTGACAGCGTGGAGCAGAAACGGATATTACTTCACATAGACCATCTGTTCTTTGAATATAGGGTTATGATGATAGTACTGCTGGCTGTTAGCAGCTGCAGTTAGAGTCTGTTGTTTGTACATTTAAGGTGACGCAGAAAAAAATACAATTTTTTCCTATTGTATCACCTCAAATACTTTGTGTTAAACCATTAAAAATGCAAAAAGACACATTAGAAGGACATTACAGGACCCATGTGTTGTTCAATAAAACAGAAAAAATATGATTAAAATCTGACCGATGTTAGTCCCAACAATCACAACATCTTACAAATTTAAGCAGAGGATAGGTTGTTTGTAGTAAGTGGTAGTCTAGCATTATTCAGGAGTGCATTTTTTTTGGTCCATATTGACATGATAGTGGGGGGCACGATGGCGCAGCAAGTAGTGCACATGCTTCATGGCAAGAAAGTATACAGTTCAGTCCCCAGGGCGGTCAGGGCCTTTCTGTGTGGAGTTTGCATGTTCTTCCCGTGCATGCCTGGGTGATTCTCTCCAGGCACCCCGGCTTCCCCCCACAGACCAAAAACATGCTCATTAGGTTGACTTCAAATTGCCCTTAGGTATGAATGAATGTTCGTCCCTGTGATCGGCTGGTGACCGCTTCAGGGTGGTACACAGCAAAAAGGTTGTAGGTTTGACTACCCAGTTTGGCAGGGACCTTTCCATGTGGAGTTTGCATGTTCTTCCCATGCATCAGTGGCGCAAAAAGGGGGTATGCACTATATGCGGCACATAGGGGTGCGGCGCTAGAAGGGGCACCAAAGTGATGGGGAAGAAATTATTTCAAATCTGTATTTACTGTAATGAATGGTTATTTGAGTGGCTCAATGTCCAAGTTTATACTGTTACTTAAGATGCACTTCTCTGTGTTAAAATCATGAGGCGAGAAAGAAGCTGATTGATGCATTCAGACTTTTATAAACCTCACTTATTGACCCGACAGTTTTGCAGAGGAGAGACATGCTTCATGCCGGCTCCTTCGGGTGCTTTGTCCCCCCACCCTCTCTCTCTCTCTCTCTCTCTCTCTCTCTCTCCCTCCCGCGTAGTAATGTGACAATTATGACCGATTACAAACTCACCCCCTTTGGCACATCCTTGTTTGAGTGTTTTTTTTTTTTCAAAATCCTTTGATCCCCTGAAAATTTTCATAAAAGTACATTTTTATGATTATATGCTACTTTGATAGAAACGCTATTGCTGCCACAGTGACTGAGACAGAGAGTAAATAGGTCAGAGGTCATCATACAGTCAGGATTCAGCAGATCACAGAGCCAGCTTTACCCTAAAACCTGTTCCTAGGTCCAGATATGATGGTTGCAGAAACTGAAAGTGAGCACCCTTTGAGAAATAAATTTCTGGGATGTAATAGTCCAGCTTTCAGATATCATCATACCATTGTGTGGATAATGAAGAATTATAGAGGGTGAAATGTTGCACTAATAATTAAAGTAGAGGACGTTATAATAGTTGTGTCTTATTACCTAATGATAAAGAGAAAATAAATGTTAACTGCAATGTAAAAAATAAAGAATAAGCAGACAGAATTTCCTGAGAGATTATTCTTAAACCTCAGTTATGGCATGATCTAATAGAATTATTTCACTTTCCTTTACATACAAGTAGTCCATGAGTACAAACTGTTCAGATGTCATGACTTAAAGTGGGAGTATTATGCTTTTTTCAAGGCTTTACACCATTGATCATCAGCTTGAGGCTTGGGGGCGAAGTCAGGCCCCCCAAAGCTTCCTGTCTGGCCCCTGGAAGATAGTTAGAAAAAGAAACGAAGATGTGGTTATTATTATACATTGTTTTTGTTTTTGACTGAGCTAATCACCAGCTGTAATATGTAACTTATAATAAAAGTCTGAATCAAAGTCTTATGGTTAGTATTTATACACAAAAACAGGCTGTGTTGGGGCTGTATACCCCTCAAAAAATAGGTAGTTGCACCACTGCCATGCATGTGTGGGTTTTCTCCAGGTACAAGGCTTTTTCCCACAGACCAAAAACATGCTCATAAGGATTATCAATATTTTAAAATTACCCTGAGGTGTAGGGATGGGAGTTGAAAACCAATTCCATTTGAGAATCGATAACAGCTCCCTCAGTGAATTGATATCATGAGTCTTTTTGCTTATCATTTCCCTTATCAGTCCTCCCCTAACTTTGTTATGCATGGCTTGCAAATCAAGTAGGACATGCTCTCATCAGGGACAGCCAGCAGAAATGATAACAAAGAAGTCTAAAATGAAGTCATGCCAGACAGAGGGCAGAAGAGGTCAAAATTGCGCCATACATTTCAACAAAAACCGTTATTGCATGATGTTTAGTGAGTGGACACACCAGCAACTTGCAGAAGCATTCGTCTAGCTGCAGCACAGCGTTTAACATCAAGAGTGACGTGTTCAAAAAATCTATGAGAGCAACCTCTATCCAAACCCAAAAGACATAGGAATGGATAAGGAAATTGTTAAAAAAAATAGGACCAAAAAGCAGATAATTCAGTAAATCTTGTCAATTCCTATCCCTTCTTAGGCGTAAGTATGTGTGTAAATTGTAGTCTGTCTTTATGTGTCAGCCCTGTGACTGGCTGGTGACTCGTCCAGACTCCAGGCCGCACAACCCCAAAAAGATTAAGTGGTATGAGGGCCGCTTGATTATGGAAAAAGTCATAGATAGATATTTGATAGACATTGAGATCACGATTACCCACTGATTTTGCAACACACATCACATGCAGTCATTGAACTTAAACACTCCACCAACATCATTCTGAACACTAAAAGATGAGGAATAAATGAAGATGCATGTGGAAAATACAAACCCCTAAAAATAATGATGGATGGAACAAAGACAAATCAAATGCAACATGTCCTGTGTCACAATAATCTTTTAATCTTGATTATTTAGTTTTAATAATTGTGGGAGGTAGTAGTTTTAGATGAAATTGAGACTTGACTAAAATGGTATAGATAATGGGTAGATGGATGAATGGATGATGACTTTGACTTATGTAGATCTTTTCAACATATAATAGATTGACTCAAATATAAATGTATCATCTCAGTCTAAACCAGGGATGTCCAAACCTTTTTCACTGAGATCTGTATATTCAAAAACCTAAGGATGATTGGGCCATTTTTGTGTACTTACCTTTTGTGTTGGACTCAGTAAAACAAATCCTATGTGTTTTAAGATAGTTTTATTTATTTTTTTGTCAACTTTTATTTAACCAGATAAATCCCATTAAGATCAGGATCTCATTTACAAGGGCAACCTGGCCAAGAGGTCAGCAACACACGTCAAATATAAATACAAAATTCAAGAAAGAGGTTTAGGCAATAACTTACCACCAATGAATATAATCAACAACTTGACAATTGAAGAGAAAACATTTCTTGGGACAGTAACAATTTAAAAACACAGGCGTTGTTCATAGGATTCTCACCGCCTGGTGAGTAAAATGGAGCGAAAAGCTTTGAATAAAAACCAGTTCTGACATTTTCAGTTCAGTCTGTATAGTATTCCATATGGTGGGGGCATCATGACAAAAAGCTCTTTTCCCAAAATCAGTTTAGACTCTGGGCACATTTAAATGATAGACTGCACAAGAGCGTAAGGCGTAGGTACTCCTTGATTTCTGCAGTAATGAGCGTGGAGAGGATGGTACTAATCCCAGAAGAGATGAATCAACAGCATCCAGTGGGTATATCTCCTGGAGCTCAAGGAGGACCACTCAATTTTGGCATAGAGCTCACAGTGGTGAGTGAGACATCTGCAACCAGTCAAAAATCGTAATGCACAGTGAGAAACAGTGTCCAGAGACATTTGGTCGAGGCACTCATGTACGAAACATCGCCATAATCAATCAGTGACAGAAGTTTTACAGAGACGAGATGTTTCTGAGCTCTGAGGGAAAAACAGGATTTGTGAGAAGTTTCACCTTCATTTTATGGACCAGGCTGGCAATGTGAGGTTGGAATGAGAGCTCCTGGTCAAGCAGAAACCCAAAATATGCTAAATTAATGAAAATGCTTCAGGAAAACGGCCTACAACAGAAATAATCCAAAACCAATTCCACTCCCCACTCCCTCAACAAATCGAAACCATTAGTCTTTTTGCTGTTCTGCATGCTTTGCAACTCAAGGACATCACACTCTCATCAGGGCAGTCATGATAACAAAGAATTAAAAAACCATGGCAGACAAGTGCAGAAGTGGTTAAAATTATATTCATTTTGTCAGAGAGACACCTACTGCACAACCTTTAGTGAGTGGAGACATCAGCAACTTGCAGAAGCATTTATCTATGCAGCATGGTATTGAAAATGAGGAGTGTCATGTGTTTGACGTCACTGAAAACCTTATGTAGGCCAACTTTTGCTCAGAGAAAATCCACAGCAACTGTTAAAGAATTGGATCGATAAGCAGAATGGTTCATGGATTGGTATCAGTAAAATCTTATCAATTCCCATCCCTAATCATTAAAAATTCTGTGGTTTCTGATTTCACGTGGCCCTTGGCCAGTCCTGGCTACCGATGGATTGGCCCCTCAGTGCAGTAGAGAATTAGCCGATTAGCCCAGTGTGCTTTGTGAATCAGGCATTGAGAATGCAACATGGAAAACATGGCAGAGTAAATGAGGGCAGTTCATGCTGCCTTTAAAAGCTGTAGTCAGCACAAGCTTCAAGTTTTAATGTGGCCCAATTTTCCATTAATTTTTGGAAATTGCTGTGAGATGACTAAAAGCTCTCCATGGGCTACTTTTGGCCCCCAGGCCATAGTTTGGACACCCCTGGCCTAAATACAAATCATACACCTATAATCTTTTACCAGGTGTGCTGATGAAGTGGTCGGTGAGTTTAAAAACAATTTAATTACATAGGCAACAATTTCAAAAATGATTTTATTAATTTTATATTAGCCATTTATTGAAGGTCTCAACCTCTTAATTCCAAGAATATATTTGTGATTGATTGTTTGAACATCATAATAGGGGCTTCTTTCCATCAAAACATCACTTTTTATGATAATCCTCATTTTTATATTTAATGTTGTTTGATTTATGCGTGTCTTTTTTTTAACATTAAGATTAAATGTTCTTACTACTCTCCCTTGTCCTGCACTCCATGGCTGCTCTAAAACCCTATATGGTTCACAAAGTGAGAAGGTAATATTTTCTTTCACAGCCTGTAAAGATGTCTGCAAATAGACGTAAGTGTGAAACTGCTGCAGACGACGCTTCAGTGAAAAATGGATTAACAGCTTGTTTCAAGTTCAGTTAGCAGTCAGAGTTTACTTTATAAAGAGTTATGGTGGTGCTTATATGCACGCTGCTGCATTTTTCTCAGACCTACACAGACACATATCAGCTGCTGTGGTTGTTTCTGACATAATCTTGTTGCTAAGCAGTTTAAAACAGGAGTAAACATCTAAGGTGGGCACAGACTGAACCACACACTCCTCTCTCTCAGAAAGTGTGTGTCAGGGATCTTCACACTCCCTCCTGACTCAAACATGTGAGGTGTATGGTGACAAAGAAAACATGTAAATATTTTCCTTTCCTGCAGAGATTTCCTGAGCTTTCCTGTAATGCAGATTAGCCGCTGGTTGTTCCACGGGAACTGGGTGCTGTGTGAGGGTATTGGAAAAGGACACGGCTGACCACCGGAGATTCAGAAGAGAAAAAAAAACTTAAATATATTTACGCATGTTTCCACCAAAGCTGCTGCCGCTTCTGCTGCCTCCTGGTTGTAGGTGCAGCTCTGGTGATGCCAGCCATGGTTATGACACTGCTGTGATTTTTCACCTCCACTGGAACTTTCCTGGGTTTGTCAGATGGAGTGGCTGCTGTGGTTGGATTGATGGGACCTGCAGAGGTGGAAACATGCTCTAAAATATCCTCAGTAACACTGAGTCACTTCTATCCTGCATGTGGAGGGACACCTCTCTGCCAGGACATTATGCAAGACCTTCAAATTTTGATTCAAGTCCATTTTGCCAAATGGAAGCAGAAACTCTGCTTGCCAAACTCTCCGACCTTCTTATTTATTTTAATCAAGCTTTAATGTTCTACTTTTAATTTTATTCGTGTCTTTTAAATGATGTCTAGCTCTTTCTGTTTCATGAAAGGGTCTTGAGAATAGACACAGCCTGCCTCTGTCTGATATGGGATTAGAGATGTCATGATTGAATGGCAACCCATCATTATTGGATTGTTTTCATTGAAAATATATGATTGGTTGATAGGAATTAATGTTTTTAATCAAGAATATGTGATTGAAACTCTGGCTGTATTCTCTGTTTAAAAGCAAACAATGTCATCTTCTCATTTCACGCTATGTTTATCCCTCTGTTACCTCCTCTGTCTGCTTCCACATTGACTTGCAAAGTGAAGGATTTGTTTGATGGACTAGCTTTGTGTGTGACTACCATAAAGGAAAGAGAATCTGCACCTTAAAAAGTTGACAATTGTTGAAAAGCCCTGAAAGCTACTCTGTTTTAAACAAGAACACAAAAGAATAAGAACATCAACCTCTGATGATACCCCAGCCACTAAATGCAAGCCGACCGTTATTTGCTTCTCATAATACAGGGCCCAGCTTCTTATTGAGGAAATATGGTTGATAGTAGGGATTCAACAGTTCCCAATAAAATATTGGAACTGTTTGATACAACATTCGTGGTTCAATATGCTTCCATTCATTGTTGCCCTTTTATTTCCATGTTTGCGCAGCTGAATCTGTGTGCAGGGATCAGGAGACTCCTGCGGCAAGTAATCTTGAGCTAAAGTTGTACCAAGAAACCACAATACTACTCCAACAGGAGAGCCAGCAATATGCACCCTCACACTGATTTTGAGGATCCCCTTATTCTTCTAATCCATGGTTAGAGTAGGGGAACAGAATGTTCAGCATTCGCCAAACCTGACATCAATAACGTTTGAGCTCATGCTACAGCTATTGAGCCTCATGGGCCCACAGGAATATTGGCCTCCTTGGGGAGAAAATTGATCCTCATCTGTTCCAAGCAGCCATAAAAAGCACACCCAAAATTTGTTGAAACTCATGTTGTTTGAACAATGCAGTCCATTTTTAAATCCTTGTTGAAGTCAGCATGATAACCTCTAGAGACAAACTTAACAAGACTTAATGGGGCTTAGCGAGTGGACACTGACAATTATGTTATTATGTGTTCAATGACAGCACCAAAAAATTAAAACCAACAGATAAGCAAAATGTCATCATGATGTGTTCAGATAAAACATCAAGGAAAGGACATTTAAGTGTTTGACTGAAAACTTAAATAATTATAGCTGTTTGGAGGTCACATTTGTTTCAGATGTTCATGAGGGACAAAAAGCACCTGTAAAGATAATTTTTCAGTTTGTTTATTTTATTACAATTACTTGTTATTCTACATCATAAACTGCATCAAGGGTGTTTCGGAATTTTGTTTAGCATAACAATGAAATAGAGAATTCAAGAAAAGAAATAACATCCTTTTCTGTTAACCAACCCCATGCTGTTTAAAAAAAGTGCCTCAGAATGAAAAAGAATTGTAAAAAAAAACAAAAAAACAAAAACCAAAATGGTTTAGTTGTCAAAACTGATCTAGTTGTCAAAACTGAACCGAATGAAAACTGCGACCGAAAAAAAAACAGATACGTACTGTAACGGCCATTTGGTATGTCAATCACAAAGCAACTGCAAAACTCAAAATGGCCATTGTGACACAGGAAGAGATCTTACGCAGGATGAAAAATTTCAATGTCAAAGCCAAAAGGCAAATTTACTCTTTTTTTTTTATAGTAGATAACAAACAAATTTGTGTCCTCAGGCACTCTTGGCCTCTTGGCTTCCTACCTCCCCGACAAAAAACCATTCACCTTCCCCGGTGTCTGCCCATCCTGTCTTACCTGCCCATCTACATATATCCAAATCACCTCGTGCCAAACAACCAAACCTATCAAAACTAAAACCTAAATATATCCCAAGTTATTCTAATTAATGAAATTTGCCAGAATTAACTGAATTCTTTTTCATTTCAGCAAGATAACATCTGAACAAATAACTTTGCCTCAGTTATTTAATATAGGCAAAAAGCATGAATAGCTCCAACACGTATCTAACAGTGGGCCCAGACTTGATCCATGTGCAACGCCTTCTGTTAATAAAAGAAACTCTGAACATTTCCAAATTTAACACACTGCTCTCTATTGGACAGGTTATTCTGGAAACATTCAAAAGTAATGTAGTCAAACTCAACATTTAAGAGTGTTGTAAGAAGAGCATGGTCAGCTGTTTTGAATGCTTCAGATCATAAAACAAGGGCAGTACTATGTATGGGTCTGAAACTAGACTATTGAGGGCTTAAGAAAGGTAAAGGTGGAAGAAATGCTTTGAGTTGAATGATGATCAGGATCCAGGATTTTGATTAAGTCCTGTAATTATCACTAATATCTCCTCCCTTGTTCATTTTCAAGTAAACCTCCACCATTGTTTTTTGAGAGTTTTGTGTTTTTCGGTTGAACAAAGTAAGTAAAAACATGTTGACTGTTTAAAGATGACTTTTTCTCCTCTCTATGTTACGCTGCCACCTCTAGGAGCTCCCAGTGTACTACAGAGTTTAGTAGACCAGGTCAGGCCAGGTAGGGGAGCACATGCTGGGTCAGCACTTTGCCATACATCATTCCTGATGATGCCTCCGCACCAGCAGCAAGGTAAACCCTACTTCATTCAGCTGTTTGAGTTGCAAGGAAGTTTAAAGCTGCAGGAGTGCAAACCCTACGCCCCAAGGCATAGAGCAACTGCCATAACCAGCAGCGGTGCCCCAGGAGGTCAGCTGCCTCCTTCCCAGCCACCAAACCAGCCTCCAAGCATGGTTTGATTGGGATTTGAACCGGCCACCCTCCAGTCCCCAGCTCAAGTCCTGACAGAGTGAACTACACTGCCACCAACTGCAATATCAAAATTAAAAATTAGATTTTAATAGACATCAGCAGGAAAGCATTTGATCGAGACATCACAATCAAAATCATAACCCTTTGCTGTTTTGTCTGTGCTAGGATTTACATTTCTGTTCAGCAGATGGAGAGTTTCTGTGGGAGGCTGCTTTGGGGAGCAGGAGTCCGTGGGTAGGCGTTTGAAAAGCCTCTTTTTCTGCCCTCGGCCAGTCCTGCTAACAGTGAACCTGTAGCCCCCAGCCGTCTCCCACACACTCATCTCCCACTCCTCTCCCCCTCTGCCTCGCTAAGTCCTGCACTCTGTAGCCCATGGGTGTCAGACACAGAAGTGAAGAAGAGCAGTAGGTGTGGAAGAAGAGTCCGTTCTGCTAAACTGCAGCCTCTTCATCCCCTCTATAACACCACCTCTGTCCTGTCAGGACTGAGAATGAACAACTTGCCTATAGTCTCAGATTGCTGAGTGAAATCATCAAAACTGGACTCTCAGAAACCAATTGGTGTGAAACCATCTCCAGTGGTTTTTACTGAATTGCTTGACAAAAGATTTGACAAAAAATTGCTCAGTTGATGTCTCAGGATGTGAGCAAAAAGGGTTTTTTTTGTGAAACGTGGCATAAACATGGATTAAAGGCATACGGCAACTTTTCTTTTCTCATGTTTTGCCTCACTCCCAAGTCCATGACAAGCAGATAGACACCATTCTTTCGACTGTGCATACAGTAACAAGAAAGAGACGGACAGAACTCGTACAGCTCGAATTACTTTAGCTCAAACACTGGGAGTCAATGTGTAGCGTTAGCCTGCCTCTGCCTACAGTCGTCAGATAAACTCTTCAGCAGTTCTAAATGGTCCTGTTTACTTGTTTGGACACATTTTTTTTTTTTTTTTTTTTGACCAAGTTATGTTACCTTATCTATTTTTAGACTTTGTTTTTGTTGGCCTACTTAAAAGCATGTCTGCGGTGGTTTGCGTCTGCATTCTGCTGTTTAGTGTTGTATGTATTTCTTTAAAAATTACATAAAGTGCTCATCTTGTCTAAAAGTAGATAACGTAACATAACGCAGTAAAACAAAAAAAAAAAATTCAACAAGCACACAAGTCCATTCAGAGTTGCTGAAGAGTTTATGTGATGACTGTAGGCAGAGGCAGACTAACTGTACCCATTGACTCCCATTGTTTTAGCTAAGCTAATTCAAGCTGGACGAGCTCTGTCGGTCTCTTTCTTGTTACTGCATGCACAGTCGAATGAATGGTGTCTGTCTGCTTGTCATGGAGTGAGGAAAGACAGGAAAACAAAAAAAACTGTTGGTGTATAATCCCTTTAAGGGCACAGCAGAATAGAACTTTGAGGTGAAAGGTCACCACAACATTACATACAGTTAATATTTATTTTGTGCATCAATTTAAACCTCATACACTTAACAAGCTCAGTAATCCAGTATTTATCTTGAAACATGCACATTGACCATCCCACAGTATACAATGACACTAGAAAGAGTGCATGAAACCTGCAGATCCAGCCACTGATTGGCAAAGCACAATGTTTGGTAACAGGAATCAGGAAATGCTTTGACTTGCTTGGTTAATTGGAATTTGTTTGAGCTGAAGAAATCATGTGAATAATATCACTTCTGTCTTGAGAGTTAGGAGTAATTTCCTCTCTTCTCCTCGCTGTGATCACGACCATTAATTACATAGAATTATCCATTTTTCTCAATAAGCCGGCTCTGTCCTGCTGTTATGGAAATATTTTCATTAATGTTCACTGTCAGGCTCTGACAAAGAGGAAGCAATAACCATTTTGTTTTGGGGCATTAGACATTTATAAGGCTCTGGTTATGAAATATGAGTTTAATATTCAGGCCTTAATCAGCTAACTGTGAGGCCATGCTGGAGAAGATGAACTGTAGATTTTGTTGGTTTAACTCGGGATAAATCTGCACTGTGAGTCGGACTATTTTTAAAAAAAAACAGAGCACAGAGAGAGCATCAGAGAGCACAGAGAGCCCCAGAGAGTGAAGATGGAGTAAACGAGAGAATAATTGATTGTTCTAAAACAGCAGTGTGACTCCATCAAGGTTTACCGAGCTTGTGTTTACCTGCAGCTGCAGCCCGAGCTCTGCAACCTGCCAGCATTTTCTTTGCTCAAGGATTTGTTGTTTGAACGCTTGTTCAGTGGTGGGTGTAAACAAATAGGTGCAGCTCCACTTAGAAGCACAAGTGGACTTTTAATGGGGAAAGGGTTTAAAACTGTCTTGTCCTCATTGTGGTTCTGCTTGTTCTTTTAGTAACTCCTTTAGTGTGGCTTTTTGCACATTATTAACCGTATCTGTGGCTGAAAAAATTGATCAGTGAGAAACAATCGCTCAGGACTGGAATGAAATATCTCTACACTCTTAGTGTAAGCTGTGGTGATTCTTCTCTGCCTGTTTGAGAAGCTTTAAACTGCAGGAACTTTCCCCAGGAACTTGGCAGTTTTTGAGGAACTCTGTGGGTTTTGATCACTGTGTTTGGGGTCTACTTTTATTCCCACGGTCAGATTTAAACCTCGAAAATGTCCTGCCTCTTTCTTTTTGGCAAGGAACTGGCGATGTTGTATTTCACTGCCATGCGTAGATGACTCCCTCTAGCTCATTGTTTTTTGTTTGTTTGCTTTGTTTTGCCATCATGCCCCGAGACTTAGGATGTAACAGAATAACTAGATCAGGATTTTATTAAAGTGTGGATGAGTGAGATCCCTTGCAAAAGATGATGTCTGCTGCCCCTCTCTCCTTTTCATCGTATCTTTAAGAGTTGAAGACACAAAGAATGACACAAAAAAGTCCTGAATTTTGGGGAAATTTTTGTCTGCGCCTTTTGTAAGATTTGTATATATTGTCTTTTCAACAGTTCTTCAGTAATTAAAATCCAATCAAAACGCAAACAGCCTTTAAAGGTCCCATATTTTGCTCCTTTTCTGCAGTTTAACATGGATCCTTGATGTCTTCATGAAACGTTAGTGACATGCTTTGGTCCAAAAAGCCTGTGAATCAAGCACAGCTGCATTCTCTCCACACTCACATAACCCCTCTATTCAGAACGGCTGGTTTTAAGGGTGGTCGCCTTCATATGCTGATGAGCCAGAGATACGCCGCGGCCAACACAGTACATATGGGGACTTAACGATAGTCCTGCAGCGTATCTTGATCGAAGAGGAGCGCACTGCCACTCCAGCCACGAGCCGCTTATGCTAGCACAACATGCTAACCTCAGCCTAGTCACCGCAGTGGGACACAGCTGCCCCTTAGCCTACCTTCTGAGCTAACGTTAGCAATAACAGAGGGGTAATTGGGTGGGTAATGGACTGATTATATTCAGCTAACTGTGAAACTTCTCTTGACTAATGTAAGAATGCTCATACATTGAAGTTTATCCTTCAGACTTTCCACAAGTAACGTGAACATTGACAAACATGTTGTGCAGTTACCTCTGGTTCAGTTCCCCCTGCTGTTAGCATTAGCTCGTAGCAATGAGCAAAATAAATGCTACACAACATTAATATAATCACATTTCCATCATCAGGTTTGGCAACGGATTGTTGGTACTGAACCCGGATTCAGAAAAAGTCTAGTTGCCAGTCCTGTGTCGAACTGACTGAAGTTGGAGAAGCTGTCAGACGTGAAGTGATTAGCAGACACCCATAGCCGACTGTAGCTGGCACATTCCCTTCAAAAATAAAATTAATCCACTGGGCTCTTTGGTCCTCAGAGGCTGGTAGCCTATATCTAAAGATATATGTGGCTGTTTACAGCCAACAATCGAGAAGTGATAGGTTTTGGGTCAAGACATGGTTTACGCAGATCTCTTGCTAACTGCATGAGCAAATACTCCAACGGTTTAAGAATGTTTCTCAACAAACAACTGCAAAAAATGTATGGATTTCATCATCTGCTGTCCATAATATCATCAAAAGATTCAGAGAATCCAGAGAAACCTCTGCACATAAGTGGCAAAGCCAAAAGCCAACATTGAGTGCCCATGACCTCCTATCCCTCAGGTAGCAGTGCCTTAAAAAGCAACATCACCAATCATTGTCAGTTAACCCAGTTAGTTGCTACATCTACAAGTGCAAGTTAGTTAAAACTCTTCCATGCAAAGCCAAAGCAATATATCAACAACATCCAGAAACACTGCTAGCTTCTTTGGGCTGGAGCTCATCTGAGATTGACTGGTACAAAAAGGAAAATATGCTCTATGGTCTGACGACTCTGCATGTCATATTGTTTTTGGAAATCATGGACCATATGTTTTCTGGACTAAAAAGGAAAAGACCATCCAGACTGTTATCAGTCCAAAGTTCAAAAGCCAGCATCTGTAATGATATGTGGGTGTGTTAGTGCCCATGACGTGGGTAACTTGCACATCTGTGAAGGCACAATTAATGCTGAAAGGTACGTACAGGTTTTGAAGCAACATGTGCTGCTCATCCAAGCAATGACTTCTTTTTCAGGGACGTCCCTGCTTATTTCAGCAAGACAATGTCAAGCCACATTCTGCACTTGTTACAACAGCATGGCCTCATAATAAAAGAGTGCAGGTACTAGACTGGCCTGCCTGCAGTCCAGACTTGTCTCCTGCTGAAAATGTGTGGATCATTATGAAGCGCAAAATATGACAACAAAGGCCCCGAACTGTTGAGTGACTAAAGTTGTACATCAAGCAAGAATGGGAAGGAATTCCACTTACAAAGCTTCAACAATTAGTGTCCACGCTTTCTAAAGGCTTATTGAGTGTTGTTAAAAGGAAAGGTGATGTAACACAGTGGTACGCAGGGTCGGAGTGGGACTCTGTTTCAGCCCTGGAGTTTGATGGTACAGCAGCCCACTCTGGTTTGCAACTTGATGATATAATTTAGCATTATGAGTATAAATGCCTGAAAGCACTGCATTATTCTCTACATCCTTGTTAGTCATACTGCATTTTATAAGTTCATCCAACATGGAAACTAATGGAGCCTGGGAGGTGACAAACATTTTTATTTTTTAAAAACGTGCACCATTTAGTGTCTCGCACACACGAAATACTACAGCGCTTGCGTAATATACGAAAATGCATGTGGGTTTTGAAAAAACAAACATGTATGCCACCTCCCGGGCTCTGTAGAAACTTGTTTGGATTGAAGCAATAAAAAAATATATTGCATTATTCTAAATTCCCCTTATCCTGTTCCATTTCAGTTCTGAAGTGGGTGTTTTTAATGATTCGACTGTTGTTCTGTACTGGTTTACAAAGCATAAGTTAGTACTCTTAATTTGTGGATATAAATACTGCTGGTAATGGAACAACATGTGATTAGGTGTTATTATTCATACTTTGTAGGAAAACAGCTTATCTGTGCCTAGTCAATTTACAGCAACATATGCTCTGCTAATATTGCTGGGTCGAGTGATTCTGCGACAAAAATCAAGTTTGAATTTTTTGATTGCTGCTGTTGCACAAGTCTGTTTCTGTCCATTTAGACCTCTACATTTTTTGTTATATTTATACATCTCCACAAGTCTGTTTAGTTTCCCTGCATCTTCAGTTGTCTTTAAGTCTGGTCCATTGCAGTGATTAAAAGGGCTAAACTGCATTCTCTGTATCAAATTAACACTGAACCCTACCTGCCCTCTATGATATCAGGGGCTGGGGGCTTGTGCTTGGCTGTGGTGGCTCGTCCTCTCTCTCCCTGAGGGTCTGCTAATGCTGAGGGGCTACATGAGTGATTAATAATTAGTTCTGGCTGTAACACAGGCCTGTTTACACAAAACATATTCAAGTCTTTTTTTAAATGCAAAATAACACCTCAAATTTCATTTCCAAAAATTAGACACCATGTACACAGTATAAGTTGAGTTTCACTGCTACCTTACCTGTATCACCAAACCAGGCTGTGATTAAATTTTGGGCATTTAGCCGCATCAGCTTTTAAGCTGTCCTTTTCTTAAACCTAACTTTCTTCACCCTGCCTTTACTTGTTATTATCCACCTTTGTCATTTAATATTTTCATATGAGGAAATGTTGATACCGAACAAATTGGGAGTAAACTTTGGTTTGCACCATTTGGAGAGGGCAAGTTGTGGTTGTACACATCACCGCCATGGACTTTCACTCATTTTCTGCCGTAACCCCGCTTGCATATGGTGTCGGTGTTGGCATACCGCACCCGTGGCAGTCTCTACGTGTACATATCTAAGACTCCTATTCATCCACAGCGGGTGCAGCTTTGGGTACGTTTTTGATAATACTGTGCATCGGCCCTCGTGGCCCTACAACCCACCCAGCCCACTGGGAATTGTCCTGGTTCTCCCGATTAGCCACTCCTGGCCTGCTGGTAAGCGTGCGGCAGTCCCAGCTGGAAGATGGCAGCCATCAAAATTCAAAATGAGTGAATATTTATGAAAACAATAGAGTTAATCAGTTTGAACACTAAATATCTTGTCTTTGTAGTGTAATCTATTGATTATAGGTCCAGAAGGATTTGCAAGTTATTGTATTCTGCTTTAATTGCATAATGTTTATGGAATTGGGGTTTGTAGATGGATACCCAAAAACTTGATATCTCTGGTCTCAGCTTTCTCTAAAAGGATTAAAAATCCCATCAGTAGAGAAATTACTGCAAAATACAACAGCATGCTTCCAGCAGTTGTACTTTAATAAATGGTTTCGTACTCCCAGTACAATAACTGGATGATGGAGAGGTTTTATCTCAATTATGAATCAGGATTGTAACTCTATGCATGCACAAATATGGGCAAAGCTGCCTCATAGCACATATAGATATATGCAGCATTACTTTACTGTATGCTTACCAATCTGCAGACTTAAATAAAGATGACATAAAATCAGCTTAATATTGTTCTAATTCTTGTTTTGTTTGTTTTTCTTTTCTGTTTTCTTTCAGTTGGTGACAAGGTGCCTGCTGACATCAGGCTGACCTCCATAAAGTCGACCACGCTGCGAGTTGACCAGTCCATCCTCACAGGTATTTCTCACTTTATATCGGACACCAGAATCCTCCTGCTTTAATGCTTTCACATAATCCCGACACAGTTTGTAACTTTATTGCCTGAACCTAAAAGACCTCAGACTTATGACCAGCTTTAGTTTCTTTAATATTGTCCGTGATCTTCTACCCTCTCTGGCTGTAACTTTGTTCAGCTTAGTCACCACTGAAAAGATCTGTGTTGTTGTCCAAATAATCGCCTGTTCGCCTCACAGATCTAATCCTGTTCTTCTGTTTGGTACAATCCTTCCTTTAGGGGAGTCTGTGTCCATCATCAAACATACTGACCCTGTTCCTGACCCCAGAGCTGTCAACCAGGACAAGAAGAACATGTTGTTTTCTGTAAGTGTTTCCCCCTGGAGCGGGCTGACTCATGTGTGACTTTGCTTATTTATTTATTGTTTGTTTGTACCAGGGCAAGTAATGTGGACTGAACCAGCCACAGCTTTTAAAGCTGAGATTGTTTGCAGTGACCTTTGTTAGATGGGCATTTAACTACAGAATCGTTAGTAACAAATACACAAGACCAAGAAGTATAAAATCCTCTCTGAACATGACGTTAAATATAATAAACAACAGAACAGAGCATACCTGTAGGTCTGCTGGTGAAGATTTCCAATATTTTTATCCTCACAGGAAAAAACAGTTCTTTTTCAAATAGGCATGGACTCAAAATACTCTTATTATTCCTCTAAGGTATCATCCAAGATCTAAAAATCAGTGTTCATTTTTTTGTCACTGAGCTAAACAACAGAAATCTCCCTAAGGTATTTTGTCCAAACAAGTGAAATCTGTTTAACTTGATAAAACAGATTAAAGAGACAAAATCATCACAACTACATAAATAGTAGGGATGCACAGTATTATCATAATAATACTGGTATCATCAGATATTTGCCTAAAATGGGGATTATCCTTGACATGAATATTTTTGCTGATAGTTACACACAATATTTTAGCCATACAAATTAGCCATAAATATGCCATATGATGGCTGGAGTCTTGTCAGAATTTACAGATACACCATAAGAGTTTTCCTCATTGTCACTGAATGTCCACCTTTATAAGTCAACAGCATCATTTATTAAATAATAAAATGTCTTTTTTTGTTGTTTTAAATCTGTTTATAACACAAATGAACCGTCAGCATGAAGGGAATCGGGCAATTTTAGCCAAGTGGAGGTTTTGTGCTCTTGACAACATCTTTCAGTATCTGTACCGGTATCACAATTATGACATTTTGTATACTGGCAAAAATCCAGTTGCGTGCATCCTTAATAAATAGTACTATTCCAAAAATAAAATAACATCAAAGAAGCCACAACACATGCTAAATTTCCATAAATATTATCTTATCACTTTCATAACATGTCTGTATACTGACCCTCCACTGACACAGCAGTGGGAGAAAATATGGGTGGAGTGGTCTGCCCATGAACACATCCACATGTGAGGCAGGGGATCAAACCTCTGACCCTCTGATTAAAAGACCTTAACTCTACCACTGATTCACAGCTGCCCTACAGCATAAATAGCCTGAATAAAGGGCCGCCTGGTCAGTGTGAACTAGGGATGCACAATATTATCCTTAGTTCACACTGATCAGAGGAGATATTATCCCACTCTCACTTTCACTTACTGATGGTTGGAGTTTCTGTGTTGGTTATCCATCAGTATTTTCAACACATTTACGCCCTTTCATTCCCATTTACACACCACTGACACAGCAGTGGGAGCAACTTGGGGTCAAGTGTCTTGCCCAAGGACACATTGCCATGGGACACCCGGAGCTGGGCTTGAACCTGCAACCTCCTTACTGACCAAGCGCACTATCAGACTACGCCACCGACGCCCCATTTACACAAGGAATTTGACTTGGTAAATTGGTGCAAAACAATCAACATACAATTAGAAATAGATAATAAGAATAGAAATAAAGATTTAATTGTACTGACAGATATTTGCTTACAATGGTGATTGTCAGTATCATAGCTATGAACTTTTTTGCCAATAATTACAGCCAATATATCGTGGGGGTGTAAATCACTAGTTTCATGATGATACGATACGATATCAATTCTTTGGATACAATATTTACCAATATCACAAAGTCTGCCACGATTCGATTTTGATTTGATACGATTCAGGGGCCTTCGATTGATTTAAGACGATAGTATGTACTCATTGAACACAATCAGCTACATTTCACCTAAAGCAAGAAAGAAATACAAAGCAATTTCTAAGTTTTGACAGTTTTATTACTGAAATGTGAAACGATGTGCTGACCTTTGGGTATGATCGGTTATAGAGGATTATAACCATCTGTATGATCTAATCATGTTTAAAATTAAAATTGGGTTAATTAGAAGTCAGGTGTTTTTAGACTTTGCTTCACTGCTTAATGGTAGGTGTGGAGGAAGAATAAGAAAAGCTCTCACTGTTTTTCCTGTCATACAATAAGTAATTTCATTAATCAGTGCGCTACAAAATCAAATGATGAGATAACTTACTGTACTCGTGTGATTACTCCCCTCGTGTGTGTGCAGCATGCATCCTCTGCTGTCAGATCAACCGTATCTTACCCGGATACAGCAGTGCTATTTTCTGATTGGCTGACATGTCAAGCTCCCGTTTAGTTCTGTGATGCTAATAGGGGTGTAATGATCCGTCGATCTGGATCGATACATCGATTGGTTAAGCAATGATCGAATCAAATCGATGGAAACTCAAAACATCGATCAACATCGTCATCTTCAACGCCTTTATTTTGAAATTCAGACCGGATATCCGTTTCACCGCTTCCGCCCAGTAGCGCCTCGTTCTTAAGTTTCAACTGTACAGGGCTCTCAAGTCTCACGTATTCAGCGTATGAAACTTCAGAACGAGGCGCTATTGGCGCTATATTTCAAAAGAAAGGCGTTGAAGATGACGATGTTGATCGATGTTTTGAGTTTCCATCGATTTGATTGGATCATTGCTTAACCGATCCATGTATCAATCCAGATCGATGGATCATTACACCCCTAATATATCGGCCTTACATATCCCATATAACTGCCGACATATTGGCAGAATGTGTGGATGTAACATAATGCTTCACCTCACCATCATAGGATGTCAACATTAAAATATCAACAGTATCATTTTAACAGAATGAAATGATGTTTTTCTTGTTCAGTTCTGTTTCTAAGACAAATAAACTGCCTCAGAATAAAGGCCTTTGTACAATGAGGGCTTTGTGATTTAATGACACCAATTTGATGCATCTTTCTTTTCACTCTAAAGTGACTTGTATTTACAAATATAATGTGTACATTCTAGAAACAAAAGTCACAATGACCTGAGGCTGATTTTGACCAAACAGAAACTAAATGGGCACTTCTAATTTTGTAAGAAGACGAGCACTTGGTGAGTTCCAGCGTTTAATTCAGGAGCTGAAACTGCACCACAGCTGCTTCAGGACCAGCTGTTCGCAACAGTAGAAGTTGAGTTTATACTAACTGCTGCTCTCCCTTCAGTTTCTTCTTTGTTGTTGTGAGGATGTCATTAGTTTTGCTAATCTATGCTATGATGAATTGCTTACAGAAACTTGAATTTCCCCCTTCCAGTTGTATGCCTTCCAAGTTCCAGCCAATTACCAGCCCTTTCTCTCTTGAGAGGTGCCTGATTTACACCTTAAAAAAAAACCCATTCATGTAGTTGCAGGGTATCCCCATGAGATCATGCTTCTCTCACAAGAACACATCCAGTGGGCCTCAAACTTTGCCCTTATTAAAGTAGTATTAGCATTAAATAGTCACTACGTGTTTGACACAGCCACAGTGGTGGACAGGTCTTTGTATGCTCCAGTCATAGACCAGTCAAGACTCAGTCAAGGAAAGTGAGGAAAATTTAAGAGGCTCCATCTGTATGTTAAAGGGGTACTATTGGCATAAATATAAAAAAAATCAAGCAGATAGTAAGCGAAAAGAGAAGAGTCGAGTTGAGTGAAGCCAGTATCACAAATGGAAAACCACCAGCTGTAACTGCAATCCTTAGCAAAGTCCATTTCATTTTTGATAACTTAGTTTAATGACTGCTGTCTTCTCAAATGTTGGGTAAATTGTTTAACAGGTCATTTTGGTGAGTGTTGCATTTTCCTAAATACTCTGTGTTTAAGGTAACACTTTATTTTAGGGTCACCTTATTTGCTACGAATTACCATGAAAAGAAGTAACATATTGGCTGACTTTTAGCCAATATTAAGGGCTTATTAGTACCTAATGCTGCATGGCCATAATATACACTTCTTACAATATTAAATAAGATTTTCCTTTAATAAAATTCTAATTACTGCCTATTGGTTAGTAGTTAAGTGTTGTTTTATATGAATTATGATCTTAACTAACTTTGTACTAGTTAATAAGTGTAAAGCTACCAATGAATTAGGTATAAACAAGACCTGACTTTAGTTTAGGGAACATATTCTGAATTACAAATGATCAGTTATGAGATATTTACACTTAACTAAGACCAGATTTTTATGATTGTTCTCATAGGAATAGAACATGTAACTCAGAGTAATTAAGGGAAAATAAATATTCTGTGAGTCCTTTACAGGTGTTTGATAAGCTAAGCTAACTAGGATCATAATTCATATAGAACAATTTCTTAACTAATAGCCAATTGGCAGTAATAAGAAGGTTATTGAGGGAAAACTCTTTATTAGTATTGTAATAAGTGCATATTATGGCCATGCAGAATTAAGTACTAATAAGCCCTTAATATTGGCTATTTAGCTGCAAGTAAGCTGCTAATTATCATGCTAATTAGCAGGTAGTTAGTGGCGAATAAGGTGCTCTTAAAATGAAGTGTTACTGTGTTTTATTTTCAGCCTTACTTCTCAGGTGTCCTTTCTCATTCTTTCTACAACTTGTAGGGCACAAACATTGCTGCAGGAAGAGCTATAGGCATCGTCGTTGCTACTGGAGTCTCCACAGAGATCGGTAAAATCCGTAACCAGATGGCCGCCACAGAGCAGGAGAAGACACCCCTGCAGCAGAAGATGGACGAGTTCGGCCAGCAGCTCTCTAAGGTCATCTCTCTGATCTGCGTGGCCGTGTGGATCATCAACATCGGACACTTCGGAGACCCCGTCCATGGAGGCTCCTGGGTCAGAGGAGCTATCTATTACTTCAAGATCGCTGTGGCGTTAGCTGTGGCCGCTATTCCAGAGGGGCTGCCTGCTGTCATCACAACCTGCCTTGCCCTCGGGACCCGCCGCATGGCAAAGAAGAATGCCATCGTACGCAGCCTGCCGTCAGTGGAGACCCTCGGCTGTACATCTGTCATTTGTTCCGACAAGACGGGGACCCTCACCACCAATCAGATGTCTGTCTGCAGAGTAAGTAACAACTAAGGAACTAAGAATGTGAGAGTACTACTCCAGGTGATAGTGGCTGACACATTATGGCACCTCTCTGCAAAGCTCAGTTAGCTCAGAAAATTAAACTCAATATTTAATATCCACATCCTGCTGTTAAAATGACACTTCATATAAAGCTTCAGGAGATTTCCTTTGAGAAACTGTGACAAATTTAAGCTGTTTTAATAGGTTTCTTGGCTGAATGTTGCTGAAGGAGGAATGGAAAATCCTAGATGTTGTAATGTTTACCTCCGTTTGGCAGGTTTAATATATTTTCCGGTGGAGTAGTACAGGTTGGTGTGACCCTGCAGTCCCCAGAGCTATCAGAGACAGATCAGCTCACATTTCAGGAAAGGTTTCCAAAATGTCATAACGGCTGAGAGAAAACAATACAGGCAGTATTTTCCAAGGATTGTGTGAAAGATTTATTGTATTCATATATGATTCATATACTGATCCCTCTCCTGTATTCTGATACAATTAGGCATTCTTCCAATATTATAGCTAATGTTTGGAAAATTTATGGCAAATTTGTGTGGCCAAAATATCAACTGTAAATATTGACAACAAGTTTTATGTCTGCTGATACCTACATATTCAACTTTTAAGGTAAATATGTGCTGTTACTGATATGGGTTGCTTAGTATTGTGCAATTAATACTCCTCTGTGTAGACAAATGTTTCTGCAGGTTTCTGGTGTTTCCACTCTTGCTTGAAATGTCTAAGATTAATCACGCTCTTGGTTTGAGGTTGTAAACAGGCCATGGACTCGTACTTCAGATAAAACCCATTAATAAGTGCATTTTGTGTGACATGACCTTTAAATGGAAACTGCTGAAATTGGTGTGCAAGTTTAACCTTTGTAGTTTTCATATTTATTGTCCAAGAGTTGGAAACACTGACAGTGATGTGTAATTATGACCGCCCTGCAGGTTTTACAGTGTAAATGGCCTATATTTAACTTAGAAAACACACACTAAAAGATCTTATCCAAAACTATTCATAAGTTTTTCTCCAGCAAATAGCCTCACCCCTTCCTTTCTCTGCTTGTGTGTATTCGTGAGCATTTCTTTGCCAAAAGTCTTTGCTCAGAGTAACTGCCAGAGCTGTTGTTTGTCTTGGCTCCTGTTTAAAACTCCAGCTCCACACACACACTGACACACACCTAATCAGTTAACACCTGTTGTCCTTACATCCTCCCTCTCACCTCTGACCTCTGCTAATGATCTCACAGGTACAGGCCAGTATGACTACAGCAGCTCTGAAGTAATGTCCACACCTCAGCACCTCATTCATTAATTAACAAGAACCTTCATACTCAGAGTTGACAGCAGCTTTGCACATCACATACTGTGGCCTCTGGTTTGCTAAAGTTAGTGCTGCTCGTTTTTTTTTTAACCAGCCACAGTTTTGTTTTGTTTTTTTTGTTTTTTGTTTGTTTGTAAAATTTCATTTTACATGACTATGCAAAGAACTGATATTTTGGACTGACAGGTCTTGAAGCATCAGTTGTGTTATCATGTAGAGCAGTGATTCCCAATCTGGGGTACTCGTACCCCCAGGGGTACGTGAAGTGACGTAGGGGGTACGCGAATACCTGTCAGGTTTCAATCAGTTGTTTCAGTAGTTAAAGTTCAAACTGGCAAATGTTTGTGTGGTGAGCTTTGATAAAGGCCTGAAGTGTTGGCAGAGAGGCTGGAGGCTGGATTGGTGAGGCATCTTGGAGAAGGAAATCTGTCCTGAATTGTCTAAGATTCTTATAGTAACATAAGTTCAGTCAGACACCCTTCACGTTAAAGCTGTGGTGAGTTTGTACTTTACAGTTTCAAGTTCATTAATGAATCTGCACCAGAAATATGAATTTCTTTTTCAGAAAGTGAACTGGTGTTACCCACTGAAATTGCTGGTAAATAAATCTATTTTGTGAGAAGTAACTCACTTGAAGAGATTTTTTTTGTATGTTATGCATGTTAAATGTGGAAGGTGGGGGTGGCGGCAGGCTTACAGACACATTTTTTTTGTAGCTGTTATAAGTGCCTTAAAGTAGAGGGTACATGGCTGGAGGTCGAGTGTCTGAAGGGGTACGGGCTGTGAAAAGTTTGGGAACCACTGATAAAGAGTGTAGTCTGACTCCAGCTCAAGTAATGATTTCAGCCTCCACTGGTGTTGCAGGGCAACATTCATTAAATAATAGTTTCATAAGTACACCTCTACACCTCACTTTACATCGTCAACTTTGACATGAAATGTTACAATGAAATGCAAAACAATTGCATTTCAAGATCTGTTTAGTGGTTTATCATGGTTTTAAAAATTAATCGTCTAACATGGTGTGTCACTGACAGAATCAGGGGGACTTCACTGAATTGTAAGTGAGTGTCCTAACGCTGTGTAATGCCGTGGTCAGACTGCACGATTTTTTCGTTGGTACGACGGCCGGTATGTCAGACTAGGCGACCACAGAGCTATGAATTCGCACAGTGACTTGCCCAATGTATGACAGACTACAATACTTAAACTGACTGCATGTAACAACTGATGTGATGATGGGGCAACACTGAAACACTGGGGAAACACTGAAAATCACAAACAAACACACTATATTTAGAGTACAGTACTTTTGTTTGCATCTACAAACATTATGTTGAATGAGATGTTAGTTTGCTGATAAATCTGAGCAGTCACTCTCCATGTTCCTCTGATGTTTTTCTCTCCAACATTTCTCCTTTGTCAGTCTGTGTTTGCTCCTCTTCAACACATCATAAGTGCAGGGATGTTCTTTTTAAGAGCTTTGCACTCTTTTCCCTGTCTCGTAGCTCTCAAGGCATCAACCCTGGTTTATTTACATCTGTGATCGTTGCACATGCAGAGTTCCCAGTGCTCTTTTTTTGTGGGGGAACACATCGTAGGAGGCAGGACAAAAATTAAACCTGCTAGACTTTCAGCTGCGGAGTCGTGAGGCGTCTCAGACTGTCTGTTGTTGTCTGTCATTATGATGCACTATACGTGACAGAACGACTGGTTTTCCTGAACCCAGGTCCCAAATTCATACGATTGTCGGGTTGAGCTATAATTGTGCATAAAGCACATAGTCTGACCCCACGGCACGTTTTAACCTACACCTCGTCTCTATTTTCCTCTCCACTGCTTATTGATTTGTACATAGAATTAAGAAAGAGAAAGACTGACAAGTTGCTGCTGGAATTTTCGATTTTTGTTTGTTTTTTTTGTCCTCATTCAGCAGAGTTTGTTAAATTGTTTCCCAAGTAGAGATAGTGGAACATTGAGTTAAATGTTTTATTTCGACTTTCAACAGGAAGGGAAAAAGTGTATTTGGCTCACAGAGAGCTGTGTGTGTTTCAGAGAGTCAACTACTCTTCAAAACAAAACATCTGTACAATCAAAGCACTTTGTGTTCGGTTTACTGTGGGAAATAAATTATGTACATTGAAGTTGTAGCCACAATTGACTCTGGCATTCAGGAAAGGCATCTATTCAGTCTATTTGTCTCTAAATGCAACCCCTTATACAGCACGAGTGTCTGAACTATGTCCTCTGGCCACTTTGGCGTGTGGTCTATTCTTAATCAGCACACAGAAAACTCAAAAGCTGAAGAGAAATGTGCCCCACATGAGAACAAGAGGCCTTTGCTCCACTGATAAATAATACAGATGGATCACAGCAGCATCTACATGAATCACGCTCATTTTCTTAGCTCTCAGCTCCATTTAAAGGTCAGATAGCGCTAATGCTCTTCAAGCACCACCACCCTACAAGGTTTTCCAGTTAGCTGCAGTTTGCTCTTGTTTTGTGTCTGCATGTGAAGATGAGGCAGTGTGTCCCTTCTCTGCTGCTGCAAGTGTTCCTCATCTAGACATTGCATAGATCCAGTGAGGATCAGAATTGCCCATTGAATCTAAAAGGCCACTAGGGGTGGGTATTTTCAGTGACCTGACGATACAAAATAGATATGATACGTATCACAATATGCAGAAGATGTGGACATCAACTACGTCTTTTACAGAATTCCCTACGATTTTTGTTTTTCAATTTTGTTTGTTAAAATAAAAACAGCTAGGACACAATTTACAGTATCCTTCATCTTATGACTTGTTAATTTCAGGTCTTCAGAGATCTTAGGTCGGTATCAATTCTGTTAAATCTGTATCATTTCACATTTTAGCAAGGTGTACCGGGTATGGCAATAAATAATGAGACTGTGCTAATGAGGATAAAACCATGTGGTTTGCTTATTAAAGGGTGAGTTTACAAGATCAACTACTGTAAGTTTCTAATAAGTGGCATCTTTAGTTCACTGCTAACTACTGACTGAAGTGAAATGCATGTGTTTTTGCCAAGGCGTCAAAAATAATTATCTCAAAAGTTGACCAACACATTAACTTAAAATCGCACAAAACAGCAGCCAAATCCATTAACTGAGGCGTAACGAGAACACTGCCCGTCACATTCACCTGTGTTTGAATGGCACAAAAGATTTCGTGAAGCAGAGAGGATGACCAAGAAGATGAATGTCCTAGGTGTCCTTAGTCAAGCACATTACAAACTTCTGAAAAGAACAAATTATGATGATCTTCATTGACAGTTTTTCCCCAAACTTCTGACTCCTGATCAAAAGGAAGAACGCAGTAAAATTTGTGGAGGCATTTTGGAACAAACAGAAGGAAGACATATTTTCAGGCGTGATTACCTTTAATGAAACTTGGATCCTTTAATACGACCCTGAGACAAACCTTCATTAATTGATTGGAAAACACCATCGTCACAAAGATACAGAAAACATGACACAGCAAGTCCAAATTCAAGGCCATGTTGATTAATTTCCTTGATATTAAGGTTTTAATTTTTGGAGGAGTGGGTTCTAGGGCTGGGTATTTCCAGCAACCTCATGATACATATCCTGACACCGAGGCCACGATTTGATATGTATCCCGATACATGTAAATTGTGAACATTAATTACGCTTTTAGTAATTTTGTTTTTTTATTACAAGAATAAGAAGAACAAGGGTGAGTTTTAAATGATTCTACAACTTAAGAAACTTAAATTCAGGTCCTCAAAGATGGTTGACGTAAGTTCAAATTTGAAACATGTGCTTCATCATGTAGCTTGGCTTCTACTTTGAACTGTGCCATCGTTAATATTACCCAAAGTATACTGACAACAACTGTCAAACATTGAGGCCATATCAATTCTGTAGAATTCATATCAATGCATGTATTCCCAAGGAGAGCATTACGATATTTTGCTGTATTGATATTTTGAGCACAGGCCTAGTGGGTTCCTGCTCAGGTTCCAGCTCACATTGAGCTCTCATTGAAGCGATTTCTGGTCTAAAAACAATCCACTGTGCTCGATGACGCTCCCTGCTCACGTGATCTAGCACCGAGTTATTCAGTGCCCACCTAGTTTATCAGCAGCAACAACGCAAACACATGACACTCCTGATAATCAATGTGGTGCTCCATAGTTAAATGCCTCTGAAGTTGTTGATTCCACCCACTAAACGTTAGGCAGTAAGCATTGTTTGTTGAAAATGAAGCCACAATTTTGACCAGTTCTGTATCCTGTCTCTCAGGATGACATTTTTGACCTCTTCACTGTCATTCCTGCTGACTGTCTTAGATTAGAGTGGGATGTCCTTAATTTTAATGCATGCAAAAGCAAGTGGAAAGAATTGATAAGGGAATTGTTGAGTAAAAACACTAATGATATTGATTCCTTGAGGGAGTTGTTATTGATTCTGAACTGGAATTGGTTATCGATTCCCACCTCTAGTTCTGAGACAACTGTCTTAAGAAGAACTCCTGCACTGCTATGATCAGTGGAAGACAGAATGCAGCAGTGTTTTGGTGCAGAAGGAGAAGGACACAGAAAAATATATTTTTTCAATGGAATTGTATTACAGCATTAGTCTAGTTATTGATAGCCATACCTCATATGTGACTAACATCTGTCCATCCATCCATTATTAATCAGTTTATCCCTTTCGGGGTTGTGGGGGCCAGGTGCCTATCTCAGCTGATATTGGGCGAGGGGCAGGGTACACTCTGAACCAGTTGCCAGCCAATCACAGGACCACATCTAGAGACAGACAACCATTCATGCTCTCATGAGCATTCATCCCTCAGAGCAATTTGGAGTCACCAGTTAACCTAATGAGCATGTTCTGGTCTGTGGGAAGATGCTGAAGTGGAGTTCTATAGAGAACTCGTGCATGCACAGGGAGACCATGCAAACTCCACACAGAGAGCCCCTGACCAACACAGGATTCAAACAGTCTTGCTGTGAGGCACTCGCACTACCTGCTGCGCCACCGTGCCATCCATGTGACAAATATGCCAAATTGATTTTTTGGCACAGTCCCTTAACTCATACCCTAAGGATGATGTATGTCATAGTGGTCCTGTCATCCATTTGTTTTTTGTTTATGGCCCCTAAAAAGTTTAGATATCCATGCTCCTCTGTGTCTTCTTGCTTTTTCAAAGGGTTAAGGGCTGTGCTTCTCCTTGACAACACATGTTCATTCTTGCCTCAGTAATCACTCCTCCCTCCACTCTCTCCTGAGCTGATTCTCAACGTGTGTGTGTGTGTGTGATTAATGCGTAGCAGCAGGGAGTTCCCTCTAGCAGGAGGGACATGGAACGGTGATCTCACTGCAACCCTGAAATCCTCTCAGACAGAAAAAGAGCGAGGCAGGCTGACGTGGGTAAATATTGACCTTCTGCTTCCCTCTTTACTCGCTGGCCGGCTGCCCTCGTCTCTCTGGAGGGAGATAAGGGGGCAAACACACACTCGTTTGTTCGCACAGAAAAAAATCAAACTTCCTCTTTGTGTCTTTTTTTTAGCACAGTGTTTCCTGGAGATAATAAAACACTGTTTTTTTATGCTCTCATTTTGCTGCTTTTTTGACCTGTTTTTATGCATACAGCTCTAAATTGGCTGCATCAATATTTACCCGTCCATCTTTATTCCTGGTCCTTATCCATGTGTCTCCCCTGCCCCACGGGCTGTCCCGTATCCTCAGGATTTCCCGGGATTCACCCCTCTGCATCCTGCCGACAGTGACGCTGCACTTCCCTCTTTTAGCCTGCCTCAAACACGAATAGACATGCACACATTAAGAGGGTTATTCCTCATTAATCCCCACCTAAGCTCAAAGGGAAGTGAGTGTACGAGCACAAACTCTTTCCACTACACCGTCTCACATGGATCCCACTGTGCCGTGTTTCCTTGGAGACTGCAGAGGATTAGACAGAGAGAAAACTGACCTCAGATGAAAGAACAGCCTGATTTTGTGCTCCCAGCCTTCATATGTGTGTGTTTTTGTGGCGCTTAGTGTGTCCCTGAGGTGTTACTATAGATTTAAATAAAGAGTAAAATGGAGTGAATGAGCAGAAAGAAGCCATTGTAATTTAGAGATGAGTTAAAGTTTAATGAAAGGATGGCTCTTCAGGGGATTAAACTGAGATTTTGCTAAAAGATGAAGGATTTCAATATTATGTGGCAGAAAGATAATAAAACAGTCAAATCTTACCAATCCAGATCCCATAAGAGTAGGCACGTTGAGTTAAATGTGACAAACAAAATACAATAATTTGAGAATCCTTTTCTTTCTTTTTTCAAGATTTATTTTTTTTTTGCAAAGTGTATTATTAGCAAGCCACTTTATTGTGCATTATACATTTTTATGTAAACATGTGTTTGAACAAAAGCAACAATAACAAAAAAGAACTATGTAAATGCAAACAAACAATAATGACAATAATTTAACAGTAAAAATATAAATAATGGCCATAATACCAATAATTTTCAGTTATGTTTTAACATAAAGGTAGAGAACAAAAAGTTAATGATAACAGCAAATAAAACAAGAAAGCACTCGGAGAGCGCATACCCCCGCCAAGGTAGCTCTCATAAGCAATAGTTCCATGATAAAGTTACCATCATTATATGATTCCTTCACCCTGAAAACCCACACCTAGCACTCAGAATCATGTTGATATTATTATTACTTAGACAGTTATTGAGCAAAAACAATCGTTCACTAATGGCAGTCAGCTGGATCACCACCAAAATTAAATTATTTTTAAGTTGGGCCAACATCTCCAGAAAATTTCAGCAAAATCTGTCCAGTAGTTTTTGTGTAATCTTGCTAACAAACAAACAAATACACAAAAACAGGCAAAAACATAACCTGCTTGGCGGAGGTAATGAGACAATAGTACAGATTAGGGCAACACCGCAGCACAACAGGTAGTAAGAAGGTAGTAAGAGGATATGAGTATCCTCATGTATTCAATACATCAGCGGTAATAATCCCAGGAAAGGTCAACAATTACCTTGCTGGGCCGAGCCTCCCTGTAAACAGCTGATCCACACGCTGTCTGACTGCTGTGCAGTGGCTATTTCAGTTTGGTCTATGCTCATTTTTCTGTTTCTATGTTTTCTCAAAGCAGCCAGACTCATCTGACAGACTCAGTGACACTTTCCTTCAGTATTAATACTTCGTTACTTTAGTGGCTCAAAAATGCATCTCTGCTGTAATTATCGGCTAAAATGCATTGTAGTCTAACAACAGCAGTACTTGAGCCATCCAGTACTGAGTGACGTCGTGTTAATCACATGTGTGCAAATGGTAAGATGATAAACGTTTTTCAGTCTGTTAAGCTTGGCTTCTTCTGTTGCTCTTCACTGGTGATGCGCGACACATGCTCATCCTGACGCTTCAGCTGTGGTTGGGTGGTTGGAGAGGTGCTGGTTCTCTTCCTGAGCACTGTTGAGGTTCCCTTTAGCCTGGCACTGAACCACCACTTGCCCAGAGCAAGCATGCTTTAGCTGCAGCTCACTCAGACATCTCTCAGTTGGTGTACGTCCCTAGGACCATGTTTGCATCTGCATGCAATTCAGCCTATTTTTGTGCACCATGTAGAATACATGGATGAAAAAAAAACATTTTTTCTTCTTCCTCTTCTTCTTCTCATTTGTCTCCTTTTTTTCTCCTTCTTCTTCTGCTCCTTCTCCTCCTTCTCCTTTTTCTCCTTCTCCTAGTTTGAGGTGTTTTTTAATATCTCACAGCTTTCTCATAACATTTTTTGTTCTTGTCCCGGCTGTTTTCGGTCATGAATCTAATTCAAATAATTGTTCATATTAAAAAATAAAATAGAAATCCTGTCTTTGTGCCGTTTCAGTTGAAAATGGTTTTCAAATCATTTTTTTCTGTTGTTATTGATATTCCTCACAGTGTACCAACTCCATTGGGATTGGAGTTGGTCATTTCTTAATTGTGCTCACCAGAGATTATTTGCTGCAGCTCTTCAACTTGAAATCATTTTTATTTAGCCCTGTTTGATTTGGCATACCTGTGGTTGCTGGTGGTTAAATGGAGAGTGGTTTTAATAACTCATCAAACACTCGTTGGTCTGAAGCACAAGACAGAAGCAGCTGGCGTGTTAGTTTAACTGTGAGCTCACAAGGTTAATAGGACGAATCAGAGAATATAAAGGAGCTCTACCTTTATGTCAGCAGTTGAGCTTTGTTGTATGATAATGAAGTTAGTACAATCGACTTGAGTAATTAAGCAACTGCTCTATTACTCATATTGAAGTAATGTTTTGCCGCCACAATTTGACTCAAGTGATGAAACTGCGTACTTGAGGACTCTAAAAAATGTTTCCAAGTAAAAGGTTCATTGGGGGTTTGTTGGATGTTTGCTGCAGGTGTACTGCTGCTCCTCATTTAAAGTGAAGAATCTGAAGGTAACAAAAGGAGTAAATGTCCAAAAGAGACCCTATAATGTTTCTGATAAAAGCTGTTTGATATTTTCTTAAAGCTGTTTAATATCCCAAGTCAGTTTTCCAGTTTTTTTTACCTATTTTTATGCTTTGTTTTATTCCTCCTGACCCTTTTTTTTATTCCTATTCTGATTATATGTTGATTGTTTTGCACCAAATTACGAAGCCAAATTCCTTGTATGTGTGCAAATTACTTGGCAATGAATAACAATTCTGATTCTGATTTTCATATATGAAAAATTTGTATTAAAAAAATATTGTTTACTTTAAGGCCTACTTGGTTGAAACTTAGTTGAAAAAAATAATTGTTATATATAATGAAATGTTTGAGGTATAGAAACAGGTTATGATTATTGATTTTCATAAATTAAATAGATTTTTCATTAAAAAGGATAAAGAATCCATAGCCATTTTCTCAGTTAATGCTTGATTTGATTTGATTATAGAGTGTCAATAACACATTTTAAAGTGATTTCCACAGCTACAGCCCAGTTGCTTTGTTCCCATCTAGTAGGAAAAAAATCTTCAATTTTATATATTTCCCTTGGATTGTTTCATGTTCACACAGCATTTTTTTAAGTAGGAGTGCAGCCCAAAGGGCCTCACATCATTACGTCACAGCCGGCGTGCCATTCAGTTTAAGTTTTCTGTGCTTTAAGGGAAGAAATCCAGCAGTTTAAACTACCCACAAAACTATAAAATTATTAAGATAACAGTGGATAACAAATGTCCAATGAAAGATTATACAGATGAGCATATTTATCAATGTGGGACACACCTTGCAATACGAGCGTAACATCAAAATTGAAACGTTTTACGGCAGGTAAAATCTTTCAGAAACTACAGTAACAACCTATAATGGCATCCATTAAAAATGGCTCTCATATCATACAGACTGATTTTTTTCACCTGACTTAGAGTAGTATCTCTGGTGCTGCAGACAGTTGTTGAAGAATAATTACTCCATTAAAAGGCCAAACTGTACCATCTAACCAGAAGGACAAAAGCCTGGTGTCATCAGAATACTGTCATTGATTGTCTGTTTTTCTTTAATTTGTGTTAAGTCAGAATCACGGGGACCCTGACCGAGGAGTCAACACAAGCTTCATTAAAAGGCTGCTTCATTAAATCTTCAATCAGTCACATTTAATTAAACCTCAAAAAGAGTTAAAATGGTCAAGGGGCTGATTTCCTGCTTTGTGTTTTCATTTTGCTCAGCCTAAGTGCATTTGACGCCTGGTGAAATAGTGTTGAATCTCATTCTTCTGAAGCACCAGCCCCCACACTCCCTCCTTGTTGTTATCAATGAATTAGTATTAGCGGTGCATCATGAACTCGCCTTCCGGGGGGAATTTCAGGAGGAATATTTGCCAACAAAGCAGCCAACAAAGCAAATCCTTGGACAGCTCTGGGACTGCGGCTCCCTCTCAAACTCTCTCTGACTTCTTCTCTGTTTTGCAGCGGTTTAATGGAGCGTGTGTGGTGGTTTGAGTGACTGATGAAGCCGCACATCCAGACATGTAAGCAGTGAAACTCCCATGATGCCTGTGTGTTTAGAAACACTAAATATCCAAGAGAGAGGAGTAGTAGTACAGTGACAGCTTCACAAACTGATGGTGAGGAGGGATTTCTAGACTTTTAGAGGCAGTTTGTACTCTGCCTCTCCTGTGGCCACTTTCCTGTCTCTGCACACGCATCAGCCATTTCAGAGAGGCATCATCTTTTCTTTGCTGTCATCCATCTATTGGGATGTCTGTCTGTCTGTCTGGGCCATTTTTATGTAATGGCATCATAATCTTATGTCCTTAAAGACAAGGACCCATGTCCTCTAAGATTTAAAGAGGGACTTATCAGATATTTGAGATCTTAGGTCAAGGTCATTGAGTCTCATGGTTGTCCCTCACCTGAGAAGTAATATCTAATGAACCATTGAGGTATTTTCTTCAAACTTTGTGCCTCAGTCTCCTAACCTGACACACAAGATAAGTGGTTCAATATGTTTCACTAGTCCAGCTGGGCAAGAGCTCATAGAAAGTGTTTGGGAAGGGCAGAACCTTTCAGAAGCAACAAGTGATTGGACAGTTGTTCAATGTGCAACTGTGCAATTATGAGCCAGTCTTCGTAGAACAAACTCTCTGCCAAACATGTCGGAAGTGGAGCGAAAATATCTTATGGAAAAGGTTTGTAGTGTTGTTATTTGTTTTTCATTTAATAAAGAAATGCATTCCAGATCTGATTTCTTCTAAAGCTGTTAGCATTTATGCTAATCTCTGTACGAGTCCCTTCCTGCTGTTGTCTTACTCGTAACTCCCACCTCTTCCTGCTTGAAAGGACGCTGATTGGGATGTGTGGCTTTGGGCCACTCCCAAACATTGTAGATTGGAGCTTAGTAAGATGGATCTGTCTGATTACAACTTTTAATCAGGCGTATCCACCTGCACTGCAAGATTGCTTTAGTTCACTCTGACTCAAGAATGAACTGCTTGGTAAGGAATGGGCAATTTTGTTTACTCAAAGGGCCACATCCTCATTGCCAGAGCGCCAAATTGCTGGGATTTTAAATGATATACTAGAACTGCTTGACTATGTGAAAAATTAAAACCATGATTGGTAGGGCTAGAGCAGTGGTTTCCAACCTTTTTTTTTCTTTGCATCCCCTATGTCTTTTAGTTATACCATGAGTACCCCCTCACTCATACGTGTTGATGATTTTTCAAATACGTAATCAACATAATCAACCTGGTTTATATGGATTCACTTCTACGTCTGCTGACCCACCGCAGCCTCAGTGCTTCTTTTGTGTTGAAGTCCTGGCAAATAACTCAATGAAGCCAGACCATTTACAGCGACGCCAGAGCACCAAACACTCGGGAAGTGTCTGTAACCTGTTATAACTGTGTAGGTTATTGTGTCCCTGGGGAAACTAGTAGTAGCGCACACTTACCATTTTATTGACAGGCTTATCTCAGTACTTTCAGGTTGGAAATAAAATATTAAATGTTTCCACCGACCCCCTGCAATGTGCTCGTGTACCCCTTCCTTGGTTGGGAATCACTGGGCTAGAGCATTGACCTCGGTGTGAGGACCTTATTGTAGCTGTTTTTGTTATGTTTTCCCTTTTTTCTCTGCAAATTTGGAGGATTTAACATACTCCAAAACTCACCAAAATTATGTAATGAATATAAAAATGGATTCAATATTTGTTCTATAATGTTTTCATGCATGAACCTAAAATGATGGCTCCACAGTGCCACCTATAATCCACAAAAACTAACAATAAGTACCACTTCTTTTAACCATCAGCCCTGAAAATTGGTAGACATGTGTTGAATGTACAGCTAAACAAAAAAGTCTCTTGGCAGCATGTCCAAATATGTACAGGAAGTGACCTACAAAGTATTAAAGTTAATTTTTTTCTCTATTTTGGCTATTTCCACATATTGTGTTTGATTGAACTATTTTGTGTAATTGATCCAACTTTTTATGGGTGATCATAGAGAAGCCAAGGATCAAAAGTTATCCAGGGATGTCTGATAAATATCAAAGGAGGGCTTAACAAGGACCCAGAGTTGGAGATAGCTTTTGGAGTGACAAAGTCAGGATTAACCATAGGATTTTGATTAATGGGCATGGCCAAACAGTTAAATAACGCCCTGTACAATATTTTAAACATTCAGCCCCTGCAACATTCTAAACGTAGGAACCATCAACTTGGTAGGCATATTGATCATTCCATCACCTACAGAAAAACCTCTTGGAGCCATGTTGTAAAATCAACAGAAAGTTGGCCATTCTGAATGAAGTTTCACTACAGCACAGAGTTTGAATGATTACATTCAAAGAAATGGATATAACTCTCACATACTTTATCCTTTTTCAATGTAATTTATCACACAACGTAACAGTCTTTGCCTCACTACATCTACAGAAAAAAAATTATCATAGCGCCCTCCACTGGCTAGGTAGAGTAGGTGGAGAGATTAATGCCTCATAAAAAACAAGCATACGTTCTTTCCATTTTACACGGGAATAAATGCTCTTGACATCATCACACAAACATACAGACCTGATCAAAATCTTAAGACCAGTTGAAAAATTGCTAGGATTTACCTTTTGCACATTTGGATCTTAATGAGGTTTTAAGTAGAGCTACATTATGCAAAAGCAAGAAGCGGGAGTGTGACAAAAAGCACTTTGAAAAAGTAATTTATTGAAAACAACAAGTAAACTGAAATAGGCTGTTTATCAGCTGATCAAAAGTTTAAGACCATCGCTCAAAACATTACAAAAAACTCTCCAAACCAGAACAAAAATTTTCTCAGTAGGACTCAGTAATGAGTAGCTCCACCGTTCTTGTTAAGCACTTCAAAAATTCGTTTGGGCATGCTTGATGCGAGTGTTTCCAGGAAGCTTTTGGGAACATTGCTCCAAGTGGTGAAGATGGCTTCACGAAGGGCATCAACTGTCTGGAACTGATGGCCATTTTTATAAACTTCCCTTGCCATCCATCCCCAAATGTTCTCTATGGGATATAAATCAGGGGAACATGCGGGATGGTCCAAAAGAGTGATGTTATTCTCCCTGAAGAAGTCCTTCATCAAGCGAGCATTGTGAACTGCAGCGTTGTCCTGTTGAAAAACCCAGCTGTTACCACACAGACGAGGGCCCTCAGTCATCAGGGATGCCCGCTGCAACATCTGCACGTAACCAGCCGCCGTTTGACGACCCTGCACCACCTGAAGCCCAGTGTTCCACTGAATGAAAAGCACCCCAGATCATGATGGACCCCCCTCCACTGTGCCGGGTAGGAAACATCTCAGGTGGGATCTCCTTGTCATGCCAGTAACATTGGAAGCCACCTGGACCGTCAAGGTTAAATTTTCTCTCATCAGAGAATAGAACTTTTTTCCACCTTTCAATGTCCCATGTTTGATGCTCCCTGGCAAAGTCTAAACAGGCAGTTTTGTGGCGTTGAAGGAGACGAGGTCTTTGAATTCGTTTTTTGTTTTTGAAACCCTTTTCCCGCAGATGCCGTCTGATGGTTATTGCACTGCAGTCAGCACCAGTAAGGGCCTTAATTTGGGTCGAGGACCGCCCTGTGTCTTGACGGACAGCCAATCAGATCCTCCGGCTCAGCGCAGGTGTAATTTTTTTGGGTCTACCACTTGACTTTTTTGTTCCATAATGCTCAGGATCTTTCAAAAAATTTAGAATGACTGTCTTACTGCGTCCAACCTCAGTAGCAATGGCACGCTGCAAGAGGCCTTGCTTATGCAGCTCGACGATCCGACCACGTTCAAGAAGAGACAGCTTCTTAGCTTAAGCCATCAGGAGGGCATGACCGTGTGAATGCCTGACGGAAAATGAAAATTTTGAGCAGATTTTGGCTTTAATAGCCCGTGGTCTTAAACTTTTGATCAGGTGATAACCTATTTCATTTTTTTTTTTTTTTTCAATTACAAGTTCCAAATTTTTTCTGTCGCACTCCCCCTTCTTGCTTTTGCATATTGTAGCTCTACTTAAAACCTCATTAAGGTCCAAATGTGCAAAATGCATATTCTCGCAATTTTTCAACTGGTCTTAAGATTTTGATCAGGTCTGTATCTGTATATTTCCTCTGACACTGCCCCCTGCTGGTCACTGCTGGCACCACAACAACCAAAGTGTCTTCAATTTTCTTATAATTTTGACAGTTAATGACTGCCTTTTGCATCCTGCATCCATCAAACATCACAGCATTGTCTCACCTGTTGTGGCTGCATTCCTAGCAGTTGCAACACATGCAAAGGGCCCTTCAGTGCCTTCGACTTTAATTTTGATAGATATCGAGACCATAATTATGAAGCATGATACCACATTAATCTAACAATATCTGTTCAAGACTTTTAGATAATTAAAGAATCATTGTGCATTGAGAGCCAGCCACAGCTGGTTAACAAAGTCTATAAGTTATTTTACAGTTTAGAAATTTATTACATTTTCTTGTACTATTAATATAAAAGGACTGATTTTACAAAGAGAGAGAGCAATGTGAACAAACAAATCAATATATGAAAAACATACTGAATTTATGTGGTAAATTGAATAATTGACAGTTTGTTATATCTGAAAATGGGTGATTTAAACTGCTTTGAAGGTTTTCTGAGAATCTACTTTGATCAAGTGATTTTATTTAAATTAATAACATGGACCTAATGAACACACAGACACATGATAATCTGCATGCAGAAAAAGTTAGACATAGAGAAGGAGATCTCTAATGCATAAACATCACCTGTAATAAGATTTTTAACTTTGTTAAAAATGTGTACAATCATCTTTGTAACTCAAAACTAATGATTTGTTTTAAAGAAAGTTTAGAGGACGAGAAGGGAGAGCACTGAACTTTGGAAAGTCATATCAGTGACTTATGAGGCTTTTCCTCGATGTGGTATCAGCTCGACTCGGCTTGACTCATTCAAGCACTAATTGTTTTGGGTTTACATTAGGGATAATGCCTAGTTCCTGGTACAGCTTCTCATTTCACCTCCATCAGGGTTCTAGGTAAGCAGAGCCAAGACTAAATGTGATGTGGAGACACTGTTGACCTCCGATTGGTCAGAATTTCAAGAAGAGTTGGGGATATCTGAAAGTAAACACCCCCCACGTCCCGCTCCTGAATGCTTCATGATTTCCCAAACTGTCCTCTACTTTAGTTGTCATTTTGCTCTGCTGCTTGCATCCATCTTTGAAACAAAATTGTTCTCCTACCAATGACAAAAAGCCACATAGTGGCCATCAGCTCCTTTGTTGTTTTGTGAGGATGCCACTGTATTTTCACACAGCTCCACTTGGGCGACCCTGCCCACCTTAAAGAGGTTCTGACATTAATGGAAGATAAAGCAGGTGGTTTACAAACTCTGCTGAGCGGATACCTAGTCTTAATTTACTGCCACAATGTAAAGTTCATAAAGTGTCTTTACTCATTTTGTCTTGAGTGAGACCATTTTTCTTTCAAAAGTCTCATCCTGCATTTTGTTGTTTTGGCTGAATCAGAGTGAATTTTTGCCATTAAGTAAAAGAATTCAGCTTCCTCGTCTAACGCCCACCCTGTGGAAGAGGTTTCAAACATAAAAATTTGAGTGGGACTATAAACCTTTATCTGATGGTGTTTTTAAGTTGGATATGTTGTAAAGAGGCATTAGTTCTTACTCCATCCTGTTTTATAACCTGTTACAACTCCTCCAAGATTTTTAAACAAACAAAATGAAAATGTAGCAGAAAAACAGTGTGTATTTTTCTTCTGACCTTTACCTGAAGCTGCAGTGTGTGCTCTCTATAATTACGTTAAATATTTAATCAAAAAAGTCGTGGTTTTATAGCTTCAGTTTTAAAGTCTTCCATCCTGTGCCTCGTTTTTGAATATCAGCTTGATTCTGTATTTTTATTTTACCTGTCTTCCACCTTTTTTGATTGAACATTTATACAGTCACATTAAAAAACTGATGAAATGATAGATCACAGGGGAAATTAAACAAAAATTTCAAATATATGATTCTCTCACATCACTTCTATCACCTCATTAATCATGAGGTTTTTAAGAATATCAAAATATATCGGTCTTTATTGCATTTTACTTGAGTAAAAATGTACTTGGGAATGAAAACATCCAAGAAGAGCGATAAAAGCTTTCCCACAGTGCCTGCTTGAGCAGTGAAGCACTTGTGGCTGCATCAGGGCTGAGGAGAGGAGCTCCATTAGAGATGATCAGTGCAGCCATTACTGATGACACCTAATGCTATTTATGGACTAAATGTCTCACTACTCTGACTTTGTGTTTGTTTTCCTCTTTCAGATGTTCGTCACAGACAAAGTGGAGGATTCAAACTGCATCCTTCATGAGTTTTCTATAACTGGATCTACGTATGCCCCCGAGGGACAAATGTGAGTGTCACAGTTTAAATAAAGTTTTATTTTAAGAACAGTCGCATCCTTAAAATCACAATATAGTATTAGATTCATTATATAACATTATCATAACATTTCATTTATTCATGATTTTTATTTGATTATAAAATATAAAGTTTTACTTGTGTCGCTTTTTTCTTAGAAACAAGTCATTTTTTATTGCTAATAAAGGAGTACATACACCGATCAGGAATAACATTATCACCACCAGCACCCTTACTGGTCTGCAGCCCCATATGCAGCAAACTGTGGTGCCCTGTATATTGTGACCCCTTCTATCAGAACCAGCATTATTTTGTTCTTCAGCAATATGAGCAACAGAAGCTCATTTGTTGGATCAGAACACACAGGACTGTCTTCATTCCCCACGTGCATCAGTAAGTCTTGGCCCAACCATGACCCTGTCGCTGGTTTAACACTGTTACTTCCCTGGACCACTTTAGATCCTGACCACTGCAGACCATGAACAGCCCACAAGGGCTGCAGCTTTGGAAATACTCTGACCCGGTCGTATAACCATCACAAACTCACTCAAAGCCTTACGCTTCCCATTTTTTCTGCTTCTTTTTATTTAAGTATCTCTAATAAGTTTTTATATTTTAAATACAAACAACAAATCAAAAGAAAAAAGATGAACAAAACGACAAAAATAGAAATAAATGCATACATATAAAAGGGCTTGCATTATAAGACAGTTACTCTTCATTGCTGTCATTGTACTTTGTGTCTCAAGGCCAAGTTTTAAAGAGGAAGGCAAGCAGTGTACTAGAAGCTGTTACTGTCCAGGAAATCTGTCATAAGATGGACCAGTGAAATATAAATCCTATAAACTGAACTTTACAATTTGAAATGTCAGGTTAGTATCTGTGGATTCACGACACTTTTTAGAGAATGGCATTGACGATCTGAATTTGTTCATGCGGGTGTAACTGTAATCCTAAAGCACAGAAATATTTACCTGACACACCAGATGGACTGTTACATTGTTAATATATTTCAGTAGTCCATCGGAGCAACAGCCCATAGAAACTGTTTGTGAAATAACCTTTCAAAAGCATATCCAGCAGGTGATTGGACGATCGTGCCATCAGTAGCAGTCATTACAGGCCAATTAGATAATGTAGTCGGTGGGCTGTGGTGTAGAATACAAAACGTGAACCACTTCACCAAAACATGGAGCAAAGACAGCCTTTCTATCCAGAAGTGCTTACAGTGTTGTTATTTGTTTTTCATTTAGTAAAGAAATGTGATCCAGATCTGATGAAACTGCTACTTAAACTGTTCAAAGGACTCTGAGTCGTGGCGCCTCGGGCCGAGCACAGTCATAGATTGGAGCTTGGCAAGATGGATCTGCCTGATTACTGACATTGAATCAGGCGGATCCAGCTGCACTGCAAGGTTACAGAAATGTTTTATTACATCCCAGATTATATTCTTTTCTAATTGTTCCTGCCTTTGGTGGAATCTGAACAGCTTTCTTCAAAACTGGAGATTATTCAAAAAGAGATGTTACAAGACAAGCTGTGAAGTGGTCTGTGCTCCAGGATTTGTGCTTGTGATTTCTCAAAATTGTTCACGCTGTGCTGTCACATGCTACTATGGCAATTTACTGCTACAATTGAAATAATTGATGACCTTTAATAATTCTTTAGCATTTTACTTGAAGGACTTTACATTCATATAACAGCACTTCTCTATTATGAAACATTAACATCTCAGCTGTACTGTTGCATCACAGCCTCTTTGTTCTAAAAGTTGGAGAGTGAACTTCTAAAGGTGCTTCAAAGATTCACTGAGTGTCAGCTTCTTCAGCTGTGCACCTTTTGTTTCATCTCAGTGACTGTGCGCCTGTGTAGGACTAAAGGTAGGAGGCCCATCATCAGGTAGGAGAGGGCTCATTTTCAGACACGTGTTGTTTATTTTCCTGTTTGCCGAGTGACTCTACACGAACACGTCCATTTCATAACAGCGCAGTGTGGGTTAGTGAGTGGGAGCCTCGCTAGCAACCGATGAAGTCTCTGCTGGGAAGAGATCCACGGTTGTCATGCAATCAGTACAGCTTGTCAAGGACACACACTCAGAAACACACACACATATACACACTGTTTACTACGGTACAAACACAGTCTCTTCTCCCAACTTCTGAATGCTAAACAACTGAATGTCTGCCACACTCATAAATATGGATGGTGTTACTGTATCTGAGGTGAAGTGAACTGTGAAGTGTTTTCTCTTGTGTATTATGATTGTGAGTGACGTGCATATATGTGTGTGTTTGTTACTCAGACTTAAAGGAGACAAGCAGATCCAGTGTGGGGACTATGATGGACTGTTGGAGCTGGCAACTATTTGTTCCATGTGCAATGACTCCTCACTGGACTACAATGAGGTCAGAAACACAAATTTACACTTTTATATAACACCATGTCCCAATTAAATGTGACGCATGCCAAGTGTCCATGACAAAATCAGACTAATTACAGGGAATCATGCGTACGTGTCCAACTACCTGCAAGCAACAACGGCAAGCAGCGCGATGCAGCAAAGTTTTGCCGCATCACCTCATTTCTATTTCCTCACACCAGACAAAAAGCATGCAAAGAAGGATTTTGAAGAGGTGCTGGATAAGGCTGTCACTTTTCCCAACTACAAAAGCACTCAGAGAGCGCAGACTTCCTTCATGCAGCTTCAGCCCACTTTGGCAAAAATGGTCCTATCTCACAATGTGAAAGAATCCTTTAAAAAATTCCTGGATCCAGATGGTGATCCGGATCAGTCCCAAAATCCAATAACTTCCTCCTTATCCCATTCCACACATTTCCTGAAAATTTCATCCAAATCCGTTCAGGACTTTTCAAGTTATCTTGAACACAAACAGGCAAACAGACAAACAAACTAACCAACGCCGGCAAAAACATAACCTCCTTGGCGGAGGGTAAAATCACATTCAAAAGGTTTTCAAACATACTCTCAGATAACCGAATATCTTCAGTTATTTGTGTGTAGTGAGAGAGTCTTATCTTTTAATATACGAGTAGTCTCAATGTTTGCCACGCAGCATCGTACAGTTTTACAATGTGGCTAAAAAGTCATGGTGCAGCTTGGAGTGGTATTTCATGGCTCCAGTTCTATCATTAAATCCCAAAAATGCTCTCCTGTAACCACACCAGTGGGCTGCATATCCTTGCATATGAATCTTGCAATCTCATCTGTGATGGCTTTTTTCCGTGCCTGTGGTAAAGACCCTGCCGAAAAAAATGCTGTCACACAGGTGTTGAACACTTGAAAAAGTGCTGCTGAGCTTTGGTGCCTCCTCCTTGACTGCATGGCTTGGATGAAAAGCTGACAGGTGAGCCAGCAAATTTGTTGTGGAGGACGAGTTAGTGAGCTGCTTTGCACATTACCAACACACAGCCCGGTCTTTGATTTTGATTTTGATTTTGCCATCAACAGTGTAGAACCCAAAATACTTCACAGAGCTTCTAAGATGATTCGGCGTTGTTAATGTCTGCCCAGGGTGGCTTTGTGCGTCCTCCATTTTATTAAAATGTACCTCACCCTTTGTTTACTGAGGTCACAAGAGAGTAGTGTATGTGGCTGACGGTCAAGTTGCTCTTAGAGCGCGCTCTGTTGGATCAAACAGTCCACTGCTCCAGGGGCCCTAATGTGCTGCTACACTTAATATTTTACATTTGAACATTTATTTACACTTCGAGCACTTTTATCCCCATGCTCCTAGGATATTGGAATATCGAGTGTAAGGTTACAGTCCTAGTGCTGGAGGGATTCTCCTGACTTTTCTCACACAACAGAGCTTGTTCAGTTTAACACAGCAGAGGTAGCTGAGCATGCATCCATATCAGTTTTGTGAAATAATTTACTTCCACTTTCAACACTGAGGGAGAAACTTTGTTTGGCTCACAGAGAGCTGTGTATTGAGCCTTTAAGTCAACCACTCGTCAGTACAAAGCAGTGCACGTCTGTTTCTCCAGCTGCCCAGTAAAAGCACTTGATGAACTGTGTATAAGAAGAAAAAGGGCCCAGAATAAAAGATTCAATGCATGCAGTGTGGACTGCAGGCATGCCAAGCTGCTCTTAGTCATGTGTAATCTAACTAACTGCTGCTGCAAACAGCCTCTCCTCTGTCTGATGATACAGGCTGTGCCTGTGACAGAGTCTGACATCCTCATCCTCTCATTTATGACACAAATATGACACTGTTTTAGACTTCTCTAATGAGATATTATTGTCCAGATTTATAAATTCAAGTATGTAGGCTATAATTACTTTGAGTTTGATGTTCTATTGTTTATTTTTTTTATTTTAAAAGAAAGTATTGATAACTTTGACTTAGATGTTCACTGAGTTTCTAATTACATTCTGACTGTTAATTTCCACTCCTTATTGTCCTTCAATTAAAATCACCACTTTTAACCTTAATTTTTAAGTCAGATGCTTTTATACTGGATATTTAGATTGTAATGTTTTGGTCTTGTAGCCTACACATTCATGCCAAACATTTTTCATTTACTGAAGGAAAATTAAATCAAGGCCTATTGTGCATAATCAGTTGTACTTTATAATTTAATTATGTAAAGGTTTGTGTATTTTTAAGTTTTGTGACATATTCAGATTTTGTTTTGTTGCTGCTTGTTGACAGTTTGATTAAAAAAAAACATTTTTTAAGAATAGTTTGATGTACTTTGGTTATTCATTAAAGTATTTCTTCTACTTTTAGAACTTGTACTGAGCTTTCAGTTCTTGTAAAGATGCTGTAGTGATGATCAGACCGGTGTTTATGGTGAGCAAAGAAATTCTGGTAGGTCGCATATGGTGTAACTGACAAATGCCACCCAATGCCAGTCTTGGAATTGCTGGTTGAGCATAAACAAACCTGTAGACAGGTAGGATATAGACTTGTAGATCAAACAGATTAAACCACCTTTAAAATGCAGTAGAATGCAAGAAAATTGCATCGTTTTGCTTAAAACTTTAAAAATTTTCCGGGGGATGGGGGGTGGCCCTCATACCACTGACCAATTAATTTGTCTCTCATCACACATGAAAATAACTCCGATGAGGCACTGTGAGTGAGTGAGGAGGGTGTGTTAGTATCAGTAACTAGAGGAGAAACAAAGACAGGCAGAACAATGCAAATAAGAAATAAGACGAACACATTGAAAAAGGAGATTGTAAAGGAGAAAACACGGACTGTTACATGATTATTTTCCTTACAGGCTTTTTAAACACAATGTCTTGTCTGTTTCAGAAAGCTCAGGATGATTAAATGCGGTCAAACAGGCGGGACAGACATCTTGACAGCAGTCATAATGACTTGGACATTTCTTATGACTCAAAAAAATGTTATATTGAAAGCCAAAATATTTGATTCATCATAACCCCGACAAAATAATAACGTTACTGACTAACAGTGTCATTTGAATCCATGGTTAGTTAGGTCTGACTGAGATCTGAGGTCATGATCATCCCTTGCTGTGAACATAATATATCAGAAATACTGTGACCTATTTCAGTCAAACTTTACACTAATGTTGTTTTTTAATGCAAGGATGAAATGATATGATCTAGGTGGTCCTAGCATGGGCAGCATGGTGGTTAGTAGGTAGTGAGCGTTCCTCACAGCAAGAAGGTTGCTGGTTTTGAACTCTGTGTTGGTCAGGGCCTTTCTGTGTGGAGTTTGCATGTTCTTCCTGTGCATACGTGGGTTCTTTCTGGGTACTTCAGCTTCCTCCCAAAGACCAAAAACATGCTCATAGATTGATTGATGACTCTAAATTGTCCTCAGGTGTGGGTGAGTGTGTGAATGGTTGTCTTTCTATGTGGCACTGCTGTCAGCTGGTGATCAGTTCAGGGTGTACCCCACCTCCTCCCCAATGTCAGACACCACCAAAGCCCTTTTGCTTGACCCGCTGCTGTACTTTCATTGTCTAGCAATTCTTAACCTTCTGAAGACTTCAAACTGAGAGCTTGTAGGTCTAGTATGTAAGATATGTTTCAAGGATGAGGGTTAAGTCTCTATGTGAAATAAATCGATTTATGACCTTTGGAGCATCTTGCAGATTTAGTTTCCATGCAAAAATCCCCATGATTTACGTTCTGAACCACATATACAACCCATTTACACTCCATAATGAAACCATAAAGGAAGAACTTAAGTACACACAAACATTTCAGGAAGCCCTTTCTTCTCCTTTTTATCAGCCATGGTAATTTTACTCCAAAGTTTGATCTTTTCTCTGGTTTGGATTGCTTTTCTCACCTCTTTGTCATCACCATGGTATCATGGTAACCACGCTGAGGAGAGGGACTGGAACTGAGGCTCTTTTTATCTCCTATGTTTCCTCTCAGACTTGTCTCTGCTCTCTTAAATGGTCGTTTAGCCACCAATCTAAAATGTTTTTATAAAGAGCCTGAGAGTGGATTTAAAATGAGCTAAACCAGGCGTGAGAGATGGTAAGAAGAGCAGCGTGCTGGAGCTGGGTGGTTTATTGCAGTCTTTTCTCAGTCACATAAGCAAATGATGTGCGGTACGTCATGACCTCCTCATCTCACCCACTCCTGAATCTCAGCTAAAGAAGGCACACACTTAAGAACACTTTGCATGTGTGACTCAATGTTTGAGGAGGCTGAGGTGAAAAACCTGCTGGTTCACTCTGGAGGCATCTGAAGAGGTCCTTTAGGTTTTACTAAGGAGACAGTATATGATTGTAAATCTGTTTTTTTATAGAGACTTCAATGACTGTAGGACTCTTCACATGCCTACAGTGTCACCACTCAGCATCTTTATGATACTGTTTAACTTAAGTTACAGTCCAGCAACATGATTTGATGTGTTTCTGCTCTCTTGTAGGCTAAAGGGGTTTACGAGAAGGTAGGAGAGGCCACAGAAACAGCTCTAACAACCTTGGTGGAGAAGATGAACGTCTTCAAGACCGACCTGTCCGGACTCAGCAAAGTGGAAAGAGCTGGTACCTGCAACGGGGTAAGAGATGTGAAGATGTGTGAATCATATAGTCTCAGATGACACTGTACTAACTTTTATAAGAAAATCTTGTCAAGAGATAAAGAGTAGGGACAAAAGTCAAATGAAACCCTCTTTCAACCATGAGGGCTGCACAAGATCTGATTAATTGCTTCATGTGACACAACTTGATGAAGTTTTGAAAAATAAACGTATAGAGGGTTCACAATATTGAAACTTTGACGATGGCTCATTATTGCTGATAACTACATTTTTTGTTAGCCGGTAAACGTCTTTACAAAAATTGATTTGACAGTCTACTTGTGTAAGGAAAAAATGTAAATCAAGAAAAGCAAAATTTCACTCTTGAAATAATAAAAACTTGATTTTTAAATGTACCCATGCAGTAATGATAAGGTAAAGCATTATGGTACGTTTGTGTATTGTGCCAATGCCACAGCTGATATAAAGGATATCATCACCTGTCAGTTATGTCCTATATGCATGACTGATATACCTGCTGCAAATATCAGCAAAAGATTCAACTTCATCCAGAACAGATATTCACCTTTCTAGGCCAATATCTACTGATACCAATAATATAGCGCATCCCTAAAAAAATATCTTGGGTTTAAATAATGGATAAAGTGAGCCTCCGCGTCATTTTAGCCCCCTCTCCAGCATTGACGGAGTGTTACTCTAGAAAATACACCTGGTTGACCCAAGTTGTAATCTATAGTTAAGCCGATTTGGAAGTACATAAAGCTGCACTTCCTCAAATGTCCTCTTGAGGCTGTCTGCACAAGTCCTGGAGCTCCCATTAACACCCATCTTAAAAAGTCCGTGTTGGCAACAGTAACACGTCGCTTAACAAAGTTTTAGCAACAAAGACCGTTTGTCAGAAAAAAAGAGAAAACATGAATATTTTAGAAGTCTTTCAAAAACTTGTTTAAAACTAAAAATGTTGTTTTACAAACATTTTGAACAGGAATGAAGAATTTCAGACTGAATTCACCTTTTTAAACCCAAATCTGTGTTTTGTCAGTCTAATCAAGCAGAACAGTCAACCACTAAAACCATTTTTTACTGTTCAGGAATGCAAGTAAATATCAATGATTTAACACCTTAAAAACAGATAATGTGCCTTAATATTTTTTCCTTTTTGTTAACAGTTAATTTGAAAATTAATGGACAACAGTAATAATTATATTTTAGCATTAAAAACGTAATTACCATTAAAGAGAGTCTACATACTGGTGTATTAACCATTTCAGATACATAAAAGATTATTTTGGTAATCACCAGTGATGTCAATTGGATTGGACTGGATGGTGGTCTTGTAAATTTGTTAAGCCTGTACTTGTTACATACAAATAGCTCTAGCCCTACACCTTGTTATATCTGTGGTACTGTGTAGTAGACCAGTCACTTTTTGCTGTGTTGTTGCATTTATAAGGATGTGCACGTCAGGCTATGAGCAGAACTTCTGGGCTGTTTTAGGGCTACAAGGACAAAGGTTACAGTGAAGCTTTGATTAAGTAGTATGAGTGTCAGTAAATCACTGGTTTCATTGTTACGCAATCAGGTATTGATTCTTTGGACAACACTGATATTAGTCAATATTACAATGCCAGCCACTATACAATTTCAATACGATACAATTTAGGAGCCTGTAATTTATATTACATAACTGACATTTATTATTAGAAAAACAGACAGTTTGGACTAATTCTATGCTGAAGTCCTTTAGTTGAATTATAAAACAATCTTCAATTTCAACAGAACAAACAAAAACCTAATTTTACTTTTCAGTGCCATACTTTTAATGCAGTGTACCCCGCCTCTCATCCAATGTAAGCTGGGATGTGCTCCAGCCTGTGTGACCCCAGTGATAAAGGATAAGCAGTATAGACAATAAATGGATGAAGAACAGAGATGGTTTTTTTTTTTTCAGCTAGATGTGTTGTACCTTTTAAAGTTGCTTGTTGCTTGTGCCATTATAGAAAGCACAATCACATGTAAAGCTGTAGCCAGCATCCAGACTGGATTGAGAGCTTGGTCTTTTGTGCCATCCTTCAAATGTCAGTGAGTCAGACAAATCATTCAGTCGTCCTCCGTTTGTCTGCAGGCCTGGCAGCTGCCTGCTGATGAACAGCTACTAAACTCAAGCTCATATCTCAAGCAATATAATATTATTTAAAATATCATTTGCATCATGATAGATGTTTTGATTTTTCATCTACCTGATTTAATAATTGATCAACCAGTTGATATATTGATACACATCAATGTATTGTTACTTATAGAGAGACAGGCTACAGCCTTTAGACTAGCTTTAGACTGGCTGTAGATCGAGTTAAAGGGTCTCATCCTTTGGCTTTTTTGCCTCGGTGTAAATACAGCATACAGGGTATGTTGGAAATTATCCTTTAATCAATTTCTGGTGAAGCAGTTCTGGATGATTCTACTCCAATGGAGAGAAAAGGTCTTGAATATTTGTTTTTATTTGTTAACAAAAGCATTCAGATGGTACAGCCTATCTATATTTTGTCTGAAGTAGGCCATCCTCTGCAGGCTTTGTTCATCTCAGCGTCACTGTAGTTACTCTGAGTATTACACCACATGCTGTTCTGTCTGGTTACAAAGATTACATAATGATGTATTGTTCCTTGTTTTTTTAAAGATATTATCAAACATTTATGTGATGTTTCAAGCGTGGACAGATGATGAGTAAACAGTTTAAGGTTCACCGTCGTACTCAAGAACAAAGTTGTTGACAGACGTATTCAGTATGTTTGACATCCGGGTGTGAACCTGAAACTTCGACAGTATTTGACATGTCACAAAGTTCAGCCGTAAAGACAACAAACTTGCTCTGTGCTCCACAAAGAGCATCACAATATGAAAATGAGGGATTACTTAGCTTTGAAAAGTATTTGAAATACATGATATCATAATGAGACTGCAGTGCTGAGGATAAAACCACATTGTCACTGAGTGTTATGTATCAAAGGTTGTGTTTTCATGCTCAACTGCTGCAAGTTTCCAATGATGTTTTTGGTTCACTGCTATCTGCAGATTGAAGTGGTCATGGTTTTGCAAACGCATCAGAAAATGATTAGCTTCAAAGTTGAGCAACATAAAAAAAAAAAAAAAGAAAACAGCAGTCAAATCTTTTCGTACTTTAACTGAGGTGTATGGGGAACACTGCAGGTCATATGCCCATGTGTTCAAATGGCACAAAAGATTTCATGAAGGCAGAGAGGATGTCCAGGACAATGTCGTGAGCTTCCATGCAAACCCAAAACTTCTGAAAACATTTAACAAATTAAACAAATAGTTTGAAATGATCAATGACTCAATATAATAATAACAGCAGAAATGGTCTCCATTGATAAAGAGACAGGGACACATGATGAAAATGTGTGCTAGAATTTTCCCAAAACTTCTGACTCTTGATCAAAAGGAAAATCATAATCAAATTTGTTTGGAACAAATTGAAGGAAACCTTTTTTTTTTTTTTTTAAAGAAGTGATCACATGTGATGAAACTCCAACACAATCCTGAGACAGAACATCAGTGAGTTCACTGGCGAACACCATAGTCACCAAGGATAAAGAAAGCACAACACAGCAAGTCCAAAGTCCAGGCCATGTTGATTGTTTTCTTTGCCATGACAAAGCCCTGCGCATGCTTGCTGAGATCCTGGACAACCACAGGCTAGAGAAAAAAATGACACCAGGCCGACAATATCCCAGCGATGGATCAAATCTGTCAGGCAGGGGGACAAGGCCCAGGCCAGCAGCTCAAAGGCGTGGTCGATCCTGGCAGGAGTGGAAAATGGCAGAAAATCTCTAACCTTGCAGTGCAGATGGACCTGCCTGATTCATTGTATGAAATCACACAGATCCATCTTGCCAAGATCTAATATCCAATGACTTCACTCGGCAAAAAACTGGACGGCCCATCAGGGAAGAGAGGTGGAAACTGAAGACGTGACAACAGCGAGAAGTGACTGCATGTTTGATGTCAACAGCGGATTCTGAAGCGGTCTCTCTGGATGCAGCAATATCTGCGGTTTTATCAGAATTTACTCAGTTTCTTCTTTAAAGGTCTCATATTTTGCTCCTTTTCTGCAGTTTAACATGGATCCTTGATGTCTTCATGAAATGTTAGTTGCATGCTTTGGTCCAAAAAGCCTATGAATCAAGCACAGCTGCATTCTCTCCACTCTCAAATAACTCCTCTGTTCAGAACGGCTGGTTTTGAGGGCGGTTGCCTTAATGTGGTAGAGCTAGAGCAGAGCAGCGGCCAACACAGTAACATGCCGGGACTTAACAATAGACCTGCAGCGTATCTCGAGCGAAGCGGAGTGCACTGCCGCTCCAGCCGCTTACAGTCCTGAACACACACAAACCACAAATTCATGCCAGTTACCAGATAACAGTGAAGCTTGTTCCCCCAAACATCACAGGCTAACACACAACATGCTAACCTCAGCTTGGTCACCGCAGAGGGACACAGCCGCAACTTAGCCTAGCTTCTGACTTAACGCTATATGAAATGGAGGGGTAATGGAGGGAGTAAAGGACTGTTTATATTCAGCCAACTGTTAGACTTTTCTTGACTAATGAAGGAATGTTCATACATTGAATTGACCCTTTAGAATTTCAAAAAGTAATGTAAACATTAACGAACATGTGAAGTTACCTCTGGTTCACTTTTTCCTGCTGTTAGCATTGTCTCGTAGCAATGAGCAAAATAAATACTACGCAGCATTGAAATACTCACATTTCCATCATCAGGTTTGGCCACAAATTGTTGGTACTGAACCCAGATTCAGGAAAAGTCTAGTTGCCAGTCCTGTGTTGAACTGACCGAAGTTGGAGAAGCCGTCGGATGTGAAGTGATTAGCAGACACCCATAGCCGACTGTAGCTGCTCATTCCCTTCAAAAACAAAATTAATCCACTGGGCCCTTTTGTCCTCCGAGGCTGGTAGCCTATATGTGAAGATATATGTGGCTGTTTACACCTAACAACCAAGCAGGGATAGGTTTTGGGTCTAGACATGGTGTATGCAGATTTCTCGCTAATGGTGAAAAAAACAATGGCCGCACTTCACAAAGAGAGTTCTCGAGATGGGGGGTGAGGATACATGGGTAGACGTAGACTTAGGCAAATGAAAATACTTCTTGCGCTAGCGTATCCACGGACTCAACAGCTCGCCAGATACCATGAGTTTACATTCATGCAGCCTACTAAATACAGGTTTTTGTTGTCTACTCTCACTTGTTGTGGGCTGAGAGGCAGGCCAAATACCCAAAAATTAGTTCAAAAGCCTTCAAAAGGTGATTTTAACATGAAATGTCCCCTTTAAAAGAGGAGCAAAGAACACCACTAAAGCTTTTCTTACGGGAAATCCTGTTTTTGCTATTCCCCCGACCGGTTTTGGTAAGAGTTTGATTTACCTACTGGCTCTTCTGGTCGTGAAAAAGGTGGAAAGCACTCCAAACCCCATTGTGATAATTAGGGAGGCAAACTTTTTTTTTTTAAGTCAACACTGATAACCGATGAATTTCTGCTTCCAAAGGCCGATACTGATCCCGATAACCAATAAAAGACCTGGAGATAAGAAACACTAATGAGCAAAAGTAGACCCAACATATATCATGACATCAATACTAAATAACAAAACCAAAGCAGTTTTGACTCTTAACTTGAAGATATTTATTTTTTTCAAATGAAAAACTATTAGTGAGCCGTTTAAACATTTGCTAAAAGATATCGAACAAATCTATTTGATATTTCAAATGAACATCTATTGAGAGAAAGTGCATAACTTATTGATATAAAAAAAGGCCTCTAGAACTGAAAGACTTTGCACCAGGATTTAAAATACAAAGTGATAAAGTGCATTACATCGTCAGTGCACTGACAAGTTAGAGTCAAACATTACTTTGTTCTGTTTCACCACACTCATCCATTGCCTTTGTCATATTACGCGCATTATCCTGTAAAACCACATGTACCATATCCTTCTTAATATTCCACTGCAGTTGCATGGCTTCAAAAGCCAGGTGAATCACTGTACCTGTGTGTGAGCCAGGTAGCTCCTGGGAGCAGCACCGCCCTGTTTAGTTAAAGTCTGTATTCAACCACAGCGCAGTCAGACTCGTCTTGCTTACAGGGCTGGCTTCACAAGTCCATACATATATGGTGAAGCTTGTGTCATTTATGTTGCTGTCAGTCAACGGTTATCTGTCATCTGTCGATCACATCATACCTAGTTTGAAGGTACACATCAGAAAAGTAGTGGCGGTTCGGCGTTGTGAATTGTGTCTCCAAGTGATTAATGAGGGTGAATGGCTGGTCATCCAGCGCCATCATTTCCATGATTAAATCCCAGATAGCTTTAGCCCCTGTGTTGTCTCTGGCAAATTTCTTGGACTTATCGAAAGCCTTGCTGATGGGTATAAGTCCAGATGGCTTCTCACAGCTAGCTTTATGTTGCTACTGTCTTTAACTGCGCTGTTGTCCTCATTCGCTTTCAAAACACCGTTGAAGCAATAGTTATGTTTCAGGTGACTTTTCAGGTTTGAAGTATTAAAGCTTGTGCTTTTTTTCCCTCCTTGCGGAACTTGCTTGGAATATTTATTACGAAACTTTTAAAAAGTCCCACACTACCGACGCCATGTTCTCTGCTTACAAACATATGCACGCTGTGCTTTGTTCACATGGTGCAGGAAGTTCCTGTTCCCGGTTTGCGAGTCATTTTTCCGACCTTTTTATGTTCATATTTCTATGGCGTATATGTAACTTACTAGGTAATGGGTAATATATTGTCGATAGGACGTTGATTTTAAATCAACCGAGCAACGACCAAAATTATGGCCAAGTTGACGAGTTATTTTCCGACATGAGGGAGTATTTTCATGAATTTTTCCAGTCAGAAAGTTGTTTTTCTGATTATACCGATGCCACTTGAACGCAGCACTCACTGCAGGCCGTTCAAGTCTCATGTATAAGTGGGAGCGCTTGATTAAATAAATGACCCACACTGCAGTGCGGACGATAATATATATTATATATTATCAGGGCTGTTTTTGATGATATCGGACTTATCGGAATGATTTCATGATTTCCTAATATCAGGGCCGATAATTATCAACCTTTAATTATTGTGCACCCCTAGAATCGTGTCTCTGCTGGTTGCACTCATGGACAATCAAATCAGAGAAGCTGGGAAGCTGGGGATCACTGCAGAGAAAATGGGAGAGAATGGAAATCCTCCACGGACAATGCGGGTTAGTCTGTGGTAGCCGAAGTCGTGGTTACTCAATGATACCTGGTGAAATATGCTCTCCTCAGAAGTTTACTGGGAGAACTTGGTGGGGATTGTCGTTGACAAGGTTCACGTCACATGTAAGTCGTAATGATACATGTGTGGTATAATTTACTGTAAGATGATAGTCGAGGACTGAAACATAGTTTAAGATACCATCTAAAAACAGGACTTAGCTTCTCCATCATACTGTTGCTTGATATGATTGGTCTGTGATTAGTGTGACTGGCAGAACGATCGTCTAATCACCAGCTGCAGTTGTTTTTGAAGGTTTTGCCCTCTGAAAACATTTTCTAGGGGCTCTTCTCCAGATGGACTAGTGAAATATTTCTGTGGTGGATATATGGAACTGCTTGTCTGCCTTGTCAGGTTAGAAAATATCAGTCATCATGTGACTTTTTCCTTTCTCCTGAAATCAAATTTGTGGTCAGAGGAACATGTTTTGAGTCAGAAATTAAGAAAAGAATGACAGAGGTTCTGAGACAACTGTCTGGAGAAGACCTGTTGCATTGTTTGATCAGTGGAAGACCTGAATGGTGGTTTGATACAGAATTGAAAAATGTTTATGTTTAGTGAAATTGTATGACTGCATTAGTCTAGCTTTTATTTAATAGCCATACCTTGTATAAGTCCCTAATTAAGAATAAATCCCACAAATGATTAGATGTTTTAAATCAGTTTTGATGTTCCAGTACAATTATTCCTCAAACTGCTCCTTAAGAAGATATGAGTTGAACATGAAACGTGACCTACAGTATGTGAGAGTATTCCTTGATGTCACTGCATCACTAATCTGTCTGTGGTTTTGGTGTAGAGGAAGCTGTCATGTTCTGTGTTAAATCCAGTCACCCATGGTTCAGACTCTCACACCTCTGTGGATAAAGGTCATCACTGTCCCCGTAGGTCTCACCTTCAGGAGGAACACAGCTCATTAGTGACTGTCGCTTTACGTGAGATTATCCTCATAGTGACAGATGTATGATAGAAAAAAAACCCTCATTAATGATGATCTAATTTAGATTTACACCTGTGCTGTAGATTATAATCTTAACCATGAAGTCTTTCTGCTTTAAATTTAGTAACATCTCTGTCTGATGTGAAAATCTGGAAGAAACAGCATGAAAGTGGTTTTCCCTGCGGACTCCCTGCGCCCAGCCAAGATAAACTCTCACAGCTCTCAGCTTTTGATGAGGAGAAGTTCGTCAAAATGACAGATTTCAGGACGTCCGTCAGATGTTTGCGGTCCCCTGACAGTCTGTGTACATCATCAGAGTGCGTGCACATCATCACCATCTGGATGGACTGAGAGGAGATCAATGTTCAATATTCAGACTTTTATGAGAATTCAGATCAACACACACTTTGAACTACAGAGACACCCACTGGCGGATGGAGGGTCTGCACTAGAAACACCATCAGCGTTAGTTGTATGATTTGATTTGCTTTAATTTCTCTGATTAGGTTGATCTTCTGGAACTATGATGGCAAAATAATTCATAAGACGTAAAAAATATCTAAAAGATCCATGTGCATTTGCTTCTGAAGCCAGCTGCTTACCATCTGTCTTTCTTTACTTCTCTCTCACTTTTCTTGAATCAAAATTATCTTTTTATATAAATGGCAAATAAATGTAAGGTATTTTTGTATTTTGTAATTTTCTCCTCCTTGTTGATCTTTGGTAGCTTGGGTTGGATGGGAATATTGCATGTTCTGCTATTTATCCTTGTCTATCTGTAATATGTTTTTTGTTTTTGCTTGATTTGATGGAGTATTATGGCCATTTTAAATTAAAAAAACAAAGATTATAAAGCACACTCCCATCTAAAGCTGTAGGCTGCATCCAGACAGGATTGAGAGCTTGGTCCAGAGTATCATCCTTCAAATGTCAGTGAGTCAGACAAATCCGTCTGTCTGCAGACCTGACAGCTGCCCATGGATGTTCAGCTACTTAACTCAAGCTCTGACACTTCATCTCTTTCTTCTTCTGTCGTGTCATCTTTTTTTTCTCTCTGTTTCATCCATCAGGTCATCAGACAACTGATGAAGAAGGAGTTCACCCTGGAGTTCTCTCGTGATAGAAAGTCCATGTCCGTCTTCTGCACACCGGTGAAGCCTGGATCTCAGAGCAAGATGTTTGTCAAGGTAGGAATGATTAAACTCAGAGATTCACTAGTGTTTTTGTCACTGGTGGTAATGTGTGTTTTCTTCTCCTCAGGGTGCTCCAGAGAGTGTGATCGAGCGCTGTCAGTTCCTGCGGGTGGGTAAACTGAAGGTGACCCTCACACCTGCTCTGCGTGACCAGCTGATGTCCAAGATCAGGGAGTGGGGGACGGGCAGGGACACGCTGCGCTGTCTGGCTCTGGCCACTCATGACAGCCCACCACGTAAAGAGGAAATGGACCTGGAGAACTCCAGCAAGTTTGCTCAATACGAGGTAAGGGAGAGGAGCATGGGGATATATCTGTGATAGGGCTGTCACTTTTCACAAAAATCAAACCGGTTTTCAAACATATGCGTTAATGACCAAAGATATTCTGTTATTAACATGCATCATAAAGTTTGTGTCAACAGTAAATGAACAGGATGTAATTACTTTCATTCCAACATATCTAAAAAACAATTTTACTTGCAGCGTTAAAATAAGAGATTAGGTAAGTTAATGTCACACTGCGCCTATTTTTTTTTTTTTTAAAGATATGGTTTTTGGCAATGTCTCAGTCCACCCATTCCTCACAGCACCATAGAGGTGCCTTAGGCTTGCACATCACACCATTGTACCATGTGTAGAAAATCTCACTGAAGAGGGAAGGCATCTTTTACGTTCAGTCTGCCTCATCCTATGTGATTGTAAGCTCATATTCTGTTTGTATCTATTATGTTAAAATCAGAATTGGAGGAGTGCAGTGTTTTAAGGTACATTTCAGTGTGAAGGAGAGAAAGGGAGCTGCAGCTGCTGCTCTAAACAGTCAGAAATCTTACTAAGATGACTTTGAGAGGGTAATAGTTTGCATAAAGTGAAAATGTAACCAAAAAAAATGAATGACTGGGAAGTTTTTTTGATCATGCAATAATTTTGGACAATTAAAACAAATTCATATTAGCCTGATTTTATTGGTCAAGACCTAGCACAAATGTATTTCAGGATCTGAGCTGTATTAAAAAAAAGCCAATAGAATAAATGGAAGTAAAAGTAAATTGCTTTAAAATAGCCTGTATGTTTTGAAAGTATATAGTTTTCTTTTACTTGCCCTTTTTGGGTTTGCTCCACAATATTGGGCCTATTCCAAAAGCTAAAGTTGACAGAACAATGAAATTCAAACTGGCTTTATCAAAAAAGATGAAGCTTACTACTGCACAGAGTTTATAGCCACTAACAGCTTTCACATGATACTGTACAATCATTGTCTTAGTTGCTAGCCAAGGTCTTTGTTTTCCCAACTTTTATTGTTTTTTTTAATGTTTCATACCCTGGTGTGTTTTGGTAGTCTGTTAAGCAAGTATTTGATTGAAGTTGAATTGAAAAAAAAAAAAAAAATAGTCTCTGTAGAAGATCAGAAGCTCTTTTTCTCTCCCCTTTGGAAATGCTCAGACCTGATTACCTGCCCAAACAACGTCTGATGGGAGGAGGGAGGAGGGGCAACAGGCCATGGAGGGGACATTCAAATCATTTGGTATCTGCCTGTGATGAGCAGAAAACACACCTGTAGGCGGAGGCTGTATAGCTATAACATAATTAACCCCATGAAGTAAAACATGGAGTGTTTTAAGGGCATTTGCTTTAAAGAGTAATAGAGCATTTCTCTTTAACTGAGTAGTAAAAGGTTTGGTGTTCTTTTGCTCCCCAAGCCCCCTCTAACAACATTAGGAGCATTAAAAAAAAGATTTTGCAGGACACGAGACCTTTAACTGAAGGCAGTTGTATTAATTGCATGCTCTGACCCATGTGGTTAAAACTGGAAGAATACTAATACAAGTCTACTCAACCCCATCTGAAAAGGAAAACCCAGAGAAGAGTAAATGGTGGATCATTGTAGACGAGCTGGTGCCCCTTTAGGTTACGACATGACTCTCTTTGTAACCAAGCTACCCACCCCTGCTAAATAAAAAAGATACGACAGGATTACAAAGAAATAAAAATGAAAATATAATCATCCATCAGGGACTGGATCCTATTCGCAAGGCAGGGTACACCCTGGACTGGTTGCCAGCCAATTGCAGGGCCACATTCAGAGATAGGCAACCATTCACGCTCACACTCACACCTAAGGGTAATTTAGAGTCACCAGTTAACCTCGTAAGTATGTTTTAAGTCTGTGGGAGGAAGCCAGAGTGCCCAGAGAGAACCCATGGATGCATGCATGCAAAGAACATGCAAATTTCACTTACAAAGGCCCCGAGTGACCTGGGGATTGAACCAGAAGCCTTCTTACTGTGAGGCATGTGCACTACCTGCTGCGCCTGCGTGCCAAAAATGTGGTCCAGAGTAAATTATACATTGGTACCCTTCACATAACCTCACTGTGAGTTCTTGTGACTGTCCTTAGTTGTCTCACAGTCTGATTGAATCTTTGAGTGAATATTATAAAATTAAAAACCTAGTAAAGCTGTCTTCATATCTGTTGTCTCCCTAACTTAAAAATCAGGGTCCAGTCTTAGTTTCACCAAAACTTAGCTTTGTCTTACCTGTCATCATTTACTGAGCTATGAGGGTGCTGGTAGGCTGGTTTTCCTTGAATCCTGGACAAACTATGCTTTGTATTTCCTCTTGTATCTAATCTTCATGCACAGAAAAGCTCACTTTTTCCTGACTGTGTCAAAATATTTAGGAAACTCTTATTAGAAATGGTCTTGGGAAGGAAAGAAGCTGTACGTTTGCCTTTTTTTTCTGTTCCACTGACAAATTTGCTCTTTTTTCTGGGACAGTGTTTTGTTGTAAGAATAACTGTTTTGATGTCTTTAGCAGAAGTACAAATAAAATCAGGAAAACTTAATTAAACTGAAACTATGCTGTCTAATTCTGTTTTCTGTCTCCTTATTTGTTTCCTGTGTTTTTCTCTCAGCTGGGTCTGACCTTTGTGGGCTGTGTGGGCATGCTGGACCCGCCCAGGAAAGAGGTGATCGGTTCAGTAAAGCTGTGCAACGAGGCGGGGATACGAGTAATCATGATCACAGGAGACAACAAGGGCACAGCTGTGGCCATCTGCAGACGCATCGGCATCTTTGGCGAGGAAGAGGACGTGACAGGAAAGGCTTACACGGGTCGGGAGTTTGATGATCTGTTACCTGAGGCCCAGAGGGAGGCTGTGAAACGGGCCAGGTGCTTTGCCCGGGTGGAGCCGGCTCACAAGTCAAAGATTGTGGGATACCTACAGTCGTTTGATGAGATCACAGCCATGGTGAGGAGCAGAGGTTTTGTTACTTGATTAAATTACAGCTTTAGAACAAGAGGGTCCCAGCTGCACATTTTTTCTCTGGGCTTAAAGTCATGAATTCAACCAACTGATGAAGATGTTGTTTCATGGTCATGATTTGACTTTATTTTTGTTGGGCCTTAAAAAATTATTCAAATTCTCAAGGCCAAAATAGAAATATGTCAAATTATTGACACAATGAAATCATAACAATAGCATAAATTGATAATAAAAAGCAAGGAAATCTAATTTTATAATGCCTTTAATGATTGTAGGTAACTCTGTGCAGAACTTGTAAAATTTCTACAGTACAGAGTGTTGTGTTGTGCCTTAATGTGCTAAATTAAGGGCGTTCGTGAATGTGGTTATACGTTGAATGACCAGTGGACTTATCAGTTCATTTTCTAAGTCGTTAAAGAAACCTGAGGCCCCCCTAAATCGCTCAACTACAAATGTGACGTCCTACCACTGGCTCAGAGTACCAAGCCCAGTGCAGGGCACAGACTGTAGGATGAATGTTTGGTTTTTGACAACATACCAATGAGCAGTACTGAACTGACCAATTACCACATAGTGGGCCAGTCAACCAACCAGACCAAACTAGGCCCACGTAAGGAAGTGGGCCTTTAAGTGGCAGACGGACTTGAACCCTTGACCATCTGGATGATAGTGAAGCAAATTACCAGACTAAACCACCAACACCTAACCTTGCGCAGCAGCTGGACCTGCCTGATTCAGTGTCTGTAATCAGACAGATTCATCTTGCCAAGCTCCAATCTACAACCATCTTGTGAGCAGCCCAAAGCAACGAGGCCCAATCAGAGTCCTTTAGAGCAGGAAGAGGTGAGAGCTACCAGTGAGACAACAGCAGGAAGAGACTGCTGGTACAGAGATTAGCATAGATGCTAACAGCTTCTGTAGCAGTTTTATCAGATCTGGACTGCATTTCTTTGTTAAATGAAAAACCAATATCAACAGTATAAACTTCTTGATTGAAAGGATATTTTTACTCCACTTCTGACAGGTTTTGAAGAGTTTTTTTACAAAGTGGTTCACTTTCTGAAGGGCCTGCCTATTTAATTACCTGATTGGTACTAATGTGATTTACAGGACAATCGTCCAATCACCTGCCAGATATGTTTCTGAAAGGTGCTGCCCATTCCCAAACACTTTCTGTGGGCTTTTCCCAGAGGACTGGTGAAATAAACTGAGCGGTCCACCTGGTGCGCTAGGTTAACCAATGCCTCCATAAAATATAAAAAACCTAAGTGTACTTCACTCTTTAGGCTATGAATGACCACTTAGAATTCCAGAGCAGTTAACCATCTGGCACCAAAATACATGTCAAGTACTAAGTCACTTAAATTCCCTTTCTTCTCGGCTCTGATGCTTGAACTGCAGCAGGTCATCTTCACTAAATACGTTGAATTGCTACCATGTGATCTGACTGGATTTTTGTGTTTGCAAGCAGTTGACCAGATGTATCTGATAAAAATGGGTTGCCAGTGTAAGTAAGGAGTTAAGAAAATGCTTAAACGAAGGTAAGGATATATGAACCAAAGGAAGCCTCCATGAAACTCCCGTCCTGTTTGTTGGTATCTCTATACGTTCTTTCATGTGTACAGAGGTTAAAGTGCCCTTCCTCTTCTCCCCTGCTTTGTGTGAAAGGCTTGTGCAGAAAGCAGACGTGCGTACCGAGGTGTGACATGTTCCAGGTCTTTTTCAGACTCAACTATCAGGAGCTGTCATCGCCATCCCGCTCTGCTGCTTCCTCTCTGACACGCGTCTTAGAAGAGGCGTTGATCCGAGGGGAAGACGGGCGGGACGGAGGAGACAACAGTATCACCATTTAGCTGTCAGAGCGACTCCACCATTCAGCTGCAACTAAAGCTGCTTTAGCCCTGACATGACAGACTAATATATCTGTGTTGTTCAGCTTTAGTCTAATCCTGCCTGGATCTGAAACGATAATGAGAGTTAGCACAATGACTCAGCAGTTTACTTTCAGTCATCAATACTCCATCAGACTCGCATCTGTTTGAGTTTTTATCTCCTCTAAATATCAATCATGGGCTCAGTATTGATCAGAAAACACTGTTAATAAAAGAGCAATAATAAACTATCAATTCCAGTTTTTGCTCCACATGAAATGGCTCTAGTTTGTGTGAGAAGGTCTTTTTTAATAACTGATCACTCAAAAGGTTTGTTTGGCACTCTGCAGATACTACTGCAGCTCAAGAAAAAGAATCTTGTTAAAAATAAATGTTTTGATTTTTAATTCAGCACTTTACTTTTACTTTTTGGTTTCATGTGTTTTTAATGATTCTGTTTCTTTTGTTTTAGTTTAGTTGATTGAATTTTTTAGTGGTATATGAATTGAGTAGTGCTAAATATTTGCCTTTTTTTTGAAACCATACGATGAGAGCATGTGGAGGTCTCCAATTAAAAATTTTCTGCATGATTTTAGAGTTGGTTTTGGGCCACAGAGTAACAAAAATATTTAATTCAGTGACATTTTGTTGATTAACGGAGATTGAAGTTTGTTTTATTTTGAAAGGATCCCCAGATCCTTATGTGTCCACCTGTGTAGTTTGACTGCACTGACTTTAAACACCGGCCATCTAACTCTCACCCCTGTGATAGACAAAAATGAACAACTAAGGATGAATTCTTGGTAAAACCTTGTGCCTCTGCACTCTCCCACTTGTGCTCTGGACGTAGTTGTAACTATATTTGACTTTGCACTTCATGTGAAATTGAGGCATACGAGAACACTCAATGTCCTTTTGTGGAGAGATTCAATTCTAACCTAAAACACCAGGTTGACCGTTCAATATATTTCAGTTGCACATCTGGGAAAGAACCCATAGAAAGTGTTTGGGAATGGGCAGAACCTTTCAAGAGCGTATCTGGCAGGTGATTGAACGATTGTCCCATCAATCACATTCATTACAGGCCAGACAGTAGACAGGCGCTACTCCCATGGTGTAAAGGACAGAACGTGAGCCATTTTGTAGAACATATTCTCTCCAAAACATGTAAAAAGTGGAGTGAAAATATCCTTTCTACAGAGAAGTTTGTAGTGTTGTTTTTGTTTTTCAATTAATAAAGAAATTTAGTCCAGATCTGATAAAACTGTTACTGAAGCTGTTAGCATCTATGCTAATCTCTGTACAAGCAGTCACTTCCTGCTGTTGTTGATTAGGCTGTCCTGTTTTGGGCTGCTCAAAAAACAAAAAAGTTTTGTTTTTTGGGGGTTTAATGCCTTCCTTCTGCCTACACTATGAGCCAATATGCAACTACTTTGTATTGCATAAAACCGGGCCCTGGTACAAAAAAGGTTGAGGGACAGCTGCAATGGATGATCCTTCAGTCCTACTTATAGCAAACCGTGAATCACTATTAAAATGTCAAAATATTGACTGCCAAAATAAACACTAGTTTTGTGTGAAGTGTTATAATTATGGCATTATATACCTCATTCATGTACAACCTAGCACTGTCCATTAACTCAGAAATATAAATGAAAGGCTTTGACTGAGGTTTTTTGATCTAGAAGTGACCAGATAAATGTTTTCTTTGCAGACAGGAGATGGAGTGAACGATGCCCCTGCCTTAAAGAAAGCAGAGATTGGCATCGCCATGGGCTCCGGCACAGCGGTGGCCAAGTCGGCATCAGAGATGGTTCTGTCTGATGATAACTTCTCCACCATCGTGGCTGCTGTGGAGGAGGGCCGAGCCATCTACAACAACATGAAGCAGTTCATCAGATATCTCATCTCCTCCAACGTGGGAGAAGTTGTCTGGTGAGGAACGAAAACGGGGAGAAAGAGACGCCACCTTTACTCCACATTCAGTCTGATGTTTGTCTTTCCTCTGCATCTGTCTGCAGCATCTTCCTGACGGCCATCCTGGGTCTCCCTGAAGCTCTGATTCCTGTCCAGCTGCTCTGGGTTAATCTGGTGACCGACGGCCTGCCAGCCACTGCTCTGGGCTTTAATCCCCCAGACTTGGACATCATGGACAAACCACCCCGTAACCCCAAAGAGCCCCTCATCTCAGGCTGGCTCTTCTTCAGATATCTGGCCATTGGAGGTAGCACTAGTTCTGATCTAAATAAAAATGTTAGCTAGTGTTACAGTTTCGAGGTCTTGTCAAACCAAACATCACTTTCTTTCTTTAGTCTTTTTCTGTGACTTGAGCCATTTGAAACGGTTTGTGAAGACATCATTGGTGCAAAAACTGAACTTCTCTGTGTCTCCTGTAGGATATGTGGGTCTTGGAACAGTGAGTGCTGCAACGTGGTGGTACCTGTTTGATGAAGAAGGCCCACAGGTGACTTTCTATCAGCTGGTGAGTCTGAAACAATCATTAATTTGCTTTTATTGGTATAACCCTGTGGGAAACATACCTGATATGACTGGTTTTTTTTGTCTTGCAAATACTTAATTACTATGAATAGTTAAATGTTAATCATTTCATGCATGAATAGTGCTGTCAGAGCTATTGTGATTAAAAACACCATAACTTCAAAGTACTTTTAATGACTTTTTTTATGCACAATTAACACACTCATGTTGAGTTTTGATTCCTGGCCCCATTTGTACTTCTGTAAGTCAGTAAGGGTCACAGCACTAATGTCAAGAATGGTAAAGAAAAGGGTCTTAAATGTGACAGTATCACCTTTAAGGCTCTGCCAGATGGTTCTCTCCACAAGACCAAAGTCTCTGTATCTAGTCTCAGTGTGACTCGAGCCTCGACTGGATGTTGTGTACTCTCACATACTGCACTGACTGAGTAGAGCAAGCACCCCTCCCCTCGACCATAGGAGGATGTATTTACAGACTTGAAGAGCATCTTCAAACACGTGTTATTACTACATTGATGTGAAGTAAGGACATTTTACCCCTTTGATTATGTTTCTGGAGTCTCTCATTAGGCTGACTGACCGAGTAGAGAGCCCCCCTCCCTTCTCTGGGAGGAGGATTTGGACACTTTTACTCCTTTTCAGATCAAAAAAAAAAACTTGCATGATATTCAGTGGATGAGGCAAAAGTAATAGGCCCTTGCATGCTTGGTGAAGGTGGGCTCCGGCATAGCATGCCTGCTCCTGCAAGAGCCCAAGCACAGGAAAATGTGTCTGACTAGACCACTCCTCAACAGTAACAGTTCCTTACCTGTTGACTTCTGTTGATGAGGGATATTTCGTTTTCAATCATACATGTTGTTTGCTAGAATATCAAATAAATTTATGATTAACAACTTGCTAAAAAAATTACATCATTACAGCTTGTGTACATAAATACTTAACTATTCAGGCAAAACAGGATTTTAAGGTTTCATTTGTTCATTTTTTTCTGCTGTAAGATCTGTTATTTTTACATTGAGTTTGTATGTGGCATCTAATGTTTCTGCAGTCACTACTTTAAACCTGTGTAGAGAACCTTATTTTCACAGTTGGTGCCTCTGATTTCTGCAAAAACTCACCCTGTGTTTTTGAGCACAGTGATGTTTGGGTGAATCCCAGCAGCATCCAGAAATAGACAGTGACATCAGACCCATGTGGTTTTAGTGAACACTGAGTGAGAAAGAGGTCGAGGTTCTGCAGCTGTTCACCCATCAGACCTTAGCTCCATCACATCAGGTCACAGAGGTCAAGCTCACATCCTGGTGACACACAAATACAAACACACCTTAACCCTGCTCCATCTGTCTGTATCTGCCCTCAGAGACACTTCATGCAGTGTACGGAGGACAACCCCATGTTCAAGGGCATCGACTGTGAGGTGTTTGAGTCCCGCTACCCCACCACCATGGCGCTTTCTGTGCTGGTCACTATTGAAATGTTCAACGCTCTCAACAGGTCAGTCTCCGTATCTCTGAGGATACACCTTAAATGTCACAGCTTTATTAAAGAGAAGACACAATCTTCAAGCCAGACCGCTCCCCTTTTACACATCTTAGTGAGGGGTAACATGGGAGGAAAACATCCATCACAAACATCCTCTCCCTCAAACCAATGTTTTTGTTTATCCTGAAAAATTCTTTTTCAGTGAATGTGGAAAAGAAATCAAGATTAGCTTAGACATGAAGAAATGGAATAATGCTCTTTGAGGAGGCAGAGTAAGGGGAAAACTCCTCGTGTTTTTGCCAGGTTTGATCATGGAGAAAGTCTGTCAGTGTCTCTCTGTAGAAACAAACACTGCTGTCTCATTCAGGAAAGAATCTAAGAGAGGGAAATATAAGAATAAAGAGCTGCGAGCCACAAGACTGTCATAGAGAGCCAATACACTCAAGTCAAACATCAGTTATAAGAATTAGACCCATCTAATCAGAGCGGGGAAATTAATCACATTTTAATAGATTACAGTTACTGCCTTTTACAAGTATGAAAACTGAGTAATCGAAAAGATTACTCTGCCACATGACATGTTAAACTTTTTATTTGTTTTCAATTATTATTATTCACACTAGTTTGAGATATTTCTTTTTTACAAGTATATTTCTATGTATTGCCAAATCTTTAATGTTAAAAATGGTAGTGTCAAAAGCATACGATAAAAGCATGTGGGGCGTGTTTTAAAGTTGGCAAGGACTCATGTATTACCCACTAAGAAGATTAAGCACAGGTTTTGCTTCAGTGGAACATCAGAGAGAGCAAATAGCAGTTTAATGCTGTCAGATGATGCTCATTCATCTGTGGTATCTGCTCAGCTCGGCTTGGCTCTGCACAGTTTTGGACACTATCCACTTCAGTACCTCACTTCAGTCATCATAGCATAGCAACAAGGGAAGAAACAGGCTTTTGTTATTGTTAGGAGATTAATTTTGTTGAAAGCTGCAAAACATCAGACTATCTAAAACAGAGGAGAGTTTAGGAAGTCATGCAGCATGAAAGGGCGGACAACAGGAAGCGTTTAATTCCTGTGTCGAATACTCCTGACTTGTTGCAATACTCTGAACATTCAGAGGTGATCAGTGTCTCCACGTCATGACTCTGCTCACCTTGTTTAGAAAAAAAATTAGGCCTAGTACTTGTTTCAGTCCATTGTAGAAAACCAAAACAGCAGAGTAAGGTCAAGCTTATACCATGCTGTGAAAAAGCCCGAAGACTGCATCTGTGACTCTGAGTAGACAGAAACGCCAAACAGACTTCTCCCAATCACACCCTGAAATTATCCAGCCTTTACAAGGGTGAGCCATATGTGTGGACACAAACAGATGAGTTCTTCACTCTGACTTTACCTGGGTAAGTTCCTCATGACCCCGTAATATGTCATCAGTGTAAAGTCTGGGTTAGCTGATGTGTGAACGTAGCAGAGAATTGCCAGATAATTCACTGAGCTGAGTGGGGAAGGCCTAATGACATCATCCTGAGTGACTGGCGAAAAACTAGAGAAGGGAGACTTAACAAGATGGAAAAAGCAGCCGCTGCAGAGTAACACATACTCAGATGTGCGTCTGGACATTTTAAAGTGTTGTTTTCGCTGCACATCACCAAAGTTCTCTAGCACATCTGCTCCAAATAGATTACCAACAGGTCTCTCATGCTGCTGTTGGATACGGAGGTGAAACTCTGCAGCTTTCTTTCTCCTGTGTAAGCCTCATGCACGTAGTGGCAGTGCTTCATATCCACTTCAGTATGCAGCAGTGCTCCTTTCAACTTTTCAGTTGATGCTGTTGATAGGCATTTTAACATGTATCACTGAAGTTAGGATATAAATTGTGATATGAATTGTTCTTCCACTCTCATATCACGAACACTGACTTCTGCCGCGTTTATTTGACGTCATGTGCAGCCTGTCGGTGACCCCCCACTCCCCTTCACCACTTCTCCCACATCCAGCAGAGATACACCCTGCTGAGAGGAGCAAATGTGAACAACCCTGAATTACCCGGGCTGGCTGCTTATGCTGATAATATCATGGTTGCATGTGTGAAAAGAGCTTGTGTTGGTCGTCATGTCCTGCCTATTGGTGACACCCTCAACCCCTGCCCCACTCCACCACTTCTCCCCAACCATATCAGAATAATACCCTGACGGGCTGCCTGGGTATTATTGCGTTAATGTCAGGATTGCTGAGCTTATGACTGACTTTTATCACAGACAGAAGCGACAGATGACCTGATACCTTTAAAAAAAAAAAAAAACATCATGAGCTCATGTTAACTTATATTTGTCAACTCATGCTTGGAAAATGAAGTATTTTGTATTTTTTACTTGCCAAACGGAAGAACTATTGACCCAAGCACATTGAAATTTCATAAACTGTCCATATGTTCCCAGAGGGGGATAGAAATTTGCATTTTGTAGGTCTTCTATCCTGACTCTCTCAGTGTAAATATATGAACAGTGCATGTTGTGTCTCTTTAAATAAAGCAGGTTTGTCTAGATGGACACGATGTTGTATTAATGCTTTTCTTTATTCATTCAACATGTCTCCACCAAATCAAAATGAATATCTAAGCGCTCTATACCAATTTCTTCCACACTTGTTTAAAACGGCTGTTCTTTGTACAACATTGCCATCTACTGTTGGAAATGGGGAGTGCACTCAGAGCACAATAGGATGGAACAAATGTTGCATTTTTTAGAAGGAAGATTTGGTTAATGAACAGCATTATTTTCAGAATATTGTGATCTATGGAAAATTTTCTCATCTCTACAGTTTGTCAGAGAACCAGTCTCTGGTCAGGATGCCTCCTTGGGTCAATATTTGGCTGCTGGGGGCCATCATCCTCTCCCTCTCCCTGCACTTCTTCATCCTCTATGTCGAGCCTCTGCCTGTAAGTACACAGCTGTGTAAACTTTGAGAGAAATACATAATGATTGTTCTCAACTTTCAAATGAAACCTATGTTCAAAGGCATATCTTACACTCTTAAAGTTTTTGACTTTTTGACTCCCTCTGTCCTTTAGTTGATCTTCCAGGTGACCCCTCTGTACTGGTCCCAGTGGATTGTGGTCCTTAAGATTTCCATCCCAGTCATCCTCCTGGACGAAGCACTAAAGTATGTCTCCAGGAACCATATAGAAGGTAAGCTCGGCTTCCTCTTTCCAGTATTTACAAAAATTACATTCGAGTGAGAAATATGTCATATTTATACAACATGAGATGCCCCAATCATGATTTTTTTCTGCATATATTGATACTCAACATCTATAAGTGATAACAGATAATGGCAATGCTGATACAGATATTGACTGCATTTTGTGCTCTGTTTTGGGACAACTTTGGTACACACTTTTCTTATCATTTTCCTGCACCTTAGCAAGATCACATACACTTCAGTCAGCAGCTAGCTGTAAACTTAAGACATCACTTTACTGCAAACTTACAGTAGTTCTTTGGCCATGACAGTTGTGAAGTTACATCTAATATCATGAAGCCCTAGTCTTTATTTTGGTCTACTTGATTCACTGTGCTGATGTTCTAAATATTTACTGGCTGGCGGTTTAGCCATAAAGTTTCACTACACCACACACAGTACTCTTAGCTGTAGTTATCTGAATATTACCCACAGGTCATCCGTTTCAGTGATCTATGATGCATTTACATGATCATTTCATGATTGATTGGGGCATGTCTAGCTATAAAACACTGAGCATAGCATTCGTACTGGCAGGACACAGAGTCAAGACTGCTATTATGCCAGGATTTCATTGTCAAGCAGCAAAGCTAGCCTGTCACTGATAACCAGATGATTGCCTCAAAGCTGCCATTGGCTAAATGCATCCAGAGTGCCTTATTTAAGCTGCTCTAGCCAGCCTACTCTTTGCTGCTCCCTCTGCAAGCTGCTTTGCAACCCTTCCTCCTCCCAAGCTGCTGCATTTTATGACTTATTCAACGTTTGCTGATATTGACGCTTGCTCAGGGGGATTGTGTTGCTTCTCGCCCTGCCTTTTGCTTTCCTTGTAGGTGAAAGGCAGGCAGGAATGTGTGCTGTTCCTGCTTCAGTCTTCCATAATTGGCCCAGTGAAGGGCAGGGAGAGCCATACCACCAAATACAAATATCTGCAATAAAGCTAATATAAACTGCTAATAAATCTTGACATCAATATTATGATTAAGCTAAATTTAAGTGCCTTGTATTGACAAAGAGATCCTGACAGAACTAGTAATTCTAATTATGATGTTTAATTTTGGATATTACCAACATGTCTTGTTGTTTTTTCTCTTTCTTCTTATCGCTTTCCTAATTCAGCCTAAATTCTTTAATCTCACCTTCTGTGGAAAGGTACTTTTTCTAACATCTTCACATCTTTTATTTCTAGTGTAGCTTCCACCATAGACTTATAAAAGGATGTGCTGATTAATGTTTCATTCTTCTCTTCAACAGGTGATGACGAAGAGAAATACCGCAGGAGATGGCAGCTGAACTAAGACCTCTCCCTCAACACACTCACACACTTAGACACACACACGCCTTCCCTCCTCCCTTTAGAACCCTTTATTCTCCACCCCTTCCTCGTCCCCGCTCCTGCATGTCCTAAACACAAAACCAACCACCACTAGAAACCGAGCAGGGCTTGCATGTGAGCGAGTGTGTGACAGACAGAAAGAGAGAGAGAGCATGCGTGTTCCTGCGAGCATGGCTTTGTGTGAGTGCGTGAGAGAATGAGATCCGTGCGTGTGCAGATGCAGGTCTGTCTTTAGATGCGAGAGCGAGAAACAACCGCAGACAAAACTTAAGATAAAACCGCCCAGGGCTCTGCTTTTTAAAGATCTCTGCTCATCAGTTTTTGGACTGTACAGTACAAACTTAGTGGTGCAGAAACTGGACTCTATGGGGAGGGAAGGAGGTAAAGGTTGATTACAATAGTTGGGACGGGAGGGTTTTTTGAAATTAGCACAGAGACTGAAAGAGAGATTGAGAGGTCTGACGTGGAGGAGAGGCTGGCAAAAAAGAGGAGAATCCTGATGAAAACAGACAGCAGTGGAGGCAGAGGGAGAGCCAACGTACCTGTGTGTGTCTGCAGAAACATCACATGGAGGCTCTGCCCAAAACAATGGCACCAAAACTCCAGCCCGGCTCTGCTGGAGAGCACAGCCTCATCAGCACAACTACATCGTATCTTTGGCCAGTTTGTTACAGCGCTGCTAGTTCACCGCTCTTCCTCCCTTTTTTCGGTGCATTTCTCTAGCCCTTTTTCACACATGAAACCCAGAAAATTTCCAGACATGTTTGTTCACGTTTCCATCACAGCAGGAAGTTTTTTTTCTGCAGTTTGCACGCCAATCAATGGAGGGCTTGAGAGTCAAACTACCAAGGGGGCAAGCAATGAGATTTCAGAGTAGAATCTGGTTAAAAACCGCTGCTGCTGTGTCTCCTAGGTAAATTTATGAAGCCCTGTATACACATGCGAACCCTGGAATTTCATTTATAAATTCATGGTCACCTGCCCAGAAACACCCCTGACTCTCTGGTTCACACCTGTCCCTCACAGCAGGACATTTTTCCCGGGTTACATGTCAATCCATGAAGAGACAGGGGAGGGGAATTTCAGGATATAATGTGGGTGAACAATCCTGCTGCGCATGCTCACATATGCAGCCCACCCAGTGAATTTTCAGGGTTTTTGTGCAGATGTGAATGGGGTTTGATGTGGTACTGGCTTGGCTCATCTTGACTCCACTCTGCTCTCCATCAAAGACTATACTTGGTACTTTTTTGGTATTAAAACTGTCTGGCGAGGTTCTTAGCAAGCTTGAGCTGATACTGAAGCCTGGTTTCTACTTCCTTGCCAAATCTATGCCGTAACACTCCACGCCTACTTTTCCAAAATGCTAATTTGCTACACAAATTGTATTTCCATTCTGTCAAATAAAGTTGGAATATAGAGCTGACAAAAAATTAGCAGTACTGCATTTTTTGCATAGAAGAATGATGGAAAGATCAGAAGAGATGGGATATATTTGCACAAGGCAAATTTCAGCCCTTGTTAAGCCACTTAGAGACAAGGGAAATGCACATCTATATCTTGGCAAGTAGATTTAAAGAGGACTGAGGACCCTGAACATATTGGCTTTAACTATTGACATATAAGTGGTAAGAGCTCACAGAGGGGGTCTACATGTAGGGGGTCGGGGGCAGACTTTGTTGTCTTGTTTATAGAAGGACTAGAGACATGTAGACACACTTAAAGCATACAAAACTCAAAAAGGATAATGTGACTTCTTTAATTTGAAAGGTCGTCCTCTGCAGCCATTATTTTGTAAAAAACAATTCTTGAGATATACTCTGAGACTAGTGGGTACTTGATGCTCCCTTGTGGACCAGTCACAGGGTTTGCAGTGTAGGTCAGTGTTTTCAACCTTTTTTTCTGTTATACTTCAATAAATGATATGCTAAAAATTATATTGTTAGTATTAAAATTGATGATAAAAAAGAAACATATTTTGTCCCTCTGAAAGCCACATTAAATACACCTGGTGTTGTTACCTGACATAATTATTCAACTATTCATTTCTGTAAACCACCATTTATTGAACCTGGGAGCCTAAGGCATTGCACACAGCCTTAATATTCATGGCACGGATACAGAAATACATGAATGAAAATGCAAGATTGATTGCAGCAGCTGCTAAAGTTTACTGTGCACACTTCACAAACGCCTGCCAGCAAAAAAATAAGGCGTGCTATTTACATGAAGCAAACTGACAAAAGCCTGTTTGTTTATTAGCTCATTTAAGTTGTGATCTCAGGAGAGGGCATATGAGACAATTTTGTTTCAGGTCAAATGCTAATGGTCTGTAAAATTGTAACATTTAGTTTAACTTTTATGTACTTTAAAGGCACCCCTGACAAAGCCAGGGAGCCCCGCATGGTGCCACAGCACCCCTGTTGAGAAAGGCTGGTCATAGTTACATTTTAAGGGGGGCGCATTAGGCCACATGCATAGTCTTCTGCATCAGCTCAAGGCTACATGGACTTGTAGCATAGGCTGAAGCATACATCTGAAACAGAATTAAAAATCAGGCCCAAGAACATCACGCTCAATACTGCAGCACATACCTGTCTCTACCAATCTCATGTACTGGTAGCAGTAGTTGCTTGCAACCTCCTCTGGCACAGGTCTCGTCTCCTTACTGTGACAAAAAGCCACAGACTGAGGGCCAGCTACACTTTTTCTCAATGTCCCCCAACTGTTATTGTGTTGCTCTACGACAGCAGCACCTTCACTGATGGAGAGGAAGTGCAAGGTACCATAAATGAGTAGAGTTGAGCCGTGAGAGTCAAGCCGGTACCACAGATGGAAAAGCACCACTCATTTGTTTCACCTTCTCCCTTTGCTCTCTCTATCTCTCTCTCTCGCTCTCTGTAAATCGGAGGCAGCTGTTTGTGGGTGGGTGGGGGGTGTTGTGATGTTGTCGAGGCTCTTGTGTTCAGGTGTGGAGATGTCGCTCTGTCTATAAAGGTGTGAATAGCTTTACGCTGCTTGGCCGCTTCCTTCAGCTCCTGATTGGAGGAGCTGAGGTCAGCTCACAGACAGGACTAAGAAAAAACATAAAACACATGAATAAATAAATAAACGATTAAAAACCAAACCAGCATATCGGTAGGGTTGTTGCCAGCCTGTGCACCCAGCTGGTGCTGTTATGCCTCACTTTAATGTCTGTCTGCTGCTCTGCTTTCTCAGTTTTAGCTGCCAGGTATCATAAAGGGATTTAGGGGCAAGACTCTAAACTCTAAGGGTTATTCTTTTGTTGCTTCTTACTTTTGATTTCCTGTTGCAGTGCTTTGCATACACACTGCAAAAGCTCAAATTTGAGCAACTGTATTTGTGTAATTTTTTGTCTGTCTCATTGTGCTTTTTTAAATCCACATTTATCTTTGAGTGTCCTCATTAATATTTTATTTTAAGACATTAAACGTAAACAGGCCTCTGTTGGTTTTTATATCAAAATATATTTACCAATGCAGCAAGCCGAAAATGCTTCTGTGTTTTGAGCTTAATTTGGTGCACTGCTTGACGTTTTAACTTATTCCAACAAATGAAGACCTTATTCATTGTTTTAGTATTTTGAAATATAATATTTATCTGGAACTGTTGGGTTAATGTGGATTGAAGTGTATTAAGATACTTTAACTGGAAATTACACAACTCTGTTTGCTTACATCTGATATTTTGCAGTTTTTACAACCTTGGATTTTTCCAGATTTTTGTCGTAAAAATTGAAACAGATTTTTGTTGGGGTTGCAGTTAATAGAAGAAAACAAAAGATTTTATAGAGGGCATACAGAAACTACAGAATATCAAATTAACACAAATTGTCTGATTTAATGTCAAATATTTCATAACACTTTCTTAATCCAAATCAACCTGACATGTAAAACATCTTATCACAAATAAAATTTATCCTCTTTAATTGGCAGATTTTTAACAGGTTAAAAGCAATTCAGGCCTTTTATTTTACCATAGTATTTTCATATAGATGTTCACATCAAATGGTAAGGTTAATGTGTATGAAGTTATTGTAATACGATGTTCTAGACTCGACAGTGGCTAAAAATATTGGCTGAGATTTGTGAAGTCTGTTTTTTAACTCCTCTGAAGGAAAGCTGATGTGCATAACTGACTGATGTTACCCCTGAGGGTCTATATAACCCCACAAAGCAAATGCGACCATCACTGGCTTTTTATTTGTTTTATGCTGTCATTATTTTTCAATCCTGCATCAGCTGCCACAGGGTATGTGTCAGATTTGTAGATGGCAGAAACAGTGATTATCTATATTTGTGACAGCAAGTGACTATGAGAGACAGCAGAGGAAGATTCTTCTTCTTCATCTGCATTTACGAGACACGACAACAAACAGCTAAATTTGCCCATTTTGTCCACAGGGGCGCTGACATCAACACAATCCAAAACTTCCTCACAAGAGCTTTAACTTGAGTTTGTGACACTATAACATATTTTAAGTCCAAGGTGTCTGTAAATGTATGCAAAGCACTGTAGTTGTTCCTAAGCCTGAATTAGCTCTTATGTATGTGTGTTAGTGTTTATGCGTGCGAGTGTAACCTTACTTGAATTTGTTTAATTTGACTCTGTTAGCCGTTCAGTTTTTGAATCGCACAAATAATGTAGTTAAACTAAGTTAAAAAGGCTTTTTAACAGTGTGATTGTCTCACTTGTTGATGAATCTTTCAAAAAGGCAAAACTGCACGTTAAGACATATTGTACTTATTTACTTAACACAATTGTCTCTTTTGTGTTAGAAATAAAAACAATAGATGAAAACTTTTGAGAAAATACAAAAAAAATAGATTCACACATTGGCTGTCATAAATGTGTAGTACAGAGATGTCAACTAGTTAAATCATGCCCACATCTTCTCTCCAAGAGTGTCATCCTAAGAGCTTTTATTATGTTTATTAACAAAGAAGCTTCTGTCGTGCAGTTAAAAGTAACTGTAGTTGATTGAAATGTAAAATGACAACACAGCAATTTAACATCACTACCAAGAGTGCATTGAACGACCAGTTTTGTCACCTGGAGGTTGTATTTTTCCACAAGTTGGACTGAAAGTGTTTTATAGATGTCAAGTTCAGAGGCATGGGATGACCATGAGGCCAAATAATCTTTGACCTATGACCTCAGAAAGTCAGTTGTTTTATCTGAAAGTCGGAGTCCATATCTGTGTTAAGTTTAGAGAAACTCACTAAAAGCATACTCTAAATATCACATTCAGGAGCAAGGGATGATCAGCCTAAACAATTACCTTTTAGGTTCAAAATCCTTATAGTTTATATTTAAGTCAGGGTGAATATTATTGCAACAGCTTGACGGTAATCCCTCATAGCAGTCTTGAGGTATGGATTATATTACCTGTCTTTGACCTATGACCTCCAAATTTCATTCATCCTCAAACAAGTTTAAGAATATCCTTAAAGCATTATAAAGTTATTACACTGGCAAAGCAAGAGATGAACATGAGGCTGCATGACCTTCACATTTGAGGAAGAATCTCCAAAATGTATTTCTTTCATTCCTGCTTCAGAGTGGACTTTGGGTCAAGTTAAAAAAAAATCAATGAAATCATTCCTTAAAGACTGCATTCTCGAGTAAGGGCTGAACATAAAGCTGTATGACCTTGAGCTTTGTGCTCAGACCTCCAAAATCTATTATTTTTATCCTTGAGTCAGAGTGGACCTTTGAGCCAAGTTTAAAGAAAAACAATTTGATCGTGCTTGGGGGACTGAATTTTCTGGCAAGGGATAGTCATGAGTCCAAGTCATGAGACCTTTTAGCTATGTCCTTCAAATTCTAACTAGTTCATCCTTGAGTGAGAGTGGACGTTTGTGTCTTCTCTCAAAGCCTTTAAAGTTATCACACTCACAGTCGACGGGTGATCATAGGGCTAAATGTCCTTCTAACTATAACTTCTGAAGTGTAAACAGGCAATCATTGGGTCAGAGTAGACATTCGTGTAGAGTTGATGTAAAATGATTATTAAGATGAACATTGGGCTGCATTTCCCTGACCCTTGACCTGTGACCCCTAAACTCTATTCAATTCACCCTTGAACCATAGTGGACATTTGTGCAAAGTTTATATCAAATCCCCTTAAGTATTCTTGAGTTATTGCCTTTACAAGGAAGAACTAAACATGAAGCGTTATGACCTTGACCTTTGACCTATTTCCTTTAAAGTGTGACTAATTAATCTTTGAGCCAGAGTGAACCTTTGGGCTGGTCTTGAAGAAAATCCCTCTAAGCACTCTTAAATATTGTACCATCATGTATTAGTCAAATGGTTGGACAACACAAAAACACTGTGCCTCTGGACTTGGCTGTGGCTGACACTGAGGCATAACAATGGCAGCCGACGTGCAAATCTGATTTTAAGTTTTTTATAAATGTAAAAATCTGGTATGTTTCTCTATAACATTCTTATAAAACCTACTCGTGTTAATCTATAAGTGTCAGTATGTCTTAATCCGCAGTGTCCCTTTACATATTAAGCACATGTATCATCCATGCCTTATAAAGCCCACTGCACCTCCACATGAACTGTGTGGTCCAAATGAATGTGTTTCTGCTCGCCTTTGATAAACTCGTCCTCTAATACGTGCCCGAACAGTAAAGTTCACCCCGGACTCTGAATGTCCGCTCAGTCTGAGGCGCGTTTGAAGAGGAAACTCCTCCTCCTCGTCCTCCTGTTGTTGCTTTGTGCGCTGCTCCCTCAGCTCCTCCTGCTCTCAGTGCTTTAGCCACTCACCGGGGTATTGTTTTATAAAGACTTCTAGTAATGTATTTGACTGAATGAACCCACAGGGGCTGGAGTGTGTCTTGAAGTCTTAATTGTGGGCTTTATGTGATGGGCTGTGATGCTCTGTGGACTGGGACAGAGGGGTTTGACCTCTTTTTTTGCTCATATATGACAGAGGAGTCTGCACGTTCACAGAAGTACTTCAAGTTCATGCAGAAACGAGGAGGATCTCTGCTCTGTGTCAATGCATTTTAAAGGATTTTTCTTCAAGGCAGAGGTCTGACGAGGATCTACTTGTGACTTACTATGTTTGAAAGAGATTGTTCAGCATTTTTGAAGTGTGTTTGTATGAGGTACTTGTCAAAAATAAGTATGTGATCGGCAGAATGATCATCTCGTTACCTTCAGGTTCTGTGTTGGAAAGGTCCTGCCTTCCCCAAGCACTTTCTTCCGAAGGCTTAGATATACGGTGCTGAACAAATTTATTAGACCACCTGTCATAAAATGAAAAAACATAAATATTTTACAAATCTGTCAAAAACCTGTTTAAAACTGAAAATGTTCTTGTTATTGGACATACATTTGAACAGGAATTAGGAACGTCAGACTGAATTCACCTTTTCATTCCCAAATCTGAGTCGCTCACTGGCTTCTCTGAGAAGTCAGAAATTCGTCAACATTCAACCACGAAAACTATTTTTTTCTTTTCAGGGATGCAAGTGCATAACTATATTTTGACATCTTAATCAGGAAATAATGATGTGCTTTCCCTTTTTTCTGTTCTTTTGTAAAAGAGTAAATTTGAAATTCCATGGATGATTGTAATAATTATATTTTAGCATTAAAAATATCATTTTGGTTAAAGAGCTTCTACATACTGGAGTATTAACTTTTACAGAATGACTTTGGTTATTACCAATGTAGCTTTGGCATAAAATATTCATTGGGCGGTGGCCTAATAAATGTTATGCACTGTATGTCCTGTACTAAATATATTGACCTGTCGATCTGGCATGTCAGGTTGATTATCAGCAGTATGAAGAGGCATTAGCCATGGCCATGCCAAAAGCCTACGACACTGAACTTCTGTCCAATCACCTTAAAAATAATGTTTAAAGACTCTTCCCTCTTCAAATACTGACCTTACTCTTTAATCACTATCTAAAGATGTTGCCCAAATGGGTTAGTGAAATATATCCTATTGATATGTTAATCAGCCCCTCTGGCTCGTCAAGTTATTGTGCTCAGCTAGCAGCCTAAAAACATGATGGCACATCTGGGAAATGAACATAAAAACCAGCTGGGAGTTATACAAGACTGCTCATGCAAGGAGCACTGCTCAAGGAGTGAGCAAATAAAAGAATTTCTAGCAAATGCAGAGCTCACCATGCTGTGCTCCTCTACAAGGGCACACAGTGTGTGAAGAGGCACAAAGACTCTTCTCTGCCCTCTTCATTCAAGGATCTCTGAGTGATTCATGATTATCCCCAAATAAAACTGCTGTTTGCTTGCCAAGGTCATCAACGCTCCTCTACACCTGTCTCTTTGACAGATACTAAATTTGTGTTTACAACAACCAAAAGTAACTCTGGCAGGCACCATTACTTGGCATCTTGACCTGAAATTGTAACATTTTCTAACTTTAATACACGCTCAAACATTATCAGCATCAGGGACAAAAGCCCAGCAGGCTAACGGACAACAGGAACACATCGGCTTGCTGACTATGCTTCTCTGTGTGGTCATTTCCATAGGCTTGTTTACAGTTCACCTTCACTATAAAAGTCAAGCCTTTGGAAGAAGTAACAGAAGACTAAAAACAGTGAGACAGGAGCACACAGAGCCAGTGAGGGAGCACTGTTTGTGGAGCTCTTGTGCCGTGTTCTGTTGTGACACCGATGTCTAAGTGTCATGGATTCAGTATAAATACAGCTGACACTGGTTATTAGAGGAGTAACAGTGACTAATACATTTATGTTGGATAAGTTCTTCATACAACCCCACTTCAAAAATACCAAAATGTCCTTTCAAATTAAGTGAGAGTTATTCATACACGTGAAGATTGTTATTTGTTTTATTTTTATTTTATTTTTTGCCCCCAGACTTAATACATTTAATGGCACTGCTTGCCTCATCACTTCCCTCTCAGGGCTACCATAGCTGCCCAAACTACAACATCAGAGCATTCACGGGTGAGTTATTATGAACAATTTTGCTCAAGAGGATGGATCGTGTCACGACTTACCGCTACCTTCTTTTATCATACTTTGATTTAACTGTTTTTTTTCTGACCTCCCTGTGAATGTGGCTCCTCAGTCCAGACCAGCAGAGACCCCCTCTGTCCATGTCCAGTCTCCCCACGGCTCTGTAAAGGAGTGTTTCCACTGAGCAGTCCGGTTTTGTACAGTTTGGTACAGTAAACCTCAGTCTTGCCTGTGTTTCCACAGTCACTTGAAGATTTTCTTGGTAGGAATTATATGTGTCTAGCTCCACAGAGAGGTACGCTTGATATGTCAACAGAAGGTTACCTAAAGATGAGACAGTATTGAGAAGCAGCTTTTTAACTTCTGACAATAAAAGGGATGGAAATTGATCATTTTTTATTGGTACCAAAGCCATTCTTTTTTCTGCTTATTGGTCTGTTCTTTTCTGGATGTCATGTTGATTCCAGATTGGATTTTCCAAGTGGGAAAGAGTCAGTTGACGCAGGTTTGCTCTGTCAACAACTTTGACTCATGAGATCCATGACACTTATTATGTTGAATTTAGTGCTTTGACGACAAATGTTTCAGCTTGTTGCTGGTGATTCCACCCTTGCGCAAAATTAGTCGGTGATTTAACTACTTTGGTCCACATTTGTTGTTTTTAAATGTTCTTAAGAAATAAATTTAACTTGACTTGAAATAATATAAACACTGCACATTGTGTTGACATCATTTTGTTTCATGTTAAAGCACAAATTAGACCACATCTGGCCCTTGTCCTTCATATTTACTTCCTTGATTTCTTCATTTGCACTAAGTGCCTCTCCTGAAAGCAAGACTTCTTTGTTTTTTGAGATACACCAGAACTTGTGCAAGTGGGTGGCCAGGGGTGGCCCTAGGGATGCACAATATTATGAAAACAATATAGTTATCTGCAAATAATTGCCTAAACTGTTGATTATTGGTATCAGTAGATATGAAAAGTTTTGCCGATATTCACAGCTGATGTTCTGGCTGTACAAATTGGCCCTAACTAGCTCATAAATTATCTGTAATAAGTGCAGAAAATATAAATGTACCATTACAGTTTAACCCATCATCACTAAATGTTAACAGTTATAAGTCTAAAGTGTCATCAGTTAAAGAATAAAATGTTGTTTTTCTTGTTTCAGATCTGTTTTTAACACAAGTAGGCTGTGTCCATTAAAGGAATAGGTCAATTTAAGTTAAATGGAGGCTTTGACATCTGGAAAAATATATATAAGTATCAGTGAGCAGTTTGGAAATATTGGCATATCAGATATCGAAATTTTATTGGCACTGAAGTGTTGCCCCAGAGTCCCAAACAGTGATTGGTTATTAATATCAGTGGAGGCTGGACTAATGGTAAAATCAACTCTTAATATGCAAAAGGCGCCTTTTGAGGTCCATTAGTGCTTTGAATGCAAGATTGAGATTCAATTCCAGTTGAGAACCAATACCAACTCTTTGAGAAACTGATATCATTTGTCTTTTTGCTTACTGATTGCCTCTACCAATGCCTTTCACTCAGTTTAGCCTGCCTTTAAAAAAAAAATTAAGCAGTTGGCATAAACAACAGCAAACGAGTCCAGGAAACAATCATAGCCGAAAGGAGACAGGAGGGTCTAAAGTGTGGGTTGATTTAACTTTAAAAAAAGAGACACCAATGGGCATCATGCAACATCGTGACTGTGTGATTAAAGCAAGAGCGGAAACACCAGCAACGTGCCGAAGCATTTGTCAAACACAAGCCTGCACTAAATATCTGGAGTGCCATGTGTTTGACTGCAGAAAGCCTGTGTAGGTAAACTTGTTGTCCAAAGGAATAATAAGGGGATTTTTCTCAAAGAATTGGATCAAGACTCATAATTGACAAAGTCATTGTTTTGTTTTGTTTTTTTGAAATCTGATCAGTTTTCATATGTGTAGGTGCTTATGAGTGGCATATGGGGTGTCAGTTCAAGTTGAGAATTGATAACAACTCCCTAAAGGAATCAATATCATTAATCCTTTTGCTTATAAAGTCCCTTATTAGTTCATTCCACTTTGTTCTTCATGCCTTGCAAATCAAGGCCATCGTTTACTCATCAGAGGCAGTCAGCAGGAATGATAAAGAAGTCAAAAATCATGTCAGACGGGGTCAAAAGCGATCAGAACTGTTTTAATTTTGACAAAGAGACACTTGGGGCATTGAATATCAGGAGTGTCATGTGTTTGACATTGTTGCCACTGAAAATATATGTTGGCCAACTTACTTCTACATGGAAAATTAGCAGGAATGAATAAAGAAATCATTAAAAAATCGAATCAGTAAGCAGAATCATTAATGGC